>QVRM01003269.1:0-535000 GCA_003439945.1 Dermanyssus gallinae | reverse complement strand
CTTGAGCAGATCGTGACATCATCATTGAAGCTGGTTGCTCGTGTGTGGTCTACGTCCGTCATAGAGAGGCGTGGCCCATTGATTTGTGGTTTTGACTCACAAATTGACTTACAAACATTATAATGTGTTTTTTGTCTATTACAATATAAAATGGCGGCCAACAGCAACAACATGAATTCGGCATGCCAACTGATGGACAGTACCTAATGTTATTATTGACAATACTCAAATACTACTATAAATTATTGTCAGCACGAAGGATATGCTTTACAGCCTAATCATCTTTGCGTACGTAACATTACTTTAGTAATGCCAAACTGTATTGGAGCAAATAACACAGCACTATTATTCGTGTGTAGCACGTTTGACGTGTAACCGCTCATGTATGATAACCATGATTTTTGGATCAACATTATTTAAGAAGGCCTGCGATGAGTTTCTAGGCTATATGCAGGTGTACGTTTCGGAATGACGATAGGTCATTATCATCCCTACCTAGTTTAGGCATTTAACTAAAAAAAAGCTGAACTTGTAAGAACTACTATGGGCGTAGACGGCACATTGAGGTCATATTATCAGTAACATTCGTAGTTCGTTCTTGAGACGGAACGCAATTGAGAGAGTTTGAGCGTCCAGTTGGTAGCCTAGCGGCCGTTAATTTCATAATGCACCGCAATCATAAATTTATTTAAGACCCGGTTGTTGCCGGGTCGCCGCGATCCGAAGCCTGCAGGGCTGCAGTGTCCTGCAAGCCGGAAGTAAACTCCTCAGTTGTCATTCTGTTTAACGTCCTCTGGGAAGTGAACTGTGTGGGGCGGTCAGTATTGACTCAGTATTGTGGCGGCGAGTTACGAGAGTTTTTGTAGCCAGCAGAAGCTGTAGCTACAGTGCAAGCGCTGTAGCAATTCTGCCCTTCGATCTCCTCTTTTTTCTCCTAATTATAGCCGTAGTGGTGGTTTTAGTCGTAATAGTTGTAGTTGTAGTAGTAGTAGTAGTTGTTGTTGTTATTGCAGTCGAATAATTATTAAATTGGCTTCCGGCTACCAATGAGCAGACAGGGCCGGACAGCCGGGTCGAACGCAACGATCATGTATGATGTTGTTCTTGCTCCGAACAATCGCATTCGGTTACTCATCGTGCCGCCCGCCATGTGCGATGAGCGGCGGTGCGGTTGGTCATTTGGTTAGGAAGCTGGAAGAAGGGTGGCAAAAGATGAACACCGAGCAAAGCAAGTAGAAGTGGAAGTAGCAAGCGAAAACAAAAGCAACAAGACCTACGAAGAAGAAGACGAAGGACGAAGAAGGAGAAGATGAAGTTCAGGAAGGAGGAGACGATGTCCCGCCTTGCAAAGACGACGATGACGACAACGACGACAACTTCGTCGACAGCTGCTTTCGTGACTTCCGTGAGGCGAAGTGTTAGAGCCACGGATGAAGCCTCGTTTTGGCCGCACTTTGTCGGTTTCGTCGCGTACACGAGTTACTCACTCCGCCGCTCAGTTGATGATGCTGACGGTGGTGGTGGTGATGATGATGACGATGATGAGAATAATGATGATGATGGTGATGAGGATAATGATGGCAATGATGATGATGCTCATGGTTATTACTATTATTATTATTATTAATATTATTATTATTATGATGGTCATCATTCCGAGGTGTTTAAGTAAACGCCGGAGGGCTGCTACTGGCTGTCCACTCGTCTATTCCACTCGTCTAACGGCTATATTCTCTTCCCGGCTTTCCCCAGCGATGGCCGTAACAACGGCGGCGGCGTCGGTGGCGGTTTCGCGATGTGCGTGTTGCGTGCGTGCGTGGGTGGGTGATGTGTTAATGATGTGTGGATTTGCCGGTCGTTCTCATATCTAGTGTAAGCATATCCCCACGCTTACTTTGTCGGCGGCTGTTAATATGACGCCTGCCACTAATGCGGCGGCTGCTGTTGCTACCGCAAATGCTGTTGCTACCGCAAATACAGTTGCTACCGCAAATGCAATTGCTACAGTCACGGCGGATAGGAACGCGGAGAAGGGGGAGAAGGGTCAGTGTTGACTTTATGGTTACGCCACTCGGTAGCGGCGCCTCCTCCTTTACGTGGATTACTGGTGTTATTGTTTGTAGTGTCGATTGCTGTTGTTGTTGTCGTTTCATTTTTCTCTGCTGCCATATATATATATATATATATATATATATATATATATATATATATATATAAATATATATATATATATATATATAGCCGTGTTTGGAACTATGATTTTGTTAGATGAGCATTATTCGGCTGTTCTTTTGGGGTTTTTCCTAGCCGTCTCGTGGCACCTTGGAAGATGCTTCCGACTTAGGGAGTAGACAACTAAGACATTTTAGCGACGTTACCAAAATTCTAGCTAGGTATGGTGTGAAGTTAGTTTTAGTTGTGGTTGATCGGGCATACACATATGTGTTAACGTGGCAGACGAACTGTGAAATTAAGTCAGTCATGCAAATTATCGTTGCAGGTATCTCGGACGACCTCCGATATCAGACGCTCTATTTCTCTACCTTTCTTAATATATGATATATGAACAATATTGAACAATATTGAATATATATCGTCGCTCCTATAGCTACGACGAAACAAACAATAATAAGCAAACGAGGCAGGACGAATTATGATCATACGAATATCAATCCACGAACTCTTGCCATACCGTGAGTCATGGATCTCGATAGCTACACTGCAATTATACCATTAAGATTTCGTTATTCTCTGTATAACATATTTTTTCGTATAAAATAATTATGATGATGATGATGATGAGCATTATTATGAAAAAAATATTCTTAGATCTAAAAAGAAAGCGTCTTTGTTTAGAGTATAAAGGGAGTCGTATGATGCGTGTGTATGTTGAGCCCATTCGCAACGCCAAGTGTTGTTGTCTTTGGTGTGATTTTTGTTGCTGTTGTTCTATATATATATATATATATTGTAGTCGATAGTCGTGTATGCATATGTGTATGTGTGTGGATAAATGCGTGAATCATAGGACATATTCGACATTAAGTGAACACATTGTGCGATTTTCCTAGACGCTTTAGGGCATATATATTCTCCTCGGTTATATCGATGTCCTCGCTGCTCTTCAACCGACGTGGCATCCTCTTTGTTTGCGCGTTGGATAATATATATATATATATATATATATATATATATATATATATACATATATATATATATATACAGCCAGCTGAACAACGCTCGTGTACGCTGTTCGGATGATGTTTATGTTACTTTGAGCTGATCGGGCTAGGGAGGCCCTCTTGTCTATTGTTGTTATTGTGGTTGTTGCTGTGGTCGTCGTTGTCGTGTGTTGTTGTTGCTTCTGCCGTCGTCGTGACGGCTGCTCCGTAATCATGATTGTGGTTTTCCATCGCCAATCCTGCATCGCTTGCCCATCCTCCTATGCGGCCCTATGTGTACTTACGTAAAGAGGCACGGCGAATATTAGGAAAATATTGCTCTTTGTGGCTGTTGGTTGTAGTCATCGCCATATTCTGCGCGTTTCGCGACATCCTCCCGGCTTGACCTGCCGCGTTCCAGCGCTGAGTCTTGATCCGCTGAACGTTGAACGGATGCAGGATACGGCTAGAGGAACGAAATTGTTTGTTACCGCTTCGCGATGTTGTCTCTTGACGGTACGTCGCTAACAATGTATGTACGGCAAGTGTATACACGAACGGGTTCAGCTGCGACGTCAGTAAAAGGTCTTCAAAGCGGCCGTCATAAACGCCAGCCGACTAGGCATAGGATACATGCAGAGGAGGTAGGAGAGACGTTCTCCGATAATAGATACACAGAGAGCGAGAGAGAAAGAGCGAGATATATATATATATATATATATAGAGAGAGAGAGAGAGAGAGAGAGCTCGGGGGGCGGAGGGGAGTTCTACGTACTAGATATAAACGGCGGGGGATGGTGATGGATAATACTGGATACAGAGTCCGAAACTGATGAGAAGAGGACTGTGAGAAAGAGGACAAAGACCTTAGTCGACTATCGGTCTCGGTTTTAAAATATCGGGGGTGATCATATCGAAGATACGTACGCTTGCCTGTCCTCCTACTTAGTTCACTGCTGGGGCTGGCGTCAGAAAGTAGTCGAAGCGTTTGGTAGTAAGTGGGATGGGCAAGCTGCTATGCATGATGGTCTGACTAGCTGGCAGGCTAGCGCTGTATGACTAATGCCGGCGCCGACAACAGCGACAACAACTACAGCAACAACCCTTTCGAATTTTCGCAGCTGCGCCCGATTTTGGAGTCACTTAGCAGTAGGTCCTCGTAGTAGTAGTAGTAGTAGTAGTAAATGGAAACAGAGAACTCAGATTCGACTCAACGAACTTTGCGACCTTTCTCTTTCACTTACACACGCCGCTCTGTACGACCTGTCGACGAGGCGTAGCTTAGAGATTGATCTGTTTCTTTGCTCAGCACACAGGCAGATCTTCTCCCTAACCCCATCTCCCAGAACCTCATCTGAACCTTTAAGCCCCGTATTTAGCCTTTGTAACTCTATTTGCACGTATTTCCGCAGGCCTATGTACGTGCTAATGTACTGTGCACGGCTTATATATATATATATATATATATATATATATATATATATATATATTGTGGAACGTGCACTCTACTTGCTTTTGCCGAGATATATCGGATATAGTTATCGATCCACTAACCTGTCAATAATAATGAACTGACAGCAAAAATCTATTAGTGCGACCTTCTCTAGTCTCTCTTCAGTCGTGTTGTGCTGTTGAGCACATAGTAGTGGCATTAATTCTGCTGTTTCTAGAACAACTATGCTCTGTCTGTATTGTCTCTGTCGTATCCGTATCTTTTATGCAACGTACTCTAACTAAACTGTAAGGCAGGCGTCCTACTTTGTGCAGGCGTATCAATAAGGCTATTCTATCTTGAAATCTATATGTTCCGGGTATGGGACCTAAAGTGACCGGTATGTTTCAACTTTGCATAAGAGTTCTGCAGACTGCACTTGAATAGGTGGTACTGTCCGACAGTGCGATGTCCGGTAAGTACGGTGTATGCGGCAAAATTTCGCAGTTGGCGCTATTTTGCTCTTTTTTGGTGATACCATGTCACTCACGGATGTATGAGTTTAGACGACAGCAACGACGAGCGACGTATTCGAGTATGCAAATGTGTACACAGTGTTTGTAGTCGTCTATTGGTCTGATGGTCATCCATGATGAAGACAGATCGTTGCGTTCGAAACACAGGTCGACGAATCGGCGAGACTTTCGATGAGACGTCGTAGACCCTAATTATTATTATTATTATTATTATTATTATTATTATTATTATTATTATTATTATTATTATTATTATTACCATTATCCTTATTATTATTATTATTATTATTATTCTGTGTCTATAGTTAGCGCTAATTGTTGTGTTGCCTAACATGATTACGTCAGACTAGCTTAATACAGCTGTTGCTGCTGCTGCTGCGTATGAGCTGTTGCATAGAGCTGGTGCAAACCTAAGCAGCGTGTCGGAAGAGTGTTACGTAGAGCAAGCTCTGTTTCGACAAACTACATCCTTTCTCGCATGCTCACTCTTTTCTGTTTATCTCTATGCAGCCTTGCTGTGACTGTTCTGCCACAACAGCTCGACGACGGAAATATGGTCGAGATGACATTTTCCTTCCATCCGTTCGAAACGGTCACTAGGCATCACACTGGGATTACTGGTTCGACACACACACTGTTGGCCCTTAGTCACGTTTGCGTGAGGTGTTGCTTCCGTTGCTTTGTGGAATGCATTTAGTGCCGCCGTGCCACTAGTGGGGGGCAAGTGCAAGTCCCTCGCGAGTCGTCGAGATGCTCCATTAGTGGTTCTTCACGTAGTCTGTGAGTGATCTCGCTTAAAGACGATTCACTGGCATAGAGATCACACTCCGCTGAATCCGTTGCATCGAACGCCTCCGGAACTCGGCTCCATCAAAAACTCACAAGCCTTCGTGCAGTCAGAAGGGAATAAGAGAGCATGGTGTAGTGTTAGTGACCTGACCAGGTTGTCGTCACCATCTCGGAAAGAGAAACCCGCTTTCGCTCAGACGTGCAATGTATTCCTGCCTGTCTTTCTTCCTTATTTTTGTTTAATACTATACGGCTTGTATGTAGATACATGTAGTGTCTTTGTCTACCCAAGTCTCATACCTACGAAGCCTGCTTCATCGTGGTACTTACCTAAAGGCCACAGTGTGCCATTATGTCATTAGTGTGCCACGCTGTTCAAGTGACTCACGTGGCGTCGCTGTACGTTCGGACGTGAGACGTATACCTATCTGTACATTTAACGTGTCTACTGGTGATGTTGCGTCCTGTACCGGTTCTGCGTGACACGTGAAGACATTTGCAATTGCGAGCAATTTGCGCGATGTGACGTCCGAGAGAGCGTGCCGGAGGAAAATCGTACCGGGCAAGTGCACGCATAACGGAATAGCGCGTAAGCCGGAAAGTACGTGGACACGTATTCCTACGTGTTCGCGTGTTCCACCATTGAAGCGGCTCGATTTTGACTCGAAGACTCGTCTGAAGTTGCCTCAGACGCGAATCAAGCGCCGCTCACTCAGCGGCGATTGTGACCAACAGTCAGCGAAAGTGGCGAAAGTCAGCGAAAGTGGCTAAAATTGGATCAGCGGAACGACGCAGCGGGCGTGCGTGCGTGCCGGCTTGCTTGCATATCGCTCCTACTTATAACGACTGTTCAAACGACGGTTCGGCAGACTGTACTGGCCAGACATCAACAGTAACAACAGTATCAACAGTGACGGTAAACGCCGTGTTCCCGTTAGCGGTTCTGTCCGTTAACTTTATTGTCTTGGCTGTCAATTTTTCTCAATTTTTCTCTCTTTCTATCTTCTTATCTCTGCCTCTCTCTCATTGTTCGTCCGTTTAGGGGCGCTGTCCAAGTGGTTAAAATGTGATTGTTTTTTAAATTGCTAGAATATTGGCGTTGCTGCCTCTGCTGCTACTGCTGCTGTTGTGTGGGTAATAATTGCGAAGTTGCTGTTGTTGGTAATCAATTGTACAATTGATAAAATGTTGTTACTGTCGATGTTATTGTTGGTGTTGCTGCTGCTGTTGTTACATTTGCTATAATCGGCTGGACAAACGACTAGTAGAATATGGGGATGATGGAGGAACGAAATGGGATTGTGTGAAAGTCTGTGGGTGGTGATTGCTAGGTCTTCCTATCTCGTGTAATGGGTGAGGAACATCTCGGCTTGTAGCCGCGATTGTTGTTATTCTTGTTGTTCTTGTCGTCGTCGTTGTCGTCGATTTGGTCGTTGGCCGAGCTTCGTCTAGTTGTCTTCATTGTCTTCACCAGTCTTCATGAGGGCGCATTTTGTTGTTGCTGATGCTGCTGCTGTTGTTGTTGTTGTTGTTGCTGTAGCTGTTATTCGCTTGTTCTCGGCTGTTTCTCTGGACAGCAACGCCAAACATAATGACGACGACGGCTATTGCAAGGGGCTAGAGCTAGGAAATACTTAGCTAGTTATGTATCATTGTCAACCTGCAATTCGGATTCAGAGGGGCCAATACAACCAATGACGGCGGGCGGCATCGGGGGTGCGTTGGAGGTGTAGGTGGCTGGCTGTAAGCAACAAATGAGAGTAACTTGTCCATCATCGACAGCCGCACCTCGTAAACCGCTCGGCGTGTGTGACGTTGTTGTTGTTGTTCACAATGATGACGATGGGGTGTTTGCCACTTTCATTTTTATTAGGGTGATAACAAGAGTTATAGTGGTGGTGTGGTAGTAGTAGTAGTTAGTAGTAGTAGTAGTAGTAGTAGTAGTAGTAGTAGTTGTTGTTGTTGTTGTTGTTGTTGTTGTTGTTGTTGTTGTTGTTGTTGTATCAGTAGCAATCGTATTCCATAGTGGGGGTGGCAGGGGGAGAGCGCAAGTTGATGATAACACCGTCCGCAAAACGCCGGCGTGGGCGTAAGCAGCAGCACCAGCAGCAGCAGAAGAAACCGTCCGAAGCAGAAGCAGGAAGGAAACTGTTGAGCAGCCGTCGTGGCCGAACGAGGACCGAACCGAGTAAATGACAATGCGTGGTGGCCCGAGCAGCCACGCAACAGTGTAGTGAGTAAGTGAGCAGCGATCTAACTGGCCGGCTGGCTAGCTGGCAGATCAACTGGCCGACAACCGACACATGTAGAGATCTACGGACAGGCGTCTATGGACGGACGGACGGACGGGCCGTCAGATGTCTACAGACAAACGGACTGTCAGCCGCCATGGTCAAATGCGAAACGGGGCAAACAGACAGAGGGAATAATCGTAATGGACAACAACGATGACAGCAGCGTCCGATTTGTATAGCTAGATATATATGCTACATATGTTGGTACAGCTTGTTAGTATTGTCCATGACGAGTACAACGACGGCGACAACAACAACAACAACAGCATTAACGTCAACATCATCAACGACGACGACGACAACTACAAAAGCAACAACAACGATAGCAACAACAACAACAACAACAGTAATAGCCGTTGAAATTGGTTCGAATTGTTGCGAGCCGCTGTTTCGACTTCGTCGTGTCGAATCTGACAGTTTTGCTGTTGTTGTTGTTGTTGCTATAAATGCGTCATTTCCTAGACGCGGCGAAAGCCTCCGTGTATATATATATATATATATATATATATGTCGACAGAACGGAATGGAGAAGATGGTTGAATACTTTGGCACTGCGGGTCGTGGGCGCGTTAATGTACAGCGCATATTTATTGGAAAAGATCTCTCTTTAGAATTGCAGAATTGAAGTTGTGTAGTCGTGCAGAGCCTAATAAGGTTATAAATAGGTAAAAAATTGGCGGGAGGCGAGAAGGAGATTGAGTTGGAGGCGCGCGTGGCGTTTGCGTTTTGTTCTGGGCACACATACATGAGGATACACGTACACAGACACCTAGAATCATCATCACCAGTACATACATTTGAATCTTTGCTAATATAGATAGAGTGGATGATGGTGGTCTGCGAATATCAACTGATAACTGTTGAAAATGTAACAGCTCGCGCTAATTAGTTTGTTATTTCGCTCGATCAGCGCTGAAAGCTTTCTCTCTCTCCCTCTCTCATTCAAGAAGTATAGTAGCATCAACATCAGTGTTATTATGTAGAATGAAATGCATACAATAGCACGAAATCGAGTGCAACAAAAACTAAACTGTAAATAACATAGGTAACAATTAGCGGAAAACGGAAAACAGATTGATTAACGACAATTTATATAATAGTACTACGAGTACAGTTTCTATAATATACTACACGAATATTGTGTGCCGAACTTAAAGTTCACACAATTAATGATCTTGTAGCAGAATCTTATGTGTTTCTAAGCACATATATTTTGTAAATGTATATATACCAACTGACAACCGGCCTGGCCCCATACCCATCTGTGTATGGGGCTGCATTGTTAAAGTCGAAAAATGTACCCCGCTGCGGATGCAGTTGCTCGTGCTGTACGGCGTTGGGAAGGCGCCCGGAGGTTTCCTTAGACCCCCGGGTGCGGATGGGGGCGTTCACCCCCGGGCCTGACGTCGAGCAGCTGCTAGCGTATGCAGCTGCAATTGTTTTTTTCTGGCAGACACTTGATTGATTCGTTCGTGTTGGCCGGTGGCTTGGCAGATACGTCGTCAGAGCCTACAAATTGTACAACGGTAATAACTGTTCCCTTTCTTCTTATCGGCAGCAGTGGTTTACGGCCATGATAAGACTAGATCGAGGAGATCGAAATACATTGTTAAATTCCTCAGGGGCATTACCCTCGGTGTATGTATATATATATATATATATATATACGACGCGTTAAGTGGCATTACGTCTTTTTGTTGTAATAATACCACTAATAGTAATAATCATAGTAAAGATTGTATAATAATTCTAGAAGCAAACATGAAGTTTCTAATTTATGTGCAGTGGCAAATAGCGTCGTCGTCATCGTCAGCAGCAGCAGCAGTAACATCAACAACACGAGCGACATCAACAAAAGACGTTGCCTTAGTCGCGCGCCCATTTGATTCGACTATTTATTTTAATAGCAATTCGTTAATATTGATGGACGTCACCCTTCATTATTACGAGCTAGCTAGTTATTATTACGACCAGATACTGACAGATCTATAGAAAAGCTTGGGGCTGGGCACTGGTACTCCGTGGTAAAGTTTGTCCTCGGACAGCGTTCTGTCACTATCAGGACGTTTGCATAATGTGATGACGCTAAACGCATGTTATAGGCGACCTAGTGTTTTTCCGGAATAATATACCCTGGGAAAGACGGGAAGGAACGAGACAGGGAGGGAAAAACCCGATAAAACGCTGTCCGTTAAGCTAGGTTTGCCCCTGAAACTGAGAGGCCGTTAATCGCCTTACTATCAGCACACAAAATAACCAGAGTCTAATCATGGCTTGGTGACGATATTAGTGGTGGCGTTAATCTACAATGGCGTAATACAATGATGTTCGATTATCGGAGCGACGACTGCTGTGTTCGACTATGATGACGAACGACCGTGTGACTTTTATATGTGAATCACACATCTTTGAGTCAAAGTTTTTTTCTCCCTCTGGTTTATCAGCTGGTCTGTATGGAAAAGGGAACGTTTTTCAGAACATTATCACCATCTTTCCGCACAATATATATATATATATATATATATATATATTGTGTGGTGTGCATAAATTTCACCAGTTTTCTATATATAAATATATATATATATATATATAGAAAACTGGTGAAATTTGGCACAAGATAAGAGTGAACGCAGATAGCCCAAAAAGGAAGAGAAGAAATACTTGTCGATCGGTAGCATCGTTTCGCCTTCTTTCTTGCTTTTTCTGATGCATTGTGTTCCCCTCGCGTTTTGTGCCATTGCTGTGTTCTCTCTCTCTCTCGCTAACTGCTCTTTGTGGTGGTTGGAACTTTAGACTTGTTGTGTTCTCTCGCAATCAGTCGTTGATTTGATATTGTTGTCATTATTGATTGTTACTAGTTCGACCACTGCTCGGCTGGTTGGTTGGTACTCATCGTTGCTCTACACCACTGGTACGCGGCGACGAAGAGAGTTGGGGTGACCCGTTTCAAATCGTGTTGCTATTGTTGTTGATGTTATTATTATTATTATTATTATTATTTGTATTATCACTCGTACTACGGCAGGCTATGCTATATGAAAATGCTGGTGCTACGCTAAGCTACTGTCTTTGGCCGCGACAGCTTTGTCGCACATTCTGACAGAGAGACAGACAAAGCTGGCAAGCAGAGAACGACACAGATGAACGGTGTCCCCTGAAACGGTGTCCCTTGATCGAGTGGCCCCTGAGTGGTCATAAATGGCTGCGATGTTTTAATCCGAGCAAGTTGTTGTTATAATTGTCATTAGCACTTGCCTACATGTACCCAATTTTTTTCTACCATTCTTCTTCATCTTCTTCTTCTCACAGATCTGCTCTCTGTGGCTATGCTAATATGGTGATGGGAAAATAAGTACTGCTGGCGTCATTGTCGGAGTCATTCGGTGTTGTTGTTGTTGTTGTGGTCGTTGTTATTGTTTTTGGTGTTGTTGTTGTTGCTGCTATTTTTACTGTGCCGCTGCTTCAATTGTTGTTGGTGTTGTTCTTGTTGTTTGTGTAGTTGCTGCTGCTGTTTCTGTAATTGTTGTCACTCCAGCTGGGAAATAGATCGATGAATATACATATATCTCCATATACGCGTATGCATCTCTTGGTCGACTTAAATAGAAGCATCCACGTATATGGAGAAAGCCGCCACAAAACAACGTCGGTGTGCTTGCGTCTCTGACTGACGGATTCGCGCACCTTCCAGGGAATCGCCGGGCCTACCTACTACGCCGGGCTACTGGACCGCTTGGTGTTATCTCACACGCACACACAAATGGGACATTTTGGCGGTAGAGCCGGCTAGAGGATCACATGGATAAGACACAGCAACAACCGTTACAATGTTAAGAACAACAGTCATCATGGATCTGTAACGCCAGTCTGTTATTCTTAATGAATATATATATATATATATATATATATATATATATATATATATATATATATATATATATATATATATATATATACAATATATATCTACTGCCCGGCTAGTGAAACTTCTTTTGTTGTCTATCCCTTAGCTCGACATCGTTACAGTGTTGTCGAGCGTGCGGGGGCCTTCACGCCACCGTTTGCCGTAGTGCAACAATTCAGCGGGTAGTTTTCGCGCCTGGATCGTCGCGCTTCTTTGCCCCAATCTAAGAACGTTCCGCGCTCAGTCACATTAGAAGCTTGAGCGACACCACGACAAAGCACCACGCTTACTAAGTGTTTGATATATATATATATATATATATATATATAATGCGCACAATAAGGGGCTGCTTCGAGGATAAGCTCGACTGGTAGCGCTCCTCACAAGCCCTAGTGTAGTTCGTTAATCACATTATATATATATATATATATATATGTTCTTCCTTATCTAACGGTTCGTTTCCTGGAAATGACATATAGTTGACTCGATTGCCTGCTGTACTTGTTCACTGTGGTATTAAATGACTATCAGCGGCCGGGTGGATGCTGTAGTTATCTCAGGGATTTAAAGTATATGTTTTATAATTTAAAGCAGTTTTAGGATCAGGAAACGAGAACATTCTGTATGTTTACGTACTCCGGGAACGAGACAGTGGAACTATAGGAGCGAGTTGAATAGTAGATTACGGAGCTAACCGAATAAGCCAATTATTACAGTTATGCATTTCGTCGTCAATTTACCAAGTATGCTACGTACCATTCCTTAAATCGTGTTTGCAGCTAAAAATCAGGTCTCCCCTTCCTGTTTCGCCGCTCTCTTCCTCCGTATGGATATATAAATGTATGCGTGCACCATGTGTGACGCATGACTATAGTCTTTTTCTATTGACGTCTATATTCTCTATATTTATCCGGCCGGTCGTAACGTATCGCTCGAGCGGTACAGATTATGTTCGTTTCTGTCTGCGCCGTAGCGTTGTCCATAGAACTAACTGGTTGTCGTTAGTGTTGTTACTGCTAGTTAAGTAACTTATGCTCATGCTATATGCAGGCGTCTGGAACAAGTACATTATTATTGTCCGCGAGACGCTGGTGGGTTGCTTGACTGCGAACGCTCTGGCTTTGGCGCGCTTTTTTGACGACCTTGAGCCAAAATGGCGGTGGAGTGGAACCGACTCCGAAGGCGGTAGCTGAAACAATAGTCGTCGAGTATTCGTCGTAGTCGTTCTGAGGAACCCTTTACTTACTGCCGACGGCAGTGAATGTCTAGAAATGTCTAATGGCGTCGGGGGCGAGTGCTCATGCCGGCGTTCATTCGAGCATAGGCTAGAAACTAGACGTTTCGGAACTTTACCTACATCAATGAGCTTTCAATGTGAGCGCTATGTGTGAATAGGTTCCGCCTGGTCTAGGGTGGTAAATCCATGCGCCTGCATTTTGGGCTACTAGGAGACAGGTTTGCAGAATAAAGCGTTCGGTGACAGATGTGTCTTTGTGTGTATTTTCGTCATCGAACGCATATATCTATATATACTATTATTATATATAGTGTGAAAACTTGAGCAGTATAAGATGCAGTTCCGATGATAAGTCACGTTGTCAATATATATATATATATATATATATAGAGAGAGAGAGAGAGAGAGATAGATAGATAGATAGATAGATGACAGAAAGAGTGTAAACGTTAGACATAATGGTGTACGAATAACTTCCGCGGATGCTAATAAAAACGACGGGGATAGTACAAAACTATCATGTTTCATATCTCATGGCGAATCTCGATGGCGTAACTATCAACCAGGAAACAATATACCGCATACATATTAAAGCCAAGGGTTATAACCGAAACAACAATAACAACAACAACAGCAACAACAATATAACAACGAGACAGGTTCTCGTAGGACAAAAAATAACGACCGTAATAGCATTTAACATGTACTGTTACAACTATAACAATGGAACTATAACAATCATCATGATCGATGTCACGATGGTATAACGAGCATCTTTTCATTTCTTCTTCTTTGTCAATGAATGGCAGGCGGCACCGGCAGCACCATGGAAGATCTGGAAGGATTGAATCTCAATCTAGCTTCGATCAAGTCCCACTTCGAGCAGCGGGAGAACAGCAACCACGAGGCCGTTAAGGGTCAACCGGCCATCGACAGAGGAGCACTCTCCCGGTCCGAACTTCTGCGAAAGCGACTGGAAAGGTACCCTATAGGCTTGTCAGACACACACTGGCCCTTCTGTTTGACGCCTACGCGCTACAATTGCGACAGTCATTGCCGTTAACAGGCACCAGATTGTTGACACATATACAGCATTTGCATATATCGAACGCTCTCTGTATATATGTATTTATATATATATATATATGTATATATATATATATATATATGTATATTTGTATGTATGTATATATATATATATATATATATATATATATATATGTATATATATATATATATATATATATAAATGTATATATATATATATATATATTCTGGGTATTCTTGAAGCACATATGCACCCTAAACCCATACAGTTGTGCCCATATGGATTTTACTTAACAACAACTTGTAAATGACACACGGTATGTATTTATTTCGTAAACAAAGGCATTTCGAAAACAAACGAAAAAACACCTGGCTTGAGGATTATCATTTTTATGTTTACGAGCTTCTGTTACCCGCTGGAATTTGCCAGCTGTGCGCCATGCGCAAGATACGAGCGACACCTTTCCGGCATTCCGCGCAAAATACGAGAAACACGTTACCGGCATTCCGCCTGAATGTGGCAATTTGGTAGCAATACCGGTGTTGAGTTTTTGTGTGAGCAGCAGGACTTTTCAATTTTTCGCAGTAGTTTTCCTTCAGCCATCCGGTCTATTGAGACTGCCTCCTTCGCACTGTTTTAGTCTTCAAAGAGTTTTGACTTTGGCATTTTTCTCGCTCGCGCATCTTTGTTTCCAACAAAATTCTTGTTTTCTCTGTACCTGCGATGAAACGATTCCCGCCTGCCTCCATTCATTCATCCATGCATGCATCCATTTCGTCGCGATTGTGTCGAAACAAGAAGCCAAAGAAGAATTAGAAGGGAGGGAGGGAGGCGGGGGAGGCGGGGGAGGCGGGCGCGGGCGCGAAGACGGGCCGACACAGTTTCAGCGAAGCTGACAGCTTTGCTTTGAGTCGAATCAGTCAGAACGCTGCGCTGAACTCTGTAGCTGTGGCGATGATGATGATGATGATGAGATGACGACGACGATGATAATGATGATGATGCTGATGATGATCCTGACATAGAGGACAACCATGACAGGAAAGATGGTCCCGGCGCCTCGCCACTACCGCTGCCGCATCGCATGGCACTGGATTCGAAGTAAAGCGCAAGAACGAAGCGAGTAAAGCGAGGAGAACTGCAACGGGGAATTCGTCGTCATCGTCGTCGTCGTCGCCGTCAGGAGAACCGTCACATGAGGCAAAGCAGTCGACAGGAAGAAGCGTTTGACGTTTGACAGACAGCACACACTGTTCAGCAGCAAAAAGGCACGAAAATGTCGTTCGGCGGTCCGACGGTCGATCGGACGGTTTCTCTGTGTCCGCCTCTATCCGCCTGTGCGTCTGTCGGGTAGGGACACGCAGACTCATCTTTTGCAACAGAAGCCCCAGCAGCAGCAGCAGCTGCAGCATGCAATATCGTAGAGGCGATAGGGGCAAGCACTTCCCTGTACATCGTTTTACCCCAGCAGATGTATTTTGCGCATCTGTACGAGTTGTAGATGTTGTAGGTGGCACTGAGCTGTCACTGAGAGAGATCGGCTTTGACAGAGAGAGAGAGAGAGCGGAAGCAAAGAGTGATAGAGATGGCTCGCGAGCGATAGAGAGCCCGTGAAAGAGAAAGCGAGAGATGGGGGGCATTTTATCTCCGCGTCGTATGACATCGCATGCATACAGGCAGACTGCACGCTAGCGTAGCTGCTGGCCTGCTTGTAGCTAAGCCGACGCAGAAATGCGGCCGTCTGTTCTGACAGTAGTCATGCCAGAGACTGGTTTAGAGAGTGGGTGGGGGGGACAATTGTGACGAATACGGGGCCACCGTCTCGTGCGGTGGGGGCGACGGAGGAGGGCTCCTGCCCCGTCCGCGCGACCCCAGCGGCTTCTTAGACCTTCTCCAACTTGGCCTAGCCTGCTGTTTGCCAGTCCAAGCTGGTGCGGATAATCAATGATGGTAGTTGTGCTGCTGCTGCTGTTGTTGTCCAGGGGGTTTGCTTGATAGCCTCAGCTCATCGACAACTATGCCAGAAGCAGTCATCGTCTCTATGTCAGTCCATTGGATATCAGGTACCCGCAGCTGTTACCGCTGTTTGTATTCTGTCGATCGGCTGTCCTGTCCTCGCGTGCGCCAGGTATTTCTATCTCTAGAGCAACCCGACTCATCCGAGCACCGTCTCTGAGAGTGGCACACTAAGCGAGCGGTAGACGATTCCATTCGGCGAATTGCTCCGAACGCAACAAGATCCCACTGCCAGCACGGGCGTTGCTGTTGTTACTCAAGACTACGACTCGCTGTCTTGGCAACGTCGGGAGAGGGTCAAAAGCTCGCTCACAACGAAGCGACGCTGCTTCTTGTTGGCAGGTGTTCGACAGGATCCCACTGCCGAGTGAAACTTGATTTTGTATCTGCATCGTTGTGCCGAGCTGGTTTGCTGTGATAGACGTGCGATGTTCAGGCAATAATGACGCAAATGCGGTAGTTGTTGTTTTGTATCCGCATGCTGTATTACGTGCTTTGAAGTGTAGCGCTGTTATCTAAACTAACACATTCCTATGATGCAACTACGCCCTTCATGGGAAAATAAGTATATATATATATATATATATATACACATACATCCATATACCATATATACATATTTTGTGCCCCCCCCCCCCTTGAATCGTTACCACCGCAATGATCTAATCAAGTCTGACTTTGTTGCGATATCTACCATCGACAACAGGTACCAATCCGTGGTGGCCGGCGAGGCGAAGGCGGACTCTTCGGACGAGGAAGACGCTGACGGCGAGCGAAGCCATGTAGACTACTGCTCCATCAAGAAGATCGAAGCCAGTCGTGAGATCGGTGAACTCAAGGCTCAATGGGAAAGCGGTCGGGTCAACAACGATTTGGACCAGGACGAGGACGCCGCCATGGTAAGGGGCTTAACTAGTGAAGATCCATTCACTGATTTATGGAGTCTGAGCTATCAGATACTGCTTTGACCTACGTACGCTTTACGTTGGCGTCGTTGTCGTTGTTGTTGTTATTTTTGTTGCTGTTGTTGTTGATTTTATTATTCTTTAGGTTGTTATTTACTTATTGTTGTTACTGTAATCTTCTTTTTGTTGTTACCGTTGTTTACTCTTTGTTGCTGTTGGCGGTTGGTGGGGTAATTGTCGTCTTAAAACTGCCCCGTCGTTACGAGCCACTGCTGCTGCTGGATATCGCACAAGGAGGTAATTTGCCAAGGTGGCAGGAGAAAAGCCAAACACGTTTTTGTTATTAGTTCGTCATACGAGACGAACACCTCTTCGCGAAGCGACTTCGAATACAACGTGAAGCAACATTAGCTTTGTGGACAATGATCATTGATTGCTTGCATCATCTTGCATTTCGTAGAGGAGTCGGTCTTTGTAGTGTGCCATCCATTGTCCTCATAACAACGTGCATTGTGAGTAGTTAGCATTGAGTGAATGGCTTGGGGTTTTATACTCAAGCATACTCAACAGGCATTGATCAGAGAGAGAGAGCGCGCGGGTTCAGCAGCTCACCTATCCCGACGCTCCGACACACAACCAACATGTGTCGCTCCGCTCGGACTAGTTGAATCAGCGTAGCAGTCAGGTCAATAGAGATGCCGATGATGATTATGATGATGATGATGACGAGACGACGTGATACGAACGTGAGAGGTGATTGCCGTCTTTCAGGCCGACGAGGAATCTATGCGGCAGAAAATTTCTGCCGGCCACTCAAAGTCAATGAAGGTAGCCTACGAGAAGGCGGTTAAGAAGTCCACAAGCACAAAGGACATCAGGACTTCAGCGACTCCCGACGACGTTGCCGTCGTCAGCCATGCGCTGGCCAACACCCTCAAGAAGAAGTTCGAGTCAGGCGAGGTACGGGCGAGGCTGGAGACGCCAACCGTAGTAGCGACCAAGAGCGAACCTCATTACTAGTACTACTAAGTTGGCTACTATTGCTGCTAGTACAACTCCCCCTGCCATTTATCTGTTGCCTGTTTGCCTGTTGATGCTGCTGCTGCTGCTGGCCCAGATCCTGATCTCGATGAGCCGCTGCCTGGCGAGAGCCGGAAGCCGAAGTGAGGGAGAAAGAATGTTCCTCTCCTTCTGATCCTTTACCCCTTGGCTGTCAAGAGCACCCCATCCCCCCCCCCCCCGCTTCCCGTCTGCTCACCCTTCCAATTCCAACCGCCGAAAGCTTTCAAGGTTGCTGTGGCGCAATCTATTGAACTCCTAAGCCATAAGCCATCTATGGTGTGAAATGCTGTACGATGCTTTTGATGGTGATGGTTGAACTAATTGTGGCAATAATGATGATAATAATGATGTCTATGGTGATGAGACGTACAGGTGCTGCCTGTTTCATTTGAAATAACTTGCCGTTTTCTTTGACTGTTTTGTTCATCGTGCTGAGATTCGCCTGCCATTGTCGAATACTTTTGCGCTAGTTTTAGCACAATATGTTTGTTATTTACTAAATTTTGATCCATTACCTCCCTTTATATATATATATATATATATATATATATATAGGTGCTTTATAAGCTTGAGAGAGCATGTCATTGACTCACTTTTATTTTAAATGCATGCACGTAGTTGTAAAGTCGCAATAGTTGAAACGCATGTGCCTCTAAAGATCTATGAGATTCTTAAATATGTATATGTATGACCTACATTGTGGCTGTCTTGAAGAGCATCTATTTGAACCAGCACTGGTTCGAATGGAGGTTCAACCCCTTGTACTCCGAGAGCCCTACAATATATACTATGTATATATATATATATATATGTAAATGATTGATACATATGTTTGTGTGAGTGCATAAGCTGTAAATTCGCTTGACAGAAGTCAATTGGGAAGGCGAGAGATAGACCGCTGGTTTGTGAAAACGATATATGCTGTCGTGTAAAACGATGCCTACGCGAAAAACCTGGAAGAAGACGCAAAGGGTTGTTCGTTGACTGTAGAATCGGATCCTGTCTGCATGAGTAAAGCATATTGCGACTAGGCGCAATTTGTCCTGCAACTTGACCTTTGTCTTTAAGTGCGAATTCGAATCCGGGGTCTACTCGTCCACTGCGCGCCCTTGTTTGCCATGTAATTGTAATAATTTTAACTATATTAGTAATCGTCTAAGATCCGACCGGCGAAGACCTTTCAACGCGGTTTAGTGTCAATGAGCGCAGCTTGCTGGTGTAATTAATCAATTTTTATTAGATTGGAGAGGACCGTGGTAGTGCATCGTGTTAATCTCCTTGAAAGCATATATTTCGTGGAGATTGCGTTTAATTCCTCTTCTTTCTTCTCTCTTTATGGCTTTTTCTTGGATTTTTCCTCAATTTGTATGCTTTTCTCTCTTCCCGCGCGCTGCTTGTGGCTAGATTAACCTACGCGTTTGTCAATCGTGCTGCTTTTTTGTTACTTTTGCCGTTATTGCTGTACTTGGGATCACGTAATTGTGATTAGTGTTTTGCAGCAGCAACTTTGTTGTGATAATTGCTATAATAATTGCGATTTTACCGTTTATGTGGTGCGCTGACGTCTTCCTGCTTGCCCAAGCCGAATGTGCACTATTAGAACGGTATATTGGCTGCGGTTTGTGTGTTTAGGTTTTTCTGAGTTCTAAATAAAAACTCAGGGAATATATATATATATATATATATATATATAATTTAGCAAGTCTACCGTAATTGGTGTATGCGAGTCAATGAGTGAATTATTTGCTACGTCGTTTGCAACACTTGCAACTTGTGTTTCGGTAACTGCATTTGAGTGTACCGTACGTATCCTTTTACGTGTAAGCCGTCATCATTGTTGTTGTTTTTTTATTGTCGTCGTATGCGTGATGAATCTTCGTACCGTAGGTGGTAAAGGAGGAACAGGCAGAACGTCTTGAAGCGGCCAGGTCAGAGAAGGAGGATGACCTGTCGGTGTGTCAGGACCCCGTCATCGCACAGCGAGCCAAGCTAATGTTCCGAAAGATCGACCAGGAGATTGCCTCCCGCCCTGCCCAAGGCCATGCTCCAGGACTCGCCTCATGTACCACTAAGATGAGCTCGGAGAACCGCTGGTCGCGCACGACCAGCCTTCATGAGGTCTCCAAGGACGTCGACGTGGTGCATGCAAGCGAGCCCGGGCACAGAGAACCGATCGAAATCGAGACGGCGGCTCTCTCAGAACGCTACAAGGTGAGAGATCTGCGAATGAATTCATCTCATCGTAGTAGACACTAATACTTGTCACTAGTAGATATGCAATATATGCAGGCGACATATTTATGTACATACATATTCGCTTGTTCTATACGCTGTGTTGTTATGAACAAACGAATACTTTTGTGCATACGTTTGTTCGTAACACTATAACGTACGACGCAATACATCATCGTTACTATAGTATTTTTGAACAGGACTGGACGCATTTTCTTCTATATCTCTGTTGTAAGAGGGAGCCGATACTATTTTGATCAACGTATCGGTCATGTCCATTCGTTAGGCCGTCGTCATTATGAATAGACCAATATCGTTAATATGGATTACGGTATGTACCGTTAACATAGGGTTTATTGCAGACCCTCACAAACCCTTGTGCAGTGTTAGTGTATCACATATCCCTGTGTAAACCATATTGAATATAAAACAAATAATAGTAACAATAACAACGAAAACACAGTTTATTGCAGTATGACATTCTAAATGCGATACAGAGTATATCGTACGCCTTGCGAAGCGTAGCGATTAGTATTCGTACCAATGACGTTGAATATTGACATTGATTGCAGTTCTTCGAGAATTATAACGAAGAAGCGGCCAGCGTCAAGAAGAAGAAGTTCCAGATGACCCCGCCTCGTGAGTTGGATAATCGCGAGAGAGACAACGCATCGCCGCCAGCCGCGTGCGAACGCGACCCCAATGTTGTCGTCGGCTCGATCACAACCGACGACATTCCCAACGTGGACACGGCGACCAAGATGCGACAAAAATTCGAAACTCTGGTGAGCCGTCCACCACACGACTTAACTAGGGATTCAGCTGGGTGAACAGCTGGAGAAAATATTCTTATTCGAAAAGTACGCTTATACATAAAATAAATGTACATATACTAGTCGATATTAAACCGATTTCGTAGATGTGTTTGTATAGTTGTTGTCATCGCTGCCATTACTGGCCATTGAATGACGTATGATGTGTGCGGCTCCTAGTACGGTTTTGGGTGCCTATATCAATCTGTTGATTGTTGTTGACCGATTGTTGTTACAATTGTTGACATTGTCGTATGGTTATTTCAGTGTCAATCGGGAGCAAACTCGACCTCGACTGGCACTCAGCAGGCTCCGAAGCCTCGCCCGCTGAAACGGAGCACATCGTCCGTTCAGCAAGAAGGTCTAGCTTCCCAGGTATTCTTAGCGAGCCATCATAATTAAAAAACATATTGCTATATAATTACCAATATTTGGAGTTTACAGATGAAAGGCGCAAGCGTAGTGTATCGGTTTTACCAACAATAGCCTATTTTTTCTACTATGGTGCCAACTATGGAAGCGGCCTCTACGAATTGAGAGAGACCGCACTTGTTTCAAATAATCCAATGATTCAAATACTCCGCGCGGGTGTGTCACCCGTCAAAGTACACATTCTCCCGTCAGGCTTCAAATAGATCTTGTCGCCACTGATAGGTTCCAGTGTGTCTGTCGATATCTGCACGAAATTATGATTATTATAATGTTAAGAGGCACTCGAGTCTGCTAGCTTTTTTTCTACGCACATTACCCACTACTGCTACGTGAATTTATTCCACACATATCAGATTGTTTCGTCGTCTGACATTTTATGTTGCTTTTTCTCGGTCTTATTTTTTGTTTCGCGTCCGCTTTCGCTTCTCCCTCGTATGAACTATTGAAGGTGACCCCGTCCTACCACACGAGCGATCCTGAAAGTCTGCCGGCGGATAACATCACGCGTAATATGCGCGCCATGTTTGAAGCAAATGCCGTCGCACAGAACGGCGCAGCCTCAGTACGCGAGCAGCCTTCGGGCGGCTGTGAACGCAATATCACGCCCAAGGTCAACCGCTTCGTGGTAAGTATTTTGGATTAGCAACTAAACTAGCCTCCGAGTGTTGTTACTGCTTTGTGTACTGTGCGTCGTTTATACCGTAATTTGTTTGCTTGCTATCGTTGTTAGCTGTTCTTTAGTTTCCCTTCTCTTATGTTTCGACAAGCTTAAGTTTCGCTCTTTTCAACGCTAATCAACGATTCATCAATTTCAATCTTTTCAACGCTTTTCCTGCGAACAAAACGTAGAAAGACAACAACAACAACGACAACGCTCATATTTGAATTCAGACATTTTTTCTTTCATTTCATGCAATTCCTACCTTATTATTGGAGGTCACACTCTAGAAATCTGTAGGCTAGAAGTACGATGACAGGACCGTAGAACACTCGATGAGGTCGAGCAGAATCGAGGGTGGAAAATATGAGCAAAGACGTTGCTTCGCAGGTTGAAAAGAACGAAGGACATGAGACGTGATTGCGAACATCAAATATGTCCGTATCCCTATATGAAGAGAATATGCTGGTTTATTTTTAATTTCCTCCTCATCGAACAAGAGTGTGCTCCGTGCTGTGCCATGGTTGGTAGGGTACACCTCACCGCTTTAGACCTCCCGCTAGTTGTGTCGTGAATACACGTTGAATGAAAAGACTGCATAAACGAGATGCAGGTGCCTTAGTCAGATGTGAAAGGGTGTCGTCCCAAATTGAAAGGGAAATATATATATAGAGGAAAACAATGTTTCACTATTTTGCATATGGCCTGCCTCGCACAGTACCATATTCTAAGCATGCCCTGATGCGAAACTATTGGAAAGCATCCCTGCAGGAACAATGAGGTCATTAATGATGCTGACGATTATGTTTTCTATTTAGTAATTTTATAAGTAGTAGTAGCGTTTGTGCTGGCTTGTAAGAGCTGGAGGCTTGTTCGTCTTGAAACGTCTGTATGTGCGTATTACCTTTTCCCGGCGATGTTCTCCAAGTAACACCTTTCCTACTAATTGGCTGATTTTTGAGAATGCAACCGATGTCTCTTACTAAGAGCTGGCCGAATTGAGGATGACGGTGATTCGGCTATTGCTAAGGAGTGGACCCTTTTTTCCTATTTACCTGGACGCTCAAACGAAATTTCTTATCCAGGTGAGTTTAGATAACACTCACATATATGCAAACAGTAGTTTGTATATCTCTAAACCAACAATGCCGTTGCCTGGCTATGCATGTTTTGCGCTGTTTGCTCGATTGGCTGTAGTTTAGCTTTGTTGGTGCGATGCCCGCACTTTATTCTGGTAAAGGGAATTTTAACACAGAAGCTACTAAACTTTGATTTGGTTTCGGGGTCGATAGGTACAGCTTGAAATCCGTTATTGGACGTAAATTTTCTACTGTAATACGATGCTGAACATTACAACAGTAGTAAAACTATAGATTTAGATGCTTATGTAGTTATTTTTCGAACGAAACGTGGGTTTGGGAGCAATGTCTGTTGACGGGTACAAAAGGCGACAACATAACAGAGCACAACAGAAACCTCAAAGATTGAACAAGTAAGCAATTTCAGCTTATGGGACGACAACTTTACATTACAGACGGTAAATACTGTACGATTATAGTAGGGTGCTGTTACTGTTGTGGGGGTCGAATTTCGAATAAGTGTAGAGATTGCTCAAGGGCGAAGTGTCCGTATTGGAATGCCATACGCATAATCAACGTTACCCTCCACACTTTGGCTAAATTAGCTAGACATTAAGGGTATTGGTCGTATTGTGAAGGCGGAATACTAACTCTACACAATCTTTCAGTGACTCTGAACCTTCACTGCATGGAAGGTTTCTCCGAGGCGGATATAAGCATTGTGCGTTTGAGCAAGGAAAACCTCTTGACGGACGGGCAATAACATCACATCGAGTGCCAATTCAACGGAACAATGAACCTGCCTACAGGTCCTGCGCATCAATACGCAGCAGTGTGTCAGGAAGTGAAGAAATATTTCTATGCGCACCATTCTTAATCGAAAGAGTTTGTACCCGACTCATATATACTGACTCTCGTGGAAGACGTTCTGCGACAATAAGGGACTTATAATTTAAGTAAACACTTGATTGATTGATATGTTTACTCAAACTTAGAACAAAGGGGAAGAAGGTCGAGAAGTATATGCATTGAATAGCTACAGGCTAGCTGCAACGCTAGCTACTACAGCTGCGAATTACGGCAGTAATAATAATACTACGATTAATATGAGCTTCTCTATAACTTAATGAACACAATAAAGAAAACAAACATGTTACCTGTGAAGAGTTGGTCCTTTTTGTAGGAAGTCGAGTAAGGCCATACATTGAATTAGACGTACTAAAGTGTAGCCTTGTGTGTACTTTTGCCTGCATAAAACCTGGACCATATGCCCAAAAACATATATCTGTAGATATATATATATATATATATTTTTTTTTTTAATGCGACCGTTTTCTCCGGACGGCGAATTGATTTAAATTTATTAATTCCTCATTGAGTTCTAAATTTCCATAAGTACACATTTTCAACAATTTTAACAATTAAGGGCTTTTACAGAAAAGTCTATCGCCCATGTCTGCAATATATATATATATATATATATATATATATATATGCATAGTTTGCAGTAACAAAGAATAGATTGATCAGCGTTAGCGCGCGGCATATCTGCCATGAGCACGAGCCATTGATAAGATTCTCATACGTGTCAGTGGCCAAAAACATGTGAGTCATACATTACTTATTAGCATGGTAAAATCCAACGTTTTTTTTTCAAAATTCTTATAGTTGCATGACCACGTTAAACTACCCACTATACGTGGTTTTTGCTAGTCTATTTTTCTAAAAGAGGTGGTGGAACATAGCGGTGATGGACGTCCAAAGGTAGCCGTAGGTCCTGGGCAAGAACAAGGTGCCTACCAACAGGGAACCAATGATGATGGTATGTCGTAGTTACGCAAACTGAGAAACTTCACTGTGTTGTTGTTGTTGCTGCCACAACACCCAAGCGGGGTGTTTTAATGTTGCTGTCTGGACTGTTAGAGCACGTGTAACATGAACGTAGTAAAGTGCAAGCCAAAGGGCGCCTTGATGGACACCTTGCAAGTTATGTTTTCGACGTTGTCAGGGAAGGTGCACGTGGATGCCGGTTTCGGTTAACCAACGAGAGAGAGAGAGAGAGGGAACTTAACAACTTTGTCTGCTCACCACAGCTCAGTCGAGAGCGTATTCGTTCAGGTTCTTTCATGATCAGCGTCTTTTCTCAATCTAACCAACGCAGCTGGGCTAACCCCCGAGGCGCTGATAGCGTGCTTACTAACCACATCTGTGCCCTGACTTCTGCTGTTCCTTTGATCTGCGTTCGCGTACTCTGTCGTCGTCATCGTCGCTGGCCTTGTTCTGATGGCGAACGCAAATTTCACTGATGATGCGCGCCGCTTTCGTCGGTTCGTTTGCCCGTCCAATTGACGCACGCTAATTCACGTGCGTTTCACGTGCGCTTTGCATCGGCACTAACTTTTCAACCACTCATTACGTTTAACGGTTAAACGGAGGCAGTTTGGCACGCCCGAGACTGAAGTGTGCGCGATGTGTCAGGGCAAGGTGTTCCCGATGGAACGCCGCGAAGCCAGCGGACTCGTCATGCACACGAAATGCTTCAAGTGTACTCACTGCAGTATCAATCTCAGGTAAACAACGGCGTCATTCTAAACAGTACACTGTAACCTCAATGCGTAGTAGTGCGCATGATACATATTTGATGTTTATGTGGTGTCGTAAGAAAACCACGTCTCTCACGTCGTATAATGTTGCGCGCTATGTATCCATATATATATATATATATACGCTGATGTATAACTGCACCATATATGTGCTACTGGAGTCTCGCAGAGCTTTTAAAAATATTGGTATAGCGAAAATCTTGAGAATATATACATTGTTTTTCTCAAGCACTCGGCGTCACCAGCGAGAGAATTCTCCTGCATGCGTTTTATTGCGTTTTTTGGCTCATGTATGTGTTTTTGCGTTGTCCATGCTTGTTGTCGATTTCGGTTATAGGCTCGATGGCTACAGCCAGACAGGCGGTAAGCTTTACTGCGAAGCGCACTATCAGCAGCTGTTCAAGGTGAAGGGCAACTATGACGAGGGGTTCGGCTGCGAGAAATGGTCACGCACTCCGTCACCGTCCGCGCACGATACCCCGCTCACGCACCTACCCGCCCCGAATCAAACGCTCACCGCTTAGAGAGACGATAAGAAGAGAACGAAAGATTACACAATATACAAAGTAATTAGATAGATAGATAGAGAGGTGGGTAGAATGAATGAATGACGTAGACAGGACTTCACACAGTGTCCAAAAATCACCTGCGTCTCTGTTTTCCTACAGCCCGAAGCCCGCACTTTCACAGCATATATATATTTATATATGCATATGCATGCGTACCAATCATACAAAACGAAGCTTTACTTCATGGCAACTAGTGGCGCGGATCGTCTTGTGACGATCGTTGTCCACTACGGCTGTGACAACGACAAAACAACAACAACAGTAACATGATTAGGAAAATAATCAAGTATGGTTTGCCTTCTTCATAACTGACCGGAAGGACATTGCTGCTCTTTTGGCAGGACGGCGGTAAGGGCGCAATGCCTCGCACATGTCAACTGGTTTTGTCCCACCAGATTCAAACTTAGCGCATGCATAAGGGTTCCTGTTGTCTATATATATATATATATATATATATAAGGTTTGCTCGAAACACATTTCGTGCCGCTATATCTGGCCACGTTGATTCGGGACAAGAATTACTTAATGGACGATAACGAGCAACAAGTAAACACACGTCGTCACACATAGACGGGTAAGCCAACACTAGCATCCAAGGTGAATTAAGAAACACCGGCAGCGGTTAGCGGTGATTGTCGTTTAGAAAATGTTCACCTTAGATATATCGAGCGCGGAAGGCCGTGAGAAAATCAAACACATAGAAAAAAGGCAGACCGAAGCAGACGAAGACAACTACTTTGGAACGCCAGCCAAAGAGGAGTAGCAACTTAGGCGCCATACTCGCCGCAGTCATGGTGCAGAGTGCGCCCCATGAATGGCAAGAGGCGGAACAAATGATCGCAATGCAGAACCTCCACCTCCTTCAGATACAAACGCTTCCCTTTCGTCGCTCATCGCGTTCATTCGCGTTAGCGTCAGCCGGTCGGGCTATCCACCAAAAGATCGCTACTCCTTTCGCTATTGAAACCACTACTGCTGCTGCTGGATGCACTCTATTAGATAGACTTCCCAGCCAGTAAGTAGCCTTGACCTCGGCTACTAAGCAGCTGGATGGAGATCGAATATGTACTATTCGCGACGGAGGAGCAGCACGTGTAGTCCAATTGGAGAGACACGCCAATATATTACACTCAGATATCCATACTTGGATACGTACATGCGCATGGCTGTATAAAAGATACGTTGCATCCGCTATTCATCCGCATTGAGTAAACGGATAGCGACATCTGTACACGATACAGAGACAGGAGCCTGCCAATGCGTGAGCGAAGCCGAGTGCATTGCCAAGACGAACGTGGATTCCGTTGACACCTAACGCCATTTACAGAGAGGAGCAGGCTGATCGGTACAGGCAACTACAACCAGACAAATCGGGATTTTAAATTCGGGAAAAGGGCAGTACGGGCACAGCACGGACGCAAAACCGTCTATATATGCACATTGTTCGTAACCAAAAAAGAGTGCAATGACAGATTTTATATGTAGGTTGCGTGTGTGCTGATTTCGAGTACGTTTCGTACCTAACGCACTCACGACAAAACGTGGAACGAGATCAATTGAAGACGAAGAAACCGAAAAACAGCAAGAATGGCGCCAAAAAGACAGCAATTGCATGATAAGTAATAACAAGAGTGCATGAGGGTGATTATGATGATGCGGATGGCAATACTGAGCTATTATTATTATAATATCATCATTAATTTTAATCATATCTTAATGGCAACTCATGACGCTACAATGATTTCTACATCCCTCCGTGTTCATCGCGTTGGACGATAGCATTGTTGAGGTGAACGGTGGCCGGGCGAGAATACCGCCGGATACCATCATTTCGTATCGCAGAACTATGCGCAGTCTATGCAGATACACTAAACAAAATCAAGTATACTTACACCCGTAAACACGTAGCATCTATTAGGACGTAGTGTTAGACTAGTTTGTAGCTGTACCAGTTATTATTGCCAACACAACTATTGGTGGTTGCAGTCACAGTGGCGGGGAGGGGGCGGTGGACTAATTTGCTGCAGTATTAGTATAGCGTACGGACTACATCCAAGCTGTGAGTGCTATCCGTAGGCCCCGCGCCTTTGCGACCCACCATCGTTCAGCTTTCGCTTGGGAGCGACGGGTATTCGAACGTTGGTCAATGCGATGGAACTATGCATCACTATTGGTGTTGGCGGTGACGACGGCGGAAAGTGGCGTCCTACAATCTGCAAGGAAACGGCGTCCTGCATCCTGCAAGCCGCAAAAACTCATATTTGAGTCGACTACATTCTGTTAGGCTTGCAGAGGCCAGCCCTGCAAGCTAACACACCAGCCGCTGCCTTCACTGGCGTCGCCGCCGCCGCTTCCTGTGCGTGTATTATTCACGAGCGAAAACGTTCGTTTGCTGACGGACACTCACGCTAACAGTAACTGTAGCGGCATCGGGGAGGACTTCAACCATAACAAGTATGTCACTACTACAAGTAGTGCTATTCTTGGTTCTGGACATGGCGGCTCAGGTCGAGTCCCTCCCCGTTTCCCGCATCAAACACCGACTTCCTTTATCAAGTACATCCCGGGCGAAACACGCTTACAAGTAATAGGAACCTTAAATAGGACGTGCACATGCTATCTTACTATATATATATATATATATTGGGACACGATATTTGCTAGCCTTCCAAATACGTTTAGGAGAGAAAAAATAAGGCAGTCAATTAGTAGACCGACATACTTTCAATCGTCTCTACATATATATGCAACGACAAAAACGTCACCTGTCGAAGCCTGTCTTTTTAGTGGGTACGCATTATTGTTTCATGTTTACTTTGCTTTTAGAAGTTTATTTTGCTCTCAGACCGAAATGATTTTATAGATGGGTGTGTTCGTTCGATCGTAACAGTATGTGGATTGACAACTGTCTTGTGGCATACATTAATATGATACGGAGTACTACTAAGTTTTCTGTGTATATCTGTGATTTTCATGCGAACAATAAAATAATGACCAGAAACGTAGCGCGTATTTCCTCCAACATGCAAAATAAACATTGGCCATTTTCGTAACAAGTTCGAAGGCGGGTCTAAAATGTATGATACGTAGTTATAATATATATATATATATATATATATATATATAATATAATTTTTTTTAGTACAAATTACGTTAGCTTCTTTCTAAATGTATCCCGCCCGCTGCAATTCACTTGAGCCGTGGGATGTGCTTGCGCAATATTTTTAAAGTGTTGCAGTAGTATTTCGTATTAACTGTACAAGCAGGTGGCAGAGATTGTGAAAAATGATTTCTTTGCAGTCCAAAACATGGTGAAAAGAACCATAGTGTTTGAATTTCTTCAGTAGATTCTCTCCTTGGAAGCAACACACGGAGAATTGAGTCTTGGTTTCGATGTCGTAACCATATACCCATACTCGTTTCCTGTAATTACTCCCTGAAAAACTCCAGGATCTTCTGGTACCGCTTGAAGGTTTAGTTCGGTTCAACACTACCGATACGAACTTTACTGTCAATTTTCAGATGCTTAAAATATCAGTCAAGACTGCTACAATTGATTCATAAGATATCTTCAAATTTCTCAGCTATCTCCCAATAGCTGTAGCTCGACGATTGTTGAGTCCGATATTTCAAAGCTTTTTTCTGTTATTAACTTCAGACGCCTTCCGGATCGGGGTTATATTCGGCCTCTTCATGTCCGCTGCGAAATCGACGGTACTACATACGCATGGTGTTTCGGGACACTGCTTGATCATAGCATAAACAGCTCGTAACATTTCCATCACCTTAGAGCATATGATTTGGCTTTTAACACATAAATTAATGCGAAATTTAGCCTTATGTAAGAACTGTCACGTTCTAAACAGGCTCTTTCTGGCACTCACAAGAAAACTCAAGAACACTTAAGTTCTCCTCGACCCATCCGATCCCAGGTAACCGGAGGAAAATAAAATCAGCCTCAGTGGTTGCGGGCAAGAGGTGTAATGTAAGCGTGCAAACAGAACATTTTATTGCCGTAGTTTTGTGTGTAAGGAGTTCACTGATCATATGTGTAAGTGAATTTAAGTTTCTGTGCCGTTACGATAAGTTGATATAAATAACTTGCGTTTTTTGTATGTATCATAGTGCACGAAACGTCCTCATCTAGCACCAATGGTTCATGATTGAAGTTACATTAACCAAGACAGAGCTTTTCCAACCGCCTGATACAAGTTTTTCAGATTACCGACTATCGAAATTAAAAACAAATACGAACTAATAACGTGACATAATCTCAAAAAGGATTAGGGCCATAACGTGATTTTGCATATGAAGAGAAAAAAATTCGCACATGCTGGGTTCCGTGCTGTCAAACGTATTATTTGCAAAATATTTTGTTAGACTTTTACTTAATATTTACGTAAAACATTTGTGAACTAGAACCAATATTTAATTGAAGCGATAAATTGTCGTCTTTGGCAAGTACGTTTATTCACAGATTCATACACTCATTTCAAAACGACTTATGATAACCGGATATATTTTAGCTCTTTGGTAGTACTTCAGAACTTTCACACCAAAACCTTAGCGGTTTCGCAGATATTTAGTACAGGTTTTTGTGTAAAATTCCGCGAAACTGGCATTAAGCGACATTACCGGACCTCTCTCGATATGTGAAAGCCATTTAACTTTTGGTTTTTATAGAAGAGAAAAGGCGACAGTATAGAGGTTGATTTTATAAAGTGGTGTAGAGTCCAAGTAAAAGGTAAGCCCCTGATGATATTCACTTCTATTGGCACCGACAAACTTCTTTGTTTCTTAGTTTTCCCTTGATTAGCTAGACTGCACTTCCAGCGCGGTCGTTGGACATTGACATCGTTGGGCATCGTCGCTCCGAATGCCGTCTTTTGACACAATTATGTGAGTAGTACAATATCCAATCGTACGTTGGGCACATAGGTCATCTAGAAAAAAAAACGAATTTGTTGTTTTCCGGTAAAGGACGTCTGAAATGCGAGGTCAATATCGAAAAGACATCGTTCGGTGTTCAACTCTATGCCTCGCAGGGCTGTGTGTCATTCTCATTATTGCATTACTCATCATCATATTTATTTCACTCTTATTGAGTATGCATATAACATAGAATTACTGCATTACTCATTACATACAAGGCACCTGACGGAAGGGGGTGACCTTTCCTGTAAGTCCTTGGTATAAGTCAAAAACACTACGCAGGCTTCTAGTAGGTGTCAAGAAGGTACGAGAGGGAGAAATATATGCGCTCATACCAAAACGTACTTCTGGAAGGAAACCTTGGCTCAGTCCCGCTTAAACCCAGCGCTCTGATCCTCACATCCTGGACGATTTGGCTAAACAAATATTTTGACAGCAGCCGTCCTGTCGGTTCGAAAGGTACGCCAGGCTATGGTTAACTTCATCTTATCTGCGAGACGCTAGTAAATGAAACGAGCGACCATGTGCTTCCAGAGCGCAGCTACATACAATTGCGTGCTGTCAATAATCGATTGTAAGATGCTCCTTTTACTCGCCACGATAACTTTTACCATCGTGTTTTTTTACATCGATCGCCCTGTAAAATCTGTGTCCAGCGCTGACTTATTAAGGAGGATAATTTGCACCTTCTCTTAGGTACGATCGTCGCTGATTTGAGAGGAAATATTGACATGCACAGAACATGAGAAATTTCAGTCCGAAATCGCCTGTGTTTGCCTATATATATATATATATATATATATATACTACCGCGGCTTTAATAACTACGTCTGGAGTGCATCCTGCATTTTACGAGTGAACTTTTATTAAAAAAATTACTTCCAGAAATTATATAACAAAAATCTTGCGTTTTAGGCTATCACCGCTGAAATTTAACAACGTGTTGTAGGTGAGAATATTACCGCCTAACTCTTGGCAGAAGCTGCAAAAGTATTTAATTGGCTCGAACATTCGATCTTACCTAGAATATTTACCCACTTAAAAGAACGAAGTAGTTTCAGCCAAAGGTTTACATCCTCATTTTTGTACAACAGACCTTACCTAGCCAACTCGGCAGGTTACACTGCGTCGCCGGTCACGCTCGATAGGGCGACAATCAACTAACGTGGATGTCATATGTGTCGTGGTGAAATGTTCGAAATCCCCGCCCGACGCCGGACTCGATCACCAGCGTCAATGTCGTCCTCAGCCCACATCGTAGACGCACTCTAGGCACTTTTGTTGCAAATAAATGTTTGCTGAACCTTAACCCAGGCGCCGCTTTTTTTAAAAACCTGAAGAGACAAGATATTTATAAGAAGGTAAGCAAGTGGAATAATATATACCTTGGTTTCACATACATCGTTATAAGGCACCTCAGTAAAGTCTTAACAAATGCTATACCTGAACTCAACAGCATTGGATACAGGCACACCTAAATGTGTGTGCGAAATTTGCTCTCTCGCCTTTAAAACACAAAATTCCGTAACTTCAAACTGTTTTTGACAGTACTTATCTCCTGGCAAAGCAATCGTATGTCTTACTGAATTACTGTAAAGTGTGCTTCAGTTATCATATCACGTGATCGTATTTGAGAATCTGAGTGTCTTGTCTACTGTTACATTTAATTGTATTTAGTTTGACCGTCAGGAAGAGAAGCTTCTGAAACAGGCAATAAAGGAGCCCCACAGGTGGATTAAACGGGTGAAATCGTCTTCGTGTCCCATAAACTCCGCTGTCTTGATAGAGCACTTCAGAGAAATGTATGCAAGTGCAAATACCATTCTCAGCAAAGTTCCATTGTTCGATAGCGCATGGGATGAACTGACATCGTTTATGCGCGATGATCTGGCAGCAGAGTTCTCCGTAGTGGAAGTGCTACGCTCCATGGAACGGCTCCAGCCAAACAAAGCAGCTGGCTTGGACAGAGTTCGCAACGAACATCTGAAGACGGCGGCTGGCATGGCTCCTTGTTGGACAAGTTTATTCAATGCTTGCCTCCGTCAGGGACCTTTACCACGAACTTGGCGTGATGCACTGCTTATCATCATACCAAAGGGAAAAGGTGATCCGCAGGTGCCGTCATCCTGGAGGGCGATTGCGAAGAAAAGTTGCTGTTATAAACTTCTGGCACTCCTTATCACTCGATGGCTCAGCACCTTCTTGGAGTCCTGCGGCTGCATACCGGACGAACGGCACGGTTTTTGCACAGGGCGTTCAACGATCACGGCATGCAACTATTACTAAGTGAAGTGCGCAGCGCCATCAGCCGGCCGAAACAGGCACTCTACGTAGTATACGTCGATTTCAAATCTGCGTTCGACACGGCGCATAGAGACGAGATCCTGGTAAAGCTCGCTGAGTGCGGAGTTCTGCTTAACATGCTTCGGCTAACCAAGGCTATGCTTCAGGGAAACTCAGTGAGTATCGATGACGGCGTGTCCCAGCTCCCACCGTTTGCCCAAACGACCGGAGTCGCGCAGGGCGATAATCTGAGTCCTCTGCTGTTCTCCCTGCTGCTGAATGACTTGCCATTCCGAGTCCAAGGATCTAATTCTCACATAAAAACGTTGCTGTATGCAGATGACCTTGTCATTTTCGGAAGAAGTCGTTTTCATGTCCAACAGGCATTGGCAAGACTCTACGCGTACGTACAAGATACCGGCCTGACAATCAACCTTGATAAAACTGAAGCTATGAAATTCCGCCGGGGAGGGCGACTAGCCGAATAGGGCCAGCGACACTTAAGTATGTGAATAGCTTCAAGTGCTTGGGGGTGGTACTACCTACCAACGGCCGATGCTTCAAAGGGCACCTTAAGAACAGGGTCAGGCGAGCCTTGGTAGTGCAGACGCCATCGAAGCAATCGCTACAGTCAGCAATGGCCTTGTTCGAGATGAAAGTTGCACCTGTTACTGCAAATGGAATTCAAGTGATCTGGGAGTATCTTTGGGCGTCGCAGCTTGAGGTGCTCGATCGTAAAAAGCCAGCATTTCTCAAACGTGTCATGGGGCTGCACTGCTCAATACAGAACAGATTAGTCTACCTCTTAGGTGGCACGCCGCTTTTTATAGAAGATCTTAAACGACGTTTCGACCTTCCAACTACTTCAGCTTACTTAGAGTTCATTAGCTTATGGGAGCGGAAGATGGCAGAAAAAAGATGGAAGGGACTTAACAGGATCAATAGGCATATAGTAACACGTTTGGCGGTTCATGGGTATCACCACATTCTCTGCAAACCATTAGGTTTTCATGTCCCGTGTGATACCTGTATTTGCAGTAGGTGCGGGAAGTTTTGCACCAGGTAACACGCAGCGTCATGCCCAGAAGTGACTTCGCTAGGGAGTCTCGCTCTAATAGAGGGGTCCTAATAGCGTATTATTTTATCATGAGTACATCGGAAAGGAGATTGTCCTCGATGTATATTTGAACACGGAACAGACATGTGTATACTAACACAAGTTTTACAATGTACCTAACAAAAGTGATAATAAACGTCATAATTAATACATTTAGTTGTTGTACCTATCATCTGCAGAGCGCTTAGAAGGGTAACTGATTGATTTTTATTTGCTTGGTAGGTGTGTGCACACACATATTATTCTTTTTTAGCAGGGGCGCATAACGCCGTAGCTAATAATGACCTATTTATTCTTCTTTCTCTTCCCGTCTATGTTTGAGCATCTTTCAGCGGTAACGCATCTATTTTGCTATCTAATTCCGACCTGTTTATTTTTGTTGCATCCATGCCTAATACTAGCGCTTCTCGTAATGCCAAATAAACTTAGTCCCTCCCTAATCGTTTGTACTCTCTAACTAGGTGAGCAGCATCCGTGTGTCATCCTTTCGGCGCCTCATTATTGTTCAGTTGTTGATTAATGCTCCTTCGGACTGCGTGCACGCAATTGTCAGAAACGACACAAGAATTGACCATATTGGAAAAGCATATAGGAAATGCAGTTCCACTGTGTATATTTTCACTAGGAAATGGCTTTATCGGGGCTCGATCGATCTAAGCGCTCACACTATTCCTATACAAAATAACGAGCTTAGGCATTTATAGTAGATATGTTAGATGTCTCCTTAGGCAAGGTACGTCGAACGTACTGACCATCTTAATGTGTGCTGCTGCGTGGACAACTCGTGAGACCATTTTGAACGTTTCCAAGAAGCCGCCTTTCGGTGAGTCCCAAATGTGTTGGCACAGGACAGACCAACATGGATTTGGCAGAATGGAGTTCTCAAGCCATACGGGCGTTGTCACTAACGTGCACGTTAATAAGTAAATGTTTATACTTCAATATTAGTTTGTTTACGTCTAGTTCCTATGGAGATGCACATATTTCCCTATCCAACACGGAGAGTTATAGAGAGAGGCGTTCTATTGCGTTCTCTTCAGAAATGCGCACATGAGCACATTACTACATCTTTCATCTCGTTTCTCCTATCGAAGGCACACTGTGACTTTATTGACTCAGTATTCTGGAACTTCTACTGCTCTTTGCGCACCCATGGTGTACCCACGACGATGCAATTTCCTCAAGGTACTGATCTTTTACTGCCTCCACTTCGCAACTGAAACTAACTAGAACTTCCTCTCCCCCAACTGACTACCATAAATATAAATCTATTGCTCATCTGTCTTATCAAATCCTCTGGCCTGTGTTAACAAACGGTATCCTAGTGTGGGAGAGACTCAAGCGTCAGCCTGGCTTAACAACTGCAGCGCCTTTAGAACTATGCTCATCGACGAGATGACAGACATTACAGCCCGACTCCGATTTTAGCACACTACGAACCCAACACCACCTAGTCAACCGAATGCAAATGAAAATCCCCCTTTTCGAAGTCCTTGCGCTCCGTTCAGTTAAGACTAGGAGTGAACCCCCTAACCACGGCTAGCTGCCAATCTAGCCGACATTGCCAAGATTCCGTAAACCAGACTCAATGACTGTGGAACTCGCTTGCTACGAATCCAAACCAGAACAACGAACTGTATCAGAGTATTTAAATCAGAGCGCTAAATCAGACTAAATTTTTGCCGAGTAGGCCTCATGGTAACCTGAACTCACCTGTGGCCAACCTCCTTACTTCTCCATCAAACGCGAATACTCTAAGATCTCACGACCAATTCCACCTTAGTTATAACTACTGTCTATTATCTACTCTTTTCTACTAGAAGCCTCCGTCGAAGCGAGTTCGTCCCTGGATGGAAAGTGCGGTAGAAGGCGGTTACTCATAGGACAACAAAACTCCAACTTTTCACATATTCCTTATTTGATAAAGATTAGTGATATATATATATATATATATATATATATATATATATATATATTGACACTAGCTACGCAGAAAGACATCACAAGCAAGATGAGCCAGAAATTCCGCTAGCTGATCTCATCATGACATATGTAAGCACTCAGGCGTCCACTCCGTACCCGCAGACTGCATAAAGCTGACAATTTTACACTATTGTAGAATCCTCACTCCATAACTGGGATGTGATGCTTACCAATTTCAATTCATATCGGTGGTTCTTCACTGAACGGTGAGCAATACTCCACCAAACGTCGAATTGCGTTAATTTCACTCAAGTTCAAAGTGCCAGTTGTAAAGGCTACTTCTACGTGATCGTGAAACTGATACGTGCTAATTACGAAGATGTCAGGATGTGACCTTGCTTAACAAAAAAAAAAAGCTTAAGTAGAGCGCCATATGTAAAGAAGAAAAAGAAGATTTGATACCCTTAGATTTGCCGAAGCACGAGTATACCTGTCTCGTAGTTGACAGTTTTCTTTGTCCTGTACTTGTTTGCGTCATCGACCTTACCTCAGTTCTTGTTTATGATTAATTTATTACTGAATAGGTAGTCGCTTGCGCGCGTGCATCTATTCGTACCAGTACGTATACGTATACTAAGAAGTACGTTTTTGGTGGACACGTAAATAACTACGTAACTATTCATGAAAACGAATGAATACGCACACTCGAGTTTGATAACGATGCACACACGTGGTAAACACCTCCATGTTGTTCTTTTTTCTCCAGTGATTTATTGTCATCACTGCTAGTTTTATGTCGAGTTTTCTTATAACATCATCTAACCATTTGCTATACGCTGACACGCATATCAATACTGTGATTACTGCACACTCTCACATGCGTACACATGCCGGTAGTGAGGCCAGCATCTCCAGTCAGTCAGCTGGCCTCACTAGGGCGGAGGGCGAAGAGGCTTTGGTTATGTTGCCGTGCGCGTGGTCAACCTTCATCCTTCATGTGCCCAAAATTTTATGTACATTTAATGCAGACCAGCCTTGTCGTGTCTGGGCGCGTCAGCCGACAGCTGCGAATTAACAACGAGTTGTATCTTAAGTTATCGAGGCAGGCATTTCTTTCTATCCGGGTCTACCCGAAGGTGAGATCACCGGCCCTTTCGGTCGAATTTCCCAAACTCTACGAATGGCTCAGTTCCGGTAACCTCTGCTCTCATATCGGTCGGCGGTGTGCGCTGTACATTTGGAAGCTGCTTGGGGCTGGCAATGTGTATGCAATCCCTGCCTACAAGCGGTCGCGTCCCAGCAAAGCTTCCAGCAACCAAACAACCGCCGCCCTTCATTATCTAACCAGAGAGGACCTTCTGCCACAAGCGTTTGGAATCATTAAGTAAAGTTCACACACACACATATATATAGATTATATATATATATATATATATATATATATATATATATATATATATATGTGGCAGGGTCGGCCATTTTACTTGAGCGAGCACGACGCCAGCGTATGTCCTGCGTTAATTAGTCTTGCGGGGACGTTTCGGGTGATGTGCGCGCCCTAATGTGTTTACGGCAATTAGTTATTCTAGACTATCATAGTGTATAAGGTATTACTCGTCGACGAAACGTGCGCCGGGGTCGCTTGAACCTTCGCAAGGAACCTCAACACAGCTCGATGTCGATGAAGACACGCATACCTCTGTTCGAGAGTCGACCTCGCTACGACGACCTCGCTCAGTGTCAACAAGTCATTCAACAACAATCAAGGATCGCTGTGGCTGTCGTGTTTAGTACTAAAATATGGTCTCTTCTGCAATTTGCTTCTTTCTTCCTTTCTTTCTGGAGCCCTGCCTATTCTTAATTTAGATTGTTCCACGACGCCTTTAATCTGTTCAAGTGTATTAACTGGCGCACCCGATGGTGGCATGAGAACGTCGTCAGCGTGGCGATCATGATTATAATTATCATCACTTACCATAACTACATCATTGTACACCCGTTAATCGTGGTCTTTTAAAGTAGTTAATAATCGATTCTATTAAAGTTAGCGTCATTTACGTTTCCTAAACATTGATGGTTTACCTTCATGAAGCTTGATCACAATTGAAATGTCTGAACGTGTATCAATCACCGTTTGTCGCCTAACTAACTGCCTGGTTAAAATGACTGAACCTATTGCCATCGAAACTCTAACAGAAACTTTTGCTTTCTCCTATATATACATATTGTGGTCGCAATATTGCTAATCGCTAAAGGGCATCAGCTTTGCGACGCGTCCCCCAGACCCCCTTTTTTGAATCCAGCATGCTTTTTCTCCTTGTTTAGTAGTAGCGCACCACGCGATTAGTACTGCTCGCATTCCTACTATTACCATCATCATTGGGTTATCGTGTCATCGCAGGCTGAGGTAACGGTTTGACATGCTGCTAGGCTACGAATCTATTATTCCACTCTTACGGCAAAAGGTTCCTGAAGTCCTGAAATCCTACTATTTAGCATCACCGACCAGCCCGACTGGATTCCTTCTCATACTAGTCTTGTGTTCAGTGCTTGTATATATTTACACATACGTATGTATATATATATATATCGACGTTGTGAAAAAACGCCGTACGCCGTCTCCCTATCGAAAATGTACATTTTTCAGTAATGTAAATGATTTCGTGTTGTTGTTATTGTTGCGGATTTCTGTGACGTCGCCACAAACAGATGTGTCACAAACACTTTCGGCGATGACCGCGAAGTGAGAGGAACGTGCGGCTAGCGCATTTCCTAGACGCCTTGACATTCAGGTCCTGCAGACGACCTGCAGCTGCAGCTGAGAACTATACGCCTCTAGTTCCACTTGCTGGTCCAGTTGCTCCGACTGCACCTGCTATCGAGGAAAGTCAGTCAACAAGACGATCCAGGACACCACTTGCCCGGGGCGCGCAGAAGGGCAAGAAGGAGCCGTAGATGACATCGTACTGACAGAAGGGGTGAAGGGCTTGTTGTCGTCGTCGTTGTTGTTCTTGTTGTTGTTGTTGTTGTTGTTGCTGCTGCTGCTGCTGCTGGATGGATGAAGAAGGCCACGACAACGACGACGACGACGACAACAACAGCGCTTAGTGGCAGCTGCTGGAGACTGTTGTAGCAGCTGTCCTTATTGCTCACTTAACGCGTCCGCTTGCGGTTCGTAGGCCCGAACGATGACCCGTGGCCATGTCGTGAATCGACGATGCCTTGCTCTCCGGATTCGATTGCCGCCGCCTCGAGCCGCCGTGTCTGCTGTCGGCGAATGCACAGTGAAATACTATCAAGATATGTCGTTGATTTGTTGTTGTTGTTGTTGAATTGATGTTGTTGTTGTTGGTGGTGGTGTTGTTGATTGATTGATTGATTGATATTGTTATGGTTGGTGATAGGAATAAGGGAGAGAGTGTTTGTCCTCGTCCAGGCGGTCGTCGTCGTCGTCGTTATTATTACAGGCCATTGTTTTATTAATTTGATTGTGATGATGTGGTGATCATGATGATGATAATGATGATAATGGTAATGAATATGATTGACATTGTTGTGGTGATTTCCGCCACGCGAAGGAAGAAACGACGCCATCGTAAGATCGATGAATTGATGATTAATTAATCGAATATCGAGTAATCGTTGATTGCAGACATCATTAGTTAGTTAGTGCGAGCGCGCGGAGACGTCGTCGCCAGGCGTACAGAGTTTTCCGAAGGACACAATGAGCAGCGGCCAGTGAAGAACATACGCGTTCAACACAGACACACAAGCACACACGCAGACAGATAGATAGATATATAGATATAGATATGCATCCAGACATGTAGATATACATTCAAATGCACAAATTGTTCACACCCCCCCGCCCACACGGACAGAAGCAATGGCAGGGTCGGCGTCGATGCAAGTTGTCCCATGAGTTCGGTTCGATTCGTTCAATTCAAACGAGGTTTCGAAGCGTTCGGTCGCGTTGTAGGTCGTGTTGTTGTTGTTGATGTTGTAGTACGTTGATTTTGTTGTTGTTGTTGTTGATGTTGTAGTACGTTGATTTTGTTGTTGTTGATGTTGTAGTTGCCGTTGTTGTTGTTGTTGTTGTTGTTGCAGCAGCAGCAGCGGAATTGTCCAAGTTGCCCGCAGAAGTTGTATAGTTGATTGGTGTGACGTCGTTGCACCGGGGCAACACACACAGAGACCCATCGACGAATGAAAGTATCAAGACAAAAACGCAAGAGTATGAAGAGATGGAGATACAAACAGAGAGAGAGAGAGAGAAAGAGAGGCGAGATCAACAGCTTGACATCAGTTTAAGTAGCGACAAATGATTTAATTGTCTGGAAGCAGGCGGGCCCAGTATATATATATATATATATATACATATATACATATATATACTATATATATATATATATATATATATAAGCATACAAAGCGACTAAAACGTGAGAGATCACGTGCCGACAAACCCGTCACAAGTTCACTTCACACGCCCAACTCTGTGCTATGTGCTCTCCTCGAGACTAGCAGGTGACGTCGAAGGTGAAGACAAGGTCCGACCCATGAACACCCACCCATGTGCGTCGGCATGTGTGAACGAAAGTTCATCTTCTCCTCTTAAGCACCGTAAAGTGTGCAGAACTCTACCATGAGCACTACGCGTGACGACTGCTATTACTCGATGCGCTAGAAAAGGAAAAAAAGCAGACCCACGAGGCTCAGCGTAGCGCGGCGTAGAGCATACACACAGGACAGACGCAAGGGCAAGACTTCAAACTCACACCGCATTCTCTGCCACTAGCGCCGCCGCCGCTGCAGCCGTCGTTCCCAATGCCAATCAATGCTGGGTGCGGGAAAGCAGTGAGTAGGAAAGTGTTTGGCGTCATCTTGACAACTCAACGCCGGTTGTACAAACCAAAGCAGACAAGACTCAAGCAACGCAAAGCAAAGCAAAAAGCAGCCACGAAAAAAAAACCGGTTGCAAAACCGAAGCAATGCAGATGCAGACACAAATCGTTCCAGCAACAGATAATGTCCTGCGTCAAGGATCTACCTATCTAGACATCTATCTTCCTAGGTATCTATCCATCTATATATAATGGAGCTACATTTGGGAAAAAATCAATTTAAGAAAGTCGAAAGAAAAAATGAGAGCAAGAGTGAGTGAGTGAGTTCGCAGGCAAAGCGCTACAGCGTGTGTCGTACAGCGTCTCTCGCTAATTAATCTAAATAACGGTACATGCCCATCTCGGCTCGTCCAACTGATGCTTGGCTCGATAACATGAAAGAATCCCGCAGCCGCTTTTCTTGTATCTGATCATAAGTCATATACGACTTGGTCGATAGGTCGGTCAATCGCTCGATTGAGCCGACACCACAGACTGCTCTACCGCCGAAAGTAACTAATGCTGAGCTACGTTAGTTCACTTGTAGTAGACTTATTACGGCGGGCACATTATGAGCCACTCTATGACGAATTGCAATCGATTGCGATTATAAAGGGTGAATAAGAAGTGGAAATAAGGCAAGTAAATCCGTGGAGCGCTGGAGCTCGAGGTCGAGGGAGCGAATGCGCGCCAAACTAAGAATTGATCTTGTTGTTGTTCAGGTTATTTCTAAACGACAGATAGTTAGGCTTAGTGCGTGAGAGCAAAATGGAGACCACCGAGCAAGGTGGCTTAGTGGCAAAAGCCTTTGCCTTGCATTCGGGAGGACTGGGTTCGAGACCCAGACCGGCCACTCTTAAATTGGTTTGCACGGTTTCCAATTTAGACAAGGTAAATGCCGGAGTGGAATCAACTTAGCCATGACATGAAAAATCCGTACACGGGCAATTGCCTTACGGGAAAATCTAAAAAAAAAGACTGACTATCCATGGAGTCGAGCCTAGGTATTGATCTTGTTGTTGTTCAGGTTATTTCTAAACGAAGACAGATAAGCTTAGTACGTGAGAGCAAAATGGAGACTGACTATCCATGGAGTCGAGTCTGGTGGCGTGGTGCATTCGTCCGCGCATCGCAACCGGAGGAGACACGCCAGAGGTACGCGGGTTCCCCACCGTTGCCCCGATTTGCATTTATGGGGGTCGTCCGTCTATGAAGCAATAAGGCGAAAAGCAGTCCCGTGGACGTTAAATCTTGGCTGAGGGTCAGCCCGAAAACGTTATACTGTTATCCATGGAAACGCAGCAAGAGACAGCCTGCTTGCTGATAGCGTAGCGCTCGTGAAAACCGGCGGTGTGCAGCCTGTCATGTTGTAATTGCCCTTAATTGTTGTTGTCTACTTTTTTGGACATTAGTATTGCGAAATACAGCTAGTACAACAACCACAACAATAACAACAACAAAAACAACGACGACAACAACAACAACAATAACATCCATAACTACCAAGGCTACCATGTCAATTAGGCTGCGACTACCAACTACGTTTACCGCTTTTTCTAGTTAGTACAGCCACTACAAATACTACTACGATTACGTTTACTGTTGCTCCAGCTGCTGCTGCTGCTGCTGCTGTGAATTTATCTCCAGTCGCTGCTGTTGGTCGGTGGTCGCCTTTATTTAGGTGCTTTTATTTTTATTTAGGCTTAGCTTTTTACGACGACGACTGTGGAGTAGTCAGACTCAGCAACCGATCAAAGCTGCTGCAATGACGACTAGTACGATTTAGTCGGAGATGAGAAACTGTATAACGACTGCTGTGCGCGTAGCTACGACGCGCGGTAGTGCCACTGCTCATGACTGACATGATTGAAATGTGCTCCAATCCGGGCACTTATCGATTAATCGGCAAGGCTGGTTCGATTATGGCTGGATGGTTGGCTGACACGCAATAGGCGACTTCACTGAATTTCCGCAGATGAATCCGAATTCTGCAGCAGCGTTGCAGAATCATCCGAAGAGAAAGGAAAAGAAGAAGATGAAGACAAAGCACGAGAAAGCCAAGCCTGTCATGTCGTCGTAGTCGTCGTCGTCGTCGATGGGTAGGTGCCATCAGCCACGCCAGAGTTTCACAACGACGGGCTGTATGTCGCAGAGCGTAGAACTTTATAGACAGACGAGGCCGCTTGATTGCAAAGTTTGAGTGCGTGTAGGTGTTGTGTCGTCGATGGTAGTAGTGATAGAGAATTTAATAATGCTAGAGGTATAGAGATATATAATATATATTTTATATATAGGAGAGATAAGATAGAATAGATATATCTTATATAGATATATAATATATCTATTTTTTTTGATATATAGATATAGATTATTTATATAATATATTCTATATATATATCTATCTATATTAGACTTCTATATATATATATTATATATATATATCTCTATCTCTATCTTTTTCTCTATATTTATATATTATCTTCTATATATATATATATATATTAATATATATATATATATTGGCCATCGAACACGTGTTTGGTGTTTGTTGTCGGTTCTGATTGTATGCTATGTCGAGTGGTTGTGGCTCGGCTGGGTTATGATGCTATTCGTGATCATAGCATGCTTTTGATTTCGCCTTCGTCTGTTCTTGTCGCTGATGGTGACCGATTAAGTTCTCAGCTCATAGCACACTCATGATGCTAGAGACTGTGTCTTCTTCTTCGGCAACAGCAGTCGGCAACGTGTCGGCCCGTCTTGTGCTGACGATCGCTATCCGCCCGCCATACAAGGGTGGTATTTGTTCTTGATATTTGTTGTGCTCTCTGTGTCGACTCGGTTTGGCCTGCGACGGCTGTAACCATCATGATGATTGAGCTTCTCGAACCGAAACAGGGAAAACTTGCAGTCGAAGCCTTTGCCGAGTCCTAACGCGTACTCAATTAACCAAGCAGCTAAACGTAACCATGGCGCTTTATAAATTTAGATATGTATATATATATATATATATATATATATATATATATATATACAGGGTGTTCCTATTTGTGTGGCCAAAACGCTAGGGTATGGTCAAACTCGGTGAGAAAATCATTTTTGCCAATGGGTGGAAGCCGGGAAAACGTTTTGTTTAGGAGTGAGGATGAAATTTATAAAAGCAGTTATTCAGCCTTTTTTCTTCTACATAGTTGTGCAAAATCTACGTTTGCGGGAGAACCAGTCAACGCACAAAGGAACCGATCATACCGGTGTGTTTGGCGGAAAATTCTGCAAAATAAAGTATACATTACTAGCTTGCGTAGCAAAAAGCGAATAGCCAGATTAAGGAAAGTCATAAAAAGTCGAAATGTTACGTTAACGCTTTTTTGTGCAACATCGTAATTTTTTCCATTACGACCAAAAATGCACGTCCAAAAGACTACTCTCAGGCAATAGCAGATTTAATGCCCATCATTTTCGTATCAAGGTGATGGTGCTGCGTTACGTAGTTGTCAAGTCACTAAGCTTTTTCGACAGTCATAGTTGTTATGTTTTACGTGCAAGTTTTCACGTTCAGAACCGTAAAAATTTGCCAAGACGTTTCCGCCCCCTCCTTCCACTAGAAAAAGTTATTCTCTTGTTGAGTTCTACCAAACCTCAAAATATGTACCTAACTTTCTCATACGCCCTATGGAAATATGTATGCCTTCGCTTTCGATATGGCTATCGAAAAAGCTTAGTTACTTGGCAACTACGTAACGCAGCACCATCACTTTGGTACAAATGCAGTGGGCATTAAATTTGCTATTGCCTGAGAGTAGTCTTTTGGACGTGCATTTTTGGTCGTAATGGAAAAAATTACGATGTTGCACAAAAAAGCGTTAACGTAACATTTCGACTTTTTATGACTTTCCTTAATCTGGCTATTCGCTTTTTGCTACGCAAGCTAGTAATGTATACCTTATTGTGCAGAAACCGCCAAACACAGATTTTGCACTTTTTGCATCTTTTGGTTCTCCCGCAAACGTAGATTTTGCACAACTATGTAGAAGAAAAAAGGCTGAATAACTGCTTTTATAAATTTCATCCTCACTCCTAAACAAAACGTTTTCCCGGCTTTCACCCATTGGCAAAAATGCATTTTCTCACCGAGTTTGACCATACCCTAGCGTTTTGGCCACACAAATAGGAACACCCTGTATATAGTCAACGAGTTCGACTGTATCAACCATTCTATGTTTCTTACGATGCTCCAATACCTGGGCACCAGAAGTAAATCTTAGTTTGCATTGAATACTAGTGTACGGAGGCAATGTGTGGCGATGGGATCTTTGAGGTCTGCGACTGGAATTTTAACTGACACGCCTTTGGGACGGCTGTTGAACATTTTATCTATGCAGACGACATCATTCTTTTGATTATGTACCTCACCCTCCCAACCATTTAGGAAATGGCGTAATCTTAAGCACGTTAAAACCAGTATTGAGAAGATCATGTCGATATTTCAACGTATTAGTCTTGTCGTTAACTCGGCGAAGATGACGCTTGTTATTTACAACATCTCACAACAGGCATAGAAAATGAAGCTGTTCAGAAGCAATATCGCGCCAATGCGATACCGAGCATTACCGACCAAGGTGGCTTAGTGGCAAAGCTATTGCCTTGCATTCGCAAGATCGTGGGTTCGAGATTTGAACCGGCCACTCTTAAATTGGTTTTCATGTTTTCCAATTTAGACAAGGTAAATGCCGGAGTGGACTAAAATCAACCATGGTCGGCCAAAAACAAACGAGGAGCACAGATGTAATAAAAAACAAGAGATGATGCATTATTATCCAATTCAGTTTGCGCTACCAGACATCCCCGCATACAGCGAGTTTATAAGGCGATATAAAGAGGAGATGGCAAAGATCGATCCACATTTTTATATGATAGATGCAATGGTTGGGTCAGAATAGAAGGGCACGGACAGGACAAACAGGCACATAATCGCCCGTTTTGCTGTGCACGGTTTTCACCATCTCCGATGCCAGAAAGACTCTTGCCCTGAACCCTGTGACACATGTGTTTGTAAATATTGTTATGGTACATGTTTAAGATATCATGGCAGAAGTGCAACGTAGTCTCCACGCTAACAAGACTGGCACTGAGCGATTCATAATTATTAGTCATTACGAGGCTGTAGTGATATGGATCATATTATCGAATATTTTACCCAATCTGGTGTGGCAATAAATCATGTGTGATTTCCTTGCACTCGCACCATTTGTATATATTGTGGGATGAGCTCATTGATGATTTTTGTTGCTTCGATGTTGCAATGATTTGTATACTTTTACGATAAGTGACTGATTGTTAACTTAATGGGCATGTCATTAATACCCGAATGATTGACATATCTAGGCATACATACAGGCATAATGGCAGCAAATTGGCTACAAACAATAACAGTAGTAACATAAATATATAGTAAATGCACGCTGGACATACTCTGTATAGGGAGGATGTGTCGGACATAGGATACTGTCGGGAATAGCCGGCGGTAGATATACATATGTAGGCATCCCTAAAACAACACTGTTCACTCGAACGCGGGCCAAAATTGTCTGGAACAGTCATCGTTTTCAGATAGAAGCTGCTGTACAAATAATTGCATGTTAGAAGGCATACAGAACAAATAATTTAATAATTGGTCTTCTGTATGCTGGAAAGCCAGCCGCGGCAAGCATTTTGCAGGAAACTAAGCCTGAATGTTAGTCGTTGCGGAAATATTCCCGTCCACATAAATAGACAGAGCATAATGTAATATATGAAATATAACAAGCAATGGTCTCGCAAACACACACACGCATACACACCCTTTCTCATGTCAACGCATCAAGGTAGGGCTAGGAGATTTAAAACAGCGCCGATGTGGCAAAAACGTTCGCATCAACAATGAAACGATCACAAACCTTGCTTCGATATCACATTGGCATATTCGCGCTAATGTTCACGTGACGCCATGAGAGCAGCTTTACGTGACCACAGCTCGGCGTATCGGCGACGTGCATTTGGTGTAGACCAGACAGAAGTTGCGGAAATCGCGACTAGAGAAATTGAAACGCACACTCGACTGCTGCTGCTGCTGCTGTTGCTTACACATACCGTAGGAGGTAAATACCAATTAGCGCAGGGCGGGGTTTTAGAAAAGGACGTCCTCAGCGAGTGGTTCCTCGGATTAGTCGGTCGGTCAATTAATGACTAATAATAATAAAAGTGATTGAATTGCTGCAGTACATTCATGCCATTGCACTCATAATCATTACAGCACCGGTGAAGCAGTGCAACCGCCTTCGACAGCGGATCGCCATCCTCATCTTGATCGTTGTGACCACGTAACCTCGCCGAATTTCTCCGAGTTGAGGCCACGGGCATACAGTTTGTTCACACAAAAGTCGGCACTCTTAACAAACGAACGGAAAAACGCGAGCGGCGAAAAATGACTTTGTACTGCAGCCGCTCAAGCGTCTTCACGCGGAAAGGAAATTTGGAGGGAACGGAATTGACGACAAATAGGAAACGTGCGGCGGACGCAGCGGCAGTTGTCGGGGGGGGGGGAGGGGCGCAGCAGCGGCTGTAGTAATCTGTTCTCTTGTGTGTGTATCGCTGTGAGGTGTGGGGTGTATCGCTGTTGTCAATTTGTAGGTGGTATGTGATATACCTGTTAGTGCGTATGTGGCGGGTGCAAAAGAGGGAAAAGCGACGAGCCAATCAAAGCAAAACAACACACTTGTGTCAACACCACCTGGTAGTCAAACCCTGCTCAAACAACAGCGATGTAAATGTTAATGCTGGGTAGTCTGTAACTCTGTTATTTTGCCGGATTAGAAGCCGAAGATGCTGGTTCGGATCGAACAGCTGGTTTCATCGAAAGGAACGTCGCCAGTAATAGTCAAAGCAGTGCGCATTCAGCGTCAAAGCAGCCGTCAAAGTTGTCCTTGTTTCATTGCCAGTGTCTGCGACAGTTCCCGTCAATGATTGTCAACTTTGAACTGTTTCACAGCCAAGGGCCGACAAGGGCCTTCCGAGTCGGAAAGAAACGCCACATGGGTACGCTCGTGGTAGTAGTGACCTACTACGATGTACTTTGTGTTTAGAGAAGCGAACGGTCTAAGTACAACATTTTCTCATTTGTTGTCATCACTTTATCTGCAAAACGAGACGGAAAGAGCGAAAAGAGCGACGGAAGCGAGAGAGCGGATGGATACGGTAAATCGGTGCAAAGTTAAGGGTTGGCCAGAAAGAGCTTGCTGCTGTTAAACACTTTATGGTAATAATAAGCAAAGGTTTGGTAGGCATCCCATGGCAATGGCTACCTCAGGCAATCCATGACTTGAAGGACGAAGACAGGTTGGTGATTGATTGATCGATACATGTCGGAATCTCGATAGGACTGCAATATAGGGTGCAAATGGTTGTGGCTTGCGTCGTCCGTACCGTGTGTGTGTACCAAACAATGAATCGAAACAGAGCCAGGGTGAGATCGACAAAATGGATAGCGGAAGAGAAGTAAAAAGCAGGACTAGATAGCAGACATTACAGATAGAGGTCCCTACTTACTACTACAACGATGTCGGGCTTGCGCTCGCGTGGCCTGTCACGTCCACATAGCATTGCTCTCGTCCCGTACGCGTACTGTCAGCTCATGTTCTCATGTCGACCTCAGGTCTCATTTGTTGCTGTTTATGCTCGTTCGACTCAGTATAGTCGAGAGAAGGATAATAAAAATAAACTAAAGAGAAGGGGCGAGGCAGATGGGGGCAAGAGAGAGAGAACGCGAAAGAGAGAGGAGCCAGCGAGCAGAATAGGTGACAGACACTTCTTGTCTTGTTTTAGCGATAGCCTTTTGCGTACGAACGAGCGAGCGCGCATAGCGTGCAACGAGAAGAATGTCTATATATATCGACCGGGACCAGGACAGCACTGCTGTTGTTATCGTTGAAGGACACTTTGAAACCGTGGGAAATCGGCTTCAACTGGTCAAGGATTTTGACTGGCTGGTGTTGCTGGCAAGCTTGTTTCTATCTCGGTCACAGATCATTCTGCATTTGTTTTGGTCGCTGGATTCGCTGGCTGTCGTCGTCTCGTTGGATTGTCGCTCGCTTACTCAGCCGGTCAGCTCAATTACTAATTGCTTGACCCTGAATGAGCTGTGTGTTTGTTTAATCAATCAATTGATTGATTGATGAACTATCGAACTGGTTGGCCGCTTGCCCGACATGACTGGTTCGTTATGTAGATCTGCAGACGAAAATGGACATGGACCTGATATTGCCGTCGTTGTTGTAGATGTTGTTGTGTAGGGACAGCGGGCGCCTACGTCAACAGGTCTTGCATCCGTACAGGCTACGGAGAGAACGGATAACACGACACAGATGTAACTACTACAGATCAGCCAAATACATATGTATATATATACACACGTATACATATATAAGAACAAAAGAAAGACGACGGTGCACAATTAGCATCATACATAAAGAAAAATATCAATCCAGTAGATGTCGATTAGCAATTGGTGGCAAATTCATACGACGTGAGCGTATACCTAGAAAACAATAGAGCCGATACCTTCAAGGATAATGGGTCAAAAACAAATTGACGGAAACCTTGGGAATTTATATAATATATAATAAGAGGAATTTAAGAGGAAATTGAGGTAGATCAAAATAACAAACAGGCGAAGTTGAAATTATTAGAAACACTAGGTAGCCCCGATATAGGGCACGCCGATTGAATGAGTAGCATCGTTAATTAGGTTTGTCTGTAGTGTTTAGAAAACCTCATAGAAATCTAGAGAAACGTCAAGTGACGACCGTTGCGTCGTTTACTATAACCGATAGAACACACTAAAATAAGTAACAAAGAAATAGAGGAATAAGGTTTGAACAAACAATACACAAAAGAAAGAAGGCCATACAACCGAATAAACGAACAGGGATTACGAGCTATAAGTGCCTTATGAAGACAGTATGATCTTACAAACAGCATATAGCAAGACATCAAGTGATGGCGTGTAGCAGTCCTGTACTAATAGAAAGATATTGTGTGCTTTATATATATATATATATATATATATATACAATGACTGATAGACGACTAAATGGTTTGTAATATCTAGTATTAATAAATATGCGTGTACTAATATACAAATCAAGTTGCGAAGGACTAAACTAAATGATTGAAAACGAGTCGTGTGGTAACAAACATTAGGTGCACTACTAGGACACAACAAGTATAACATTGAAATGAAAGAAAGTTGGAAGTTAACAAGGGTTTTATAAAGCAATCATATACAGGTGACGCACGACGAACAGGGCATACCAAATATTGTTTAGTTTCCTGCAATTGGAGATAATCTGATCTTGAAACGTGTGTAGGTGACTGGAAGTGACACAAATAGTTATTATTACAGAGATCTAAACAGATTAGGCAAAGCAGAAATAAAATTGCTTAAAACGACCAATGTGTGTGACTGAACACATATTTGGAGTGGGTACACAAGACGCTACAGTAAGTATGGTGTATGATATCTGATATCGGTGTTTTAGGCGATAAAGTCGAGCCTTTGCGCAGTGGATTAGTTGTAGCGGTTAAAGGGTAGAATAAAATGGAGGCCCATGTTATGTAGGCAAAGCAATCATGTAGAGCCATATGGGCCAAATGTGAAATAATAAGGTAATGGACTAAAGACTAGTGATAAGCATGGACAATAATCTAAGAACGACGGGCGGCGACATATACGGTGAATAGAATAGGGGAATAGGGTGAACGGGGGGCTTTTCGGGAAGGAAAATAAAGTATGTGAATTTGAAGACATTGATTTGTGAACTCCAATGGAAACGAATTATACACGTGACTGACAACAGGCGCGGTCCACCAATTTAGCTCCGCTAGTTTAGGCTTACTAGAAAAAGGTGCCGATACACCAAAGACGATTGTCGGTGTGATCTACACATTACATACAATACAGACACGAGAAGACGCGCACACACACAGATACAACGTTAACAACTAGTACAGGTGCTAGCAATATAGGAATGAAGCAACAATGGATGGATACTAACAAATGCTGCGCTCAATGGGATGGGATTCGTATGAGGCTGTAAATAGATTGAATCATCCTTATTTACGGAAGAACGACGGTCGGGTGGGAAAGGGGGGGATGGAGGCGCACGAGGAATAAGGGCATCGCCCATAGAAGTCGATAAAAAGTCGACAGTGAGGAGACATCGAGGGAAGCAATTGAACATTGAACCACTAAGGATGACTGGCGTAGATGCACAGACGCTCACAGTCACACACACACATACTGTTTCTTTTGGGGTCATATTATTACCATGACCATCATTATTACAACCACCACCATCATCATCATCAGCACGAACATTAGAAGTCATTGTCAAAGACGACTTTGGTTCACTAACTACACGTCAATGACGAACGCAACGGACTGCTAAGAAGTCTACGCGTCAGAAAACAGAATACGAACAATGATGATCCTATGTGTTGCACAGCATCATCGATCGGCTCAGTACAAATTAGTCTTCTAACAAACGTAACCTGTTAAGAGACATTGATAGAGGAGTGTGGGTCCGCAACAGATGACGTGACGTCTCCTGGTCTGAACTCTACAAGTAAAAGCGCCGCTTCTGCATATTTTCTGTTTTGGGTCAAATGCAGTGAAGTATAAACGAGATATGCGCGTAAGTCACGTAGTCACCCGATAGGCTGTACAAGGGGTTTACAAAGCATCCGGCTAACAGTCCAGATCACCTCACGGTACGATTACTAAGTGTCAAGTTAGCTCTATTTGCCCATTTAAAGGAGCACTTGCATTTAAATAGTTGTTTACTTTAGCCCTGTGAAGTCATATATATATATATATATATATATATATATATATATGTTGCTAACTGCACAGAATGTTGATGATCGAGACGCATTTTATGTTTTCTCGACTATTTTTAACGATAACTGGTCACACCACCCATCGTTAAACTTCAAATCTATGTACTTTAATAAATATAATGAGGGGAAATGACACAAATTAAGCACCAACCGTACACAAGATGGAGATATCATTAGGTTGCTTGACCGGCTCTCTCTCTATACAATATATATATTGTCAATTTCAGTGGCTCATTTAGCTTCCAAAATATGTTTTATAGTTTTCTTTCTATTCTGTAACATAGTATCAGTATATTTAATTCAATTAACTAAACGATGTATGGATCGTTAAAAATTATATACATATATATATATATATATATATATATATATATATATATATATATATAGTTTAGCCAATTATATTAAATATACTGATACTATGCTACATGATAGAAAATGAATGAACAGAAAATTCACTCATTCAACGCTGAAATTGACTTGTTCATCATTTACTGTGCTTTGCTTGATTGCTATGACTCTATGCCGGCGAGTATTAACCAGCTCTGCTTAGCTGTTAAACATCCATTGTACTTTTCTCCACAAGTGACACCTGTGCCGGCCATCGCTCATCATGGACGCAGCAAGCTCCTGGCTAGTGCAACTGTCCGTCAAAGCACAATCTCCTGGTACTACTGAGTTATGATTCGGTAGTTCACAACCCGTTATTTTAAGGAGGTTGTTTTTAATTTTAGACAATTCCCCTACGGGCTTGGAATCGCCGTAGAACATATCTTCAATGAGTTCAACTCCCGAAAGTCTTATATAATGACGTGAAACCATCTTTATAAGAGGACATTGATTTATTTGAGCGTTGGTCTTAATATAATATATTTTTTCACAGTACACTGTATTGCGAATGCTTTACGCACACAGATCAGCAAGGGGGTAAGTTTTGACCAAGGCGAGTCTTTAGTGAGCTGGGTCTTTATTGAGCTGAATCTTGATTGAGCTGAGAAGTGACTTAGCGTTGATTAGTTGCCTGAGCGGCGTTTTAGCGATTATCTAGCACATTTGCATGGCGTGCTCCGCTACAGAGAGAGAGAGAGAGAAGGAGAAAGCGATAGGGAAAGAAAAAGTAAATGGTGACTCTGTTTGCCCTTGAAAAGAGCAAACCGGAACAACTCGGTTATATATATATATATATATATATATATATATATATGTGGAGTTGTCACGGCAATGACAGATAGAACAGTATCGCCCGGTTTACTCGGGCTTTGCGCAGAAGTCGTTCGAAATACGGCCGTGTCGCTGTGGCATCATAGACCACTCAGTCTGACTCCTACCCACCAGACGGAGCCGTAAACTAAACTAGTCCGACACTGTGGCGACGTACACCAACACAATGTTTATGGACGTTTACCTCTGCTACATATAGAGGCACCCATAGACACACACACACACTCGCCCATTTATACGATACACAAATCGCTGGCCGCTGAGCTTCAGTTACAGTGTCGCTCACGACTGAGGGGATTGAGGGGGTATAAGATTCAATCAGATCATTTCAGAGCAACGATTTTCGAAAACGACTCGACATTCGGCGGCCAACTTAGTAATGTCGTCTGCACAAACAGGGAACAGGAAGGAATAGAGTTTAGGGCAAGGAGGGGGGAGGAATTGGACGAGGAGAGTTGGTTTCGTTGTCTCTCTTGTCGTTTGCTCTGTGGGCGGGAGCTTAACAACAGTGACAATAAAGAGCGGAGCGAGGTAGGTATTTGGAGGTGGAGTTTGCGCTAGACAGATGGTCGGTTAGTCAGTCAGTTGGTTGGTTAGTTGGTTGGTTGGTTGGCTGGCTGGCTATGGTTAATGACGGGCGCTAGCAAAGGTGGAAGGAAATTCGTTTTGCGTCGGTGTGTTGCCTCTTACCTGCGCCGCAACAGCATTGTGAGGTAATCCGGCCAATCATCTGGCAGCTGAACGAGCATGAAACCCAGCAGAATGAGCAGAATACCGGCCAGCTTCATGCCCTGGAAGACGACCTCGTGCCGATAAATGTCGACGATTGCCGAAATCGGCACGGCGAACGCCAGGCCCAACGTCAGAAACATCTCGAAGGTGCACGCGATGCCCAGATTTCCCAGCAGGTTCGCCGCTGTTGTTTCGGTGAAAGGACATCAACAACAATGATAGCAGCAGCAGCAACAGCAACAACAACAAACATAGCGACAATACGAATTGAACAGACAAAACATACAGACAGTTCAGAAATGAAGACGACGCGTGAGACTTATCACTAACATATGAACTTTGAGAAGGAGAAGAGCCAGAGAGCGAACCACATATATAACGCTCGTGTAAAGATGACGCGGTCATATTGTCATAGTCTTTGTCACTAGAGGGCGTGTCATCGTTGTTATTGTTTACCTTAGCAATCATTATACGGTTCTTTGATGGCAGCATAATATTTATTGAAAGAAGGAAATATATATATATATATATATATATATATATATACATATATATATATTTGACGTAAAACATGAGCATTTCAACGGCCAATAGACGGCTCGTCTGAACGCAAACAGCGGTTTAACTTGTAACAAAAAAAAATGACATGATCTCTAGCTCGAGCATCGCGCTCATTTTACAGAACGTTTTATTGCTGTAAAGTCGTTCCACCTGCATGCACCGGTTACAACGGAATACGTCGACGGCGCCAAAACGGCTTGAAAGCCTGTATGTTACCTGGCAGAATCCACAAAAGTTTAGAGTGGCCCAGTTTCAGCCCTTCCTTTTGGACGAGTCGGTGGCGCGTCTGAGCCAATTTTCCAGGACAATGCCTAAATAGGTGGAACTTACTGAGTGAAAGCGCGCCAGCGCCGAACAATAGGCCCCAGGGCATGTGCTCCCAGACAAGGTTCTCCAAGTTGAGAAGATACGAGCATAAGACGAGCGGCCAGAGAAGAACGATATTTAGAAAACCGATCAACGAAAAGAACATCGCCAGTTGGCCGAACGTCACATCACCTGAAAGAGCGCACGCAGGACACGAGAATATTCGGGCCAGCACCAATTGTAGTAGGCGTTAAAATAAGCAGTAGCAACAACAAGAGCAGCAGCAGCAACAACAACAACAACAACAACAACAACAACAACACAACAACAACAACAACAACAACAACAACAACAACAACAACAACAACAACAACAACAACAACAACAACAACAACAACAACAACAACAACAACAACAACAACAACAACAACCACAACAAAGATGTCAACAACACTTAGCAAGCATTAGCAAGAACATCAGCAGCAATTCGATGATAATAATAGCACTAGCAGCGTCAACAACAACAACCGCAATGATAACAACAATTACGGTACTTATAGGAACAATAGAAAACAATACCTACACTAAGAACACAAGTAAGCTTATCAACGTATCACACTTAGTACAAAAACAGCAACAATACGACTAACATCAGTGCAAGTTGGTTAAAGCCAGTAAGAGTGGGAGGTAATCCAGAATAAGATATCCTCGTGATTGGCACCCTTTAGCATTTGGGATTCTGAGTAGTTTGGTTGGTCCCAGGGTTTCTTTAGAGTGTTAGGGATGCTTCAACGTTTCTTTTGGTGATGTAAGATTCGTAGGATCCATCGAATTGTTTCGTCATAGACATTGACGCAGGATATGGAGAAATGGAATGCGGCTCTCTGTGTGAGAAACATTTTGAAATTTCCTATTTGTGAAACGAGGCTCATGAAAAACGAATGACAAAATTTACTCGAATAACGATTTCCATCCGGAGTCTTGCGCAAGTCTCGGAAAGGGTGGCCTTGGTCGATCGAATTATAATTGCTTGTATAGTAAATGGTTACTACTAGTAATAAAAGCGAGGACAAACATGAGTAAAGCAATGGTTATATGATGATTATTATATGATGTGAAAATGCACTTTAATAAAAACTGTATCGAGGATAAACTATATTATCCTCTAGGCAACAATAGCAGCGATATCGCTACTAAACACAAATACAACTAAATAATAATTATTATCACATTTATTTTACTCATGTTGAGTACGTATATAGCATTGACACTTATACAGTTGTCAGCTGTTCTCGGTATGTTATTCGCGAGAGGCAATGCAGTTATTTCTTTGCTAGGGCCAGGCAGGCAGACGAATGATACTTTGTACACGCCTGAGAGCACAGTCGACAGATGCGCTTCATGTATTCCTCGTGGAAGTTCGTATTCGAACAGACCAGTTGATAATAGCCATAAACTATATATGTCTGGTACAGACGCAGCGATTGTCGCATGCAAGACGAGACCAGAGATGAGAGGCACTGTGTCTCCAGCCTTTCGTCGGACTTAATCCATTTGATTTTCCCATTCCGACGTGAAGCTTTCGAATGATACTGTATGCAGCGTCTTCAACCTCAATCAATTGATCTCAACAAGCGGTGCACAGCCTGCTATAAACTGCAATTATAATAATACGAGCAGAAACGGCAGTACGTTTAATGCGCTTACTGCAATGTATGTATGTATGTTTTTTCGAGGATCACCAGCCAAGATCACCACCGCAGTTATTCCCGTTGTTTTTGGCCGGTCCTTAGCGTGACGCCTTACGTTTACTACCCGTTTAATAGTTGAGTGGTAAGCGTAACGTTAACTATGGTCTATGAAACAGTTCGCAGCATCGCTTGTGTACGTTTTCAAAAAACTCATGCCGATTACGGCGTCGGAAGGCGTTCAACCATTTGTCGGAACTCACAAAACTAAGAATCATGTGGATTGGATTCAAACTGCATTTTTTGTAGCAGGACGCGCGACAGTAATATGCCAGACCCTCCAGTAGTATCAGGACCGAGGATGTACTACTTTCTGTACAGATAAAAACAGCTTTGGATAAAAAAAAATGTGCTAGAAGTCTATAAACCCGTAATGACTGACAGCCGATTTAAGCTGTGTTAAATATTGAAAGCGATGAGTTAGCAATGGTGCATCAAATAATGCATCAGCATTTATGCATGAAAAAAATAATGTAAAGTGGCTACCGCACGAGCTAACAATTGACTAACAAAGCTGACACGCGTATCAATTTCGGAGAGCAACTCTGAGACGAGACCCGCTTTTTGATCCACCCAGTTGCCACGTGCGATTTGGAAGTGTAGAGAGCTTGATCGGAGTTCGCGCCTAGTCGTTCTATTTCTATATTCTTGCAGGGAATTGCCGGCCTGAGCATGTGTCCGTCTATCTATTAATTTATCTACCTATCGGTCTATCCACAATAGATGCTTCTATTGCCGACATAGATCGGAATCAGCTCGAGTGCCCACAGTTAGTCGATCTACGCTTCTGGGCAGTTAGTTATCTTCGCACGAGAGAGATCGCACGTGCCAGCAATAGTGACAGTGGTACGCAATGCCCGTCTGCTAGCAAGCTTGTATAGGTCGACTTTTTGCGACATAGGAAGAGAAAGTGGGTAGGACTAACAGAGAAGATCGTTCCGAGAAAGGTAAATGATGTTACTTCTCCTTATATCTCTCTCTCGGTCGCTCTTCATCTCAGCTCAGAGGGATGCACCTCTTGCCTGAGCATGTACGTTCGCATACCCTCGTGCCTACTCGCTGTGTCGTCAATGTCTAGCAAATATGTGAGGGAGATTGGCTGAAATGGATTGACGTAGGGAGAGATCGCGAGGGTGAGGATGGTGGCGGTGTTGATGGTTTAGCGAAGATTGCCGTCGTGCTTATGGTGAAAATGCATTGGATGATGATGACGACGACGACGAGGAAAAAAATTACATAGAAAATTATGGTTATGCCCAAGGAGTGCCAAGGGTGCCGCCGACGACGGCAACAACAACAGCGGCAACGAGGAACCCATTTGCACGTTCAACCAACGATCCTCGTTTGCAATAGACGAGTACGTAGCCGCCGGCAAGAAGCTACTGCCACTGCAACAACAACAACAACATTAAAACAACAACATTAAAAACAACAGCATTAACAACAACAGTAGCAATAACAACAACAACAACAACAACAACAACAACAACAACAACAACAACAACAACAACAACAGCAACAACAACAACAACAACAACAACAACGCGGAAGCCATCCGGCCACTTTGCCCGTACGTCCGTTTCCTCGAGCTCAGCCACGGAGCAGGGGCGAGAGGACGAGAATTTAGGATCATCCCGGCGGTCGTTTTATTGGATCATAACTCTGTTTCGTCCACTTTCACCAGCAGCACCAAAAGGCCAGCAGCAATCACCATCAAGACGAGAATGACCACTCCGTCTGCGGCAAACAGCCATTCTCTCGCCACTGGACCAATCTCCATATCTTATCTTCAATCCTCCACCCCTTCCCCTCCGCCGCTATAGAAGCACTTGATCTTATGAGACAGCTGCTCGTCGTGCTGACAGTCACACAGACATACACGGGGCAGATGCACAAATTGTCACATACCCCACTTTTTCCGTTCCCGTCTGACGCTATACAAATGCAGCAATATACCTAGTTGCACGCCTAGAATACTAACAAAGGTATAAAAGTTCTATGTCACCACCGCCGCCGTCGCTGCAGTAGCCCTACGTGGATCGTGATTTTCTTCGGTCCCATCTTTTGTTGCTATCACCCCGCTAGCACCGCCGAAATGTCGCCATAAACATCGCTCGGCCTGCCCTGGTCCCTGTTCTCTATAAGCCGGAAGCCAGAACAGGTCGGAAAACATGTCGAGATCGCACTGTAGATTGACGACTGGTGCCACCATCTGACTGTCTCGTAACGTTTCTGCTTATCCCAAGGATGATGCTGAAGGCAACAAACGAAGCTAAGCCTGTTTCTTTAGCGCTGTTCCTGACGAATTATATGATCAAGGACACGTCACACTCCCCTTCCTTTTCTATCTTGCAATTTATCGCAGTCGTTGACGCTCTGTATGTGCTCCGTATCTCGCGTCTCTCTCTCTCATGTTCTCTGTCTCGCTATGCCTTTCGAGTCTTTTTGAGCACTATATGTCTACCAGTGTGTTTGTGCCCATCTTTGCATCAATTTAGCTGCCGGACTGATTGCTCATATGGTTTGATGTTTAAATGATAACGAATCTCTTTTACTTATCCCCATGAATATATAACTCAAACCTGGGAGTCAAACCAAATAGTCAAACCACCAGCCCCCAGCACTGTCTTTCCCATCAGAGCAGTCATGGAGGATGACCAGCCACCCGGGCCTTTCCTAGAAGTATCGACTTCTCCCCTGTACCGAACACCCTCCGAAAACGGCTCATCAGGAAGTGTCGGGGACCCACCTGACTGGTATGCTCAGTACTGGCTCCTCGTCTTCCCGCTGAAACAGGCACGCTTCGATCCTGGCGACAAACTTCTCGAAGCCTTGGAAAGTGCGGCACAGTCAAATTCCCCAGCATTCTTCCCACACTCATTGAATTCTCGCTAGCCCTTCGATAGCGCCTCCTCCCTCGCGCTCCGGCAAAATAGTAAAAGCGGGGAGATGCCTGACGACACCCTCGGATGCGCTACTCGAAGCACAGGGGATCGCCCGGATAAAAAAAATATTGGTAATTTGAGACCTATTGATTCAAACTTGCCCTCGAGCACATCCAACGCCGTCTCAAGGAAGAGCTACGGCTTCGTCGCCGGTTGGGATACGGCACGAAGATAGGAGTCGATCCTGCCGACCACGCTACGCGCAGCTTCCTCTGGATAACTCATAGGTGTTAATTGCAGAAACGCCTTTTAGTCTAATCTTCGAGGCCCAATGTGTCTTCAAGTCTGCGAGCACGTGCCTGAGCTCTGAAACGTCGCCGCTTCTCGTATGTAAAACTCGCGGCGCTCTACTTCGGAGACAAACGCATCACATCGGCGTCTGGTTGTTAAAAGGCAAATCCAGGTTCATCGCTGTCCTTCAGCTTGCGACTCTTACCGATCCCTCTCTGCCCGAAGGGTAGCCTGGTCGTATTATACCCGGACGCCCCCACCTTGGCGATCTTGTCCCGGATGCGCTGCAGATTTGCGAACCAATGGAAGTCAGCTACTTCAACAGGGCTGTAGATGAAGGATAACACTTAATTTGGTTTTGCTGCAATGTGCGGACGTGTTTCTAAACATTTTCCCTAACGAAAAGTTGTCTGCACGATGAGTTTAACTCCAGCTTCAGTGGTTTCGGGCTCACAAGCCTCTTCAAAGTTGCTTACCTGGATTTCTCTTGTCGACGTTTGCCTGTCAGGAAATTGTTCCGAAATTGCCCCTTCTTGGACAGGATTCTTCAGAAGTTTATCAATACGACGCGATATAGCAGCGTGGCAGCTCACCTTCGGCTACTTAGTCCTGAAGGCCAGGTTTTGCCTCGATTTCTCCCTTCCAGCCACAACCCTGATTGACACCAGTAGTTCAGGACCGTCTCTAGTCTTTGCCTACATCTTGATGTTTTTGCCGTTGACCCATGTTCTTGTGGTATGAACATGGCTGATGCAAAGGGTCACCATAAGCTACTAGGATGCTGTGTACCCATGAAGCAGCCTCGTCACAACGTCTTTAGAGAGGCAGACTTTGCAGTGCACGTCGAGCCGGCATCCGTGTAAGGATGAAAACATTAGATCAGACAACATGACTTTGACCCATGGGCCATGGGGAAACACTGCTAATCTGGGACGTGTCGATTCGGAACACTTATGCGGCGTGCTATAAGGCGATCTTCCGCACAGCAGACGGCATTGCACTTAAATCGCCTTTCAATTTAACATTACGGCGCCTTGAACATATCTATTGAGTTTAGCAAAAGAGTGTCACTGAATACTCATACTTTTATAGGTAACTGGTGTGACAAGTACTGCGATGTGTAAAACACAGATGTTTTAGAAGAAGCATGCGTCTAAAAATAGCGTTTTAAATTGCATTTTGATACAAAACGTTGTCTTGAATCAAGGTTAACTAGTGACACAACCGTGGCAACAGTCACTCAATTGCTACTTGTGAAACTACATTAAGAAAACCGCTAAAAGCAGTACGATTGCATTTAACAAAGTCGTCGTTGGAAGTAGTACTCGCTTTCGGTGCATTATTTTTGAGTCGTTACTACATTTAACGATATTGTCCCACTGCCAAGCAACCACCGAGTCTATTTGGGTCTAGTGATCGTAGTAAGGTTTCACAAATTCCGCACTAAGCTTGCAATCTGCAGCCTTACAGAAGAGGCGAATGTGCAAGATGAAGCCCGTCTTATCGTGTCTTCCGGACACAAATAGCGTCGTTCTGCGTAACTAAAACTGCGGAAATTGAAGTATAATTATACTTGTTACATCACCGCCGCCGGATACGCCCGGAAAAAAACTGTCCGACGGGGTCGACCGTAGTCACGCGATAAGGGAGGAAGAACATTATGTGCAGTTTGCGACGGAGTTGGGTGAGCGTTTCGTATCGTTCTCGTACAATACGTCGTCAAGTCCTTGCTCAAGCTACAGCAGTCTGTTGGTGGCAGGATGGCAGGATGTCTTTGAGCTTGAGCTTGATGAGCGCCCAACGCCGTCTGGATTTTTCTCTAAATCCAGATGAAAACTAGAAGATGAACTGGCGTTTGGTGAACCTGTTACTACTATTACTACTACTACTACTACATACTAACCTACAACCGCATACACTACCGAGATGAGTTTCGACGTCGATGCGCAAAGTGCGCAATAACTCAAATGGGATCCACAAGATGAAGACCAGATGGCCGATCTGTAAGGTGGGTGTTTGTATCTCGCTGGATGGGTAGAAAGATGGCCAATGCACATACACAAAGCTGGGTACAGCCACTGCCGTACGTCGACATATTGAGGTGAGCCTACTTCGACCTGAGCAAGTCTCCGGCAGCCGGCAGCCATTAGGCTGGCTGTTTCAAACCTGCACGAAAAAATGTTTACGAATCAGATCACTATGAGTGAATGTAGCGTCGCATCGTAGAACAACTGCGCCACCACGAGTAGCCTGCAGTGACCGTGTACTTTAATATGTTCGGCCGGCAGTTTCAGCGGGCGGGAGGGGAGATTTGGTTACTCGGGACCCCTTCGAGACCCCTTCGAAGGATCAGTGCAGTCATAGGAAAACTTAGCATTCAACACAACATGTATTTTCACACAAAACGGCAACGGCATCATTTCTGCAAGTTAAGCAATAGAAACAAAGTGTACATGCAAAACTGTTTTGCATCTCAATCCAGTATAGCATTGCAACTTTAGCTCCCGCGTACATTGCAGCTATACGTGGCGGGGGGATTGGATGGTAATGCATCATCTCTTTTTATTGAGACATCTGTGCTCCCCGTTTTTTTCCCCATCATGGTCGATTTTTAATCCACTTCGGCATTCACCTTGCTTAAATTGGAAACTATGAAAACCCATTTTAGAAGTGACCGGTCCGGGTCTCGAACCCTGGCCTTCCGAATGCAAGGCAAAGGCTGTTGCCGCTAAACCATCTTGTTCGGTAAATTTTAATTGGTATATTTCATACATCAAATTAATCTAATATGTATATACATATATGAGAGAGTGTGGTTAAACCCCCCCCCCCCCCGCCGACGACGTGATGGGCACAAACAGGCAGTTACAGAACAGTGCGGCGATCAGGTAGCGCGTACGTACGGGCACTTTTCAAACTTGCCTGAGCCTAATAATTAGTAGAGCTAGAGCGGCGTTTTGCAACCGAAACGTCCGGAAAGCTGTAATAGGAATACGAGGATAGTGGGGAGCAACTGTGTCGACAAACCGACGACGACGACGACGCCGCCGAAAGCAATTACTATGACAAACTGGAACGACGCATTCATTACCTCCTGCAAGACCTGCCCGTTGCGGCGGGCCCGACCGAATCATGCACCCGTAACCATGCGGACACAACTTAAGCCGCCCAGGCCAGCACGCGTTCCATGTCTGCCCTTTACGCGCTCTCCCCCTTTTTCTCTCTCTGTCTCCGTTTCCGCTCCCAAATGCGTGCATTACAGCGTCCGTCCAATGGTGGAGAGAGGACGTAGGGAACTATTTATATATATATATATATATATATATATATATACGTATATACATATGTATATGTATACAGAGAAGGAGACTGAACTCAAATACGATGAGTTGGCGAATTTAAATGCGACTCCTTTTGCTGGGCGTTTACCGCCGCTTGGGCTGCTGGTTACCTGTATAGCCTGTAGGAGACTAGAATCACGCTTCGATGCTTGATCGAAATTACGCTCCCTTCCTCACACACGCATTGTACAAAATGATTCTCGCTCGCTGTTTTCAACTTTCAGTTCGGCCGTAGCGCCGAGTTGGCACACAATAAAGACAACACAGACAGTTTGTTAATCCCGTAGAGAAACGAGGACGTCTCGATAGGAATGACACAGTGCGAGCCGCTCATAGGTGAGATAAAATGAGACAAGTATATATATATATATGTTTGTAAAGGCGTATATATATATATATATATATATATGATATGCTTGTAAAGGCGTATTATGAATTCATATTTATCAGCAATTCATTGTATGCTCAACTACGTAAATCAGTGCCTCCGGCAACGTCAAGGCCAGAGCCCACTCTCGTCAGACGATACCTTGGTATCTAAGCCTCACAGTCAGGCTGAGCTTTTTCGTTTTTGTTTTGCGTTCGTTGAGGTGAATACTGAAAGCGCACTCCAAACCCATTCCCAGCTCTGCTGGTTAAATCTGAACTATGCACGTTTCCGTTGATGACGTGAGTTACGCCTGATGGGTCTCTATCCGTTCTGCCTGAGAAGATGGCTACTGCTATTGCACTTTCCCTGCCGACGCTGTTAGAGCGCAGTCCGGCGGAGTCTGACGTTCCGGAAGCTTTCCGCCTATCTGCCGTCGCGCCACTGTTCAAGAAAGGCGATCGGAAATTCGCCACTAATTACTGGCTTGTCTCGTAAGGTAGCATCGCGTGTTTCGTCGCGTCATGGAGAAAATTGTCGTGGATTATCTCAGCAGTTTTCTTAGGTGTGCTGGAACTGTCGTTACCAACGAAATGGTTTATCAGCTCGCGTTCTACTTGCGCACAGTTACGGGAAGTCATATATGATTAGGGAATAGCTGGGGAAGATATTACGACAATACCGACTTCAGCTGTGCATTCGGTCGAGTAGACCGCCACGAAGGATGATACGTTCTCAGCTTGGTCTCGCTCTACCTCTAGACTGCCCCCCAAAAGCGCTCGTGGTTCTCTAGTGTGGTCACCTTTCGTTTTAGACATTAAAATGTTTATTTATACCAGTTTGGGTGTCCTATGTACTGTGTGCGGATGACCTAAGGTAAATGTTGAAAACGGCAATGACTGTGAGTGACTGCAGTCTCGTATATATGGTGTATTCCGTTAAGTTGTTGAAAACGGCATGGAAGGTTTCGTGACAATATGTGCAGCGCTAAAAAGAGGTTAGCCGTTTAAATCAGTAAATATGACTCTGGTATAGACTCTTAAAAAAACAGCTTATACCCGAGACTCGTTAGCTTGTTTTAAGACACACCTTAGTGTGCTTGTATCAAATGAGTTAAAATCTAGCGAACATTGCTCAGGTGGCACGGTCGGTATCTGATCTATGCAACCTACCGCTTAGGACTCTCACTGTGAAGGACGCTTTTTGTTTGTTTGTTTTTGTTTGTTCTGGGAGGTTTCGGGAATGCATGATGCACATGCGCCACTAGCAGCCTGCGTGACTAGTGTGAGACTCGCAAACCCACTAAACCCGGATTCCTCGCCACCCCCCCAGGCTCGGTATTACTTTGGCATAACATCGAAGGCTGTGAAGGACGCTAAACCAAACAGACCAAACAGTTGTTGTAACCAAACAGTACAATATACGCGTTGTACCAAAGCTACTGTACGGTTCTGCTGTATGGGCGCCTAGTCAATCATGTGATATTGGTAAAATTGGAGAAAGTTCGGCGTTGATTCATAAGACTTGAACGTGAACGCTGTGAAACATGTCTAATTGCAATTGTTTTACTAAATGCATTTGATACACGTAGAACATTCGACCATGTGTTAGAAAGCGAATGTTTGCCGCTAGCGAACAAAATCGGTTTCTTAACATTGTAACTAATCGCCTGAGGGCAGAACTCTCTCAATTCGATCAAGGCGAATTGCACCAACGAATTATTTCACGGAACTTCCAGTAGTAAAAAACTGTATAATCATCTCAACCGTTACGGTTGCTATGTAATGCGCGACTAGCTGCTCGGGTGTCTCAAGGCTGCCGAAAGCTATCTATCTATCTATCATCATCATTATATCTATCAAACATATTAGTAGAATGTGTTTGGAGTCTTAGGCAATTTTAGGAGCCTGGCGAAGCGGCTCGGCTCAGTGGCCCTTCAACCGAAAGCATGGGCCAAGTTACGAGTTTACGAAGATGCAAACTTTCCTCAAAGCAATGCGTTAGTTAATAAATCATAATAATAATAATAATAAACCATATACAAATGCGATGTGTATACGTATGTGCTTAATGTTAATGTTTGATGTTACCGATGAGTTTCTTGAAGGTGACCTTGTAGACTCCCGATAGGCCTGCAGCAGTGGCGGACAAGACGACACCGACAAGCGTTGTTGTTCCTGATACTCCGTCCATATACGCCAACAATGCAACGCCCGTATTCACCAAGATGATTGCCACGATCTGCACAGTTACGGCACCAACAAGAACCAACCAATCACACAACGAGAGCAACACGATAAACCAACAATGGCAACATCAACAACGCAATCACAGCACAGACGAACGAAACTAAGATCATGCGGCATTCGTAGAGAGATCCTAATTTTAAATCGAATACTACATACGTATATCATGGTGAACGGTTCACGTTTGAAAAGACAGTCGTTACGTTAACATTTCTGTGAAGTCTTGCAATTATTCGCGGAATTATATTGTATGCCTTATGTTTGCCTTTATTGCCATAACTTTCGGAAATAGTACTCGAACTCGGATGTCTTCCACTGCTACGGAAGCAGCTAAACATAATTTTAAATCTCCCGTCATTCAAGTGATACCCTTACAAATACAGGTACCATTCAAATCATATATTAAAAGGAAATATATATATATATATATATATAAATAAATCTTCTGAACCTTCTCAAATCGTCTACGGTCTTGCTTAGGATCAAGTTTCACAAAGGGCCTGCATATAATATGACAGGCAGTAACGGAGTGTACTACACAATTCCGACGGCGAACTGATTATGAAGCTATGCACTAAACAGCGTGTTGAGAAATGCTTTTAGCAACGTCTGTTACATTTTCGGAATCTTTTAGACTCGAACTAGAGATCACTCCAAGATTACGAATAGAAGACACGTTCTGTAAAACCGTGCCCCTAAAGTATACTCATGCGTTTGATTTGCGCGACCTATGAGCGATACATCACGTTTCTCATCGGACAGCTGTAATTCTAGATTCTGTGCTCAACCAAGAGAAAACGCTTAGATCATTGCTATATACTTTAAGTGACACTCCTGGTAGTCAAATATCACAGATTAAGTTTGCACAGCGAGGAAACAACCTAGGGCCAAGTAAAGTTCCCTTTGAAGACCGACTTGAATCGAAATGTGCTACGTCCGTTTACGCAGCGAGACTAAAGCTCTAAAGCACACCGCCTGGTCATGCTGTGAGTCGAGAATTTGTAGAACAGTGGAGTGGCCCGGACGGCAAGCAATTTGCCCTCGAGTTCTGAGCGACTGAGAGTAAGTTCTCCAGTTTGCAGAAAATGACGTTAATACCGGCCGCCTGTTCATTGCCTTCATATTAGAGCCTTTTTGTGTACCGGAGCTCTCAAAAGAACGCGTATCCCGTATACACAGTTTATATACGATTTTTTCATGTATATATAAAGCTTAAGATATAGCTTTATGCACGTTTGACTATAACCATATATAGGCAGGTATTTAGGGGTAATGCTCATCTCGGCTTTCATTTGCAAAAGGTGTTTTGGTAAATTCGCTGTGCACTGTCTGCACAGCGAATTTACTAAAACACAGTGGCATCGTTGGCAAGCTTGACGACTTTGTACGGTACAAGCTGCGAATCGGGCAATTGCATGTGTCACCAAAGAAGTTTGGTGGCGTCCATTTAGGTCTTCGCAATATGCCTTAAATTTATGTTTGTTTTCTCGAGATCGTTTGCTGCAAACGTACCACCGTTTCCCGTTTAATAGGCATTAGGGGTTCGCGCACATTAATCTTACGCCTGATGTTGTTAATGATATCCTTAGGGCAGCCGCAGTCCACAATCCGACTCTCTAAGAGAACGCGTTTGGCAGCCAGATTTAACTTATTTTGAAGGTAATGCACCGTATTATTATTATTATTATTAATATTACAATTGTGAAGTGAGAACGTGTGCTCCTTGGTTTCTCCTGCTCCTAATTATTACTCCATGGAACCGACGGTACAACCGGCGTTTCCTCGGCACACTGCAAGCGACAGTAGTTGCCGTAAAAACTCGCCTTCGCGCCGATTGTCTGTGAGATCTGTAATCCGTCTGCCCAGCTTACTGATAAATCCCTTGGCTGCCTTAATTACCGGACCTATTGTTACCATGGATATTGATACTACGATGTAGCCCGTCTCCAGTTCTTGGTACCTGCGTTTTTTCCTATTTTCTGCGCACTCGGCAACGCATCCCGCCTCTAGTGAACTGTGGCGTAGATTGGAAGGAGCCACTGTGCAAGACACTGTATCACCCCATACTATGCATTTGCCGTTAGCCCACAGCGGGATTGTTACACCGTCAGGTCTTTTGCCGTCATCAAGTCCCAATCTGGGCTCGAGCAAGCTTGGATCCGGGCTCGAGCATGCTTGAATCCGGGCTCGATCATGCTTATTATTCATATCACTATAATGATTTAATTTGTTTCTTCACTAACCAACGTCGCAGTTCCCTAGCAAAAAGTTTGCTTCGCCATTGGTTTTAAATAGCTTAACAATAGGTCTTCGGCATTGGTCAAACGCGTTTCTACGCACGCAAGTACAACACGAGGCCCGGCAGTTGAGTAACGCCTCCACACGTTGACCTCGTCGACCTGCGCGGCGGGGGTGCCTGTGTTGGTGGCGGGCCTAGCCGACGAAATATTGTAATTGTATTTCACATCTCCTAGACTGAGCTGGACTGTCGTGCCCGGTAGCGTGGTGCATTCGTGTGCGCCTCGCGACCGGAGCCAGACACATAGGTGTCCCACGGGTTCGAGCGTCACCGTTGCACATTTGTATGTATGGGGTCCGTCTCACAAAGCAATACGAAAGCAGTCATGTGGACGTTAAATGTTGGCCGGCGTTCAGCCCGAGAAGTATATAGGTTGTTTACGACTATGCTCGTGTTGTGGCTGGTGACGGTTCCTCGTTAAATGTTGGCTGAGGATCGGCTCGAAAAAGTTTTAGACTTGCTTGGACTGCCGGGGGCTAGCTGCTCTGCTGGGAGCGGTTCTTCTTCTTCTTCTGCTTGATCTCCTTCTTCACCAGTATCTCCCGCTGGAGGAGCCGATGGAGTCGACTAATGAACGAAAGATGCACAAATGTCGCCGATGTGGCTGAACAGCGGGCAAAAGCGTGTTGACGACGCCGACGATGCAACAGACGGAACCTTCGAAGCTAATCGATCCAGTAGGCATAATTACTTGAAGTTACTACCTGCAGACACATGCATAGCGACCGGCACAGGGACGCAGGCATGGGCTCATGGTACGACGACTCTCGTTGACGGCAGATTAAAGCCGGCATTAAAAATTAAAAGATGCTTTTATTTGTATACTTACATTGTAAACTTCATTGTTTGTATATATATATATATATATACAAACAATGAAGTTTCTAGTTGTTGATCCTGATCGGTAACAGGGCCAACCACGGGTTCTAAGAAATTGATACCGCGCAGAAACGAGCCGCCCAAACAATTGCTTTGTTTGAGCCTGACCATACGTTTTGTAGCTCGTCAATTGGATATGAACCAATCCACCGTTTACTGGGTCTACCAACGATATCATCTCACGGCCCTCAGAAGTTGGGTTTGGACAGAACTCAAGCTACAACTAATCAAGACGACCACTTCGTTTTAATAACTACTTTGCAAAATCACTGGCAATCATAGTACTCTACGAGTAGATGATAGTCCCGACAAGCACGATGGCGTTTTCCGCGAAATCACAAAAAATGGACAGTTTACCAATGGCAGAAGTCTTGGATGACGCTAGGATGCCTCTCTACACTAATGATAGAAAGAATGCTTCGCTTTTTATCTTGTAACCATGCATGGCCTCAGGTACTATATGTATGTAAAATAATAAAACCCATGTAAATAATAATATTTGCCGTCCGTAATGGATTATAGGTGGCCCCCTTAACAAATTCCTTCTCCTTGCTGCACTTGTTCGAGCGTATCTCACAGAAGCTCAAATAAAATTTATGGAGTGGCCATCTTATTCTCCCGACCCGGATCCCATCGAATATATGTGGGATAAGCTGAAACGGCACGTTAGAGCCAGAACTCCAGTGGAAACATCTCCCACAGCAATTCATTGATGAGTTATTTGGGTCAATGCCAAGTTGCATAACGGCCGTTATTAGCACTCGCGAAGCCAGTGCACAATATTAAATTAATTTACAGTTAAAGTAAATAATGAATCCATACATTTATCTAAAAACGCACATTGTTGTGACTCTAATATATAATATATTATTTTTTGACAGAATCTGTTCGAATATTTTAAATTAAAAAATACACAAACCCAGCGATCTAGCCTCGTTTTAAAGCATTTGTTTTTAAAAGTGTGTAGATAATTTTTAATTTGGTGGTAATATTAAGAGTACAAAATATGTCTAAAGTCAAATGTATGTCTGATGTGATTATTTGATATACATATATATATATATATATATATATATATATATATATATATATATATATATATACAACTCAAAGACGCTTTCTGATATAAAGTCACTACCACAAAACGATGTACGAAAGAAAAGCATTTTACGCATTTGTCAACGCCGCCCCCAACTTTCGATTATTGATTGGTTTCTTTTTGAGTCGATGGACGACAACGACGAGGATATCGACGGCCCTATTCGGCTTTAGTTCGGTTCCAGCGGTGCCGGTCGGCGAGAAGCGAATCTAGCAGTCGGCGACGAATTTTGCTGTTTTCGGTTCGCTCACTTGCATGTTCACATGCCACGCAACCTCGGTCCCCTTCTCTTACATATGCTGAGATGTTCACACAGTTAGCTATATAAGATCGCACGTGCAGGAAAGGTGAGGAACAGATTTTCTAGCCAACGCGTGTGCTTCCTATGCGTGTTCCTATAAGCTCGTATGTGCGATGATGATATGGACCACTGTGGCTTCGTTACGGTTCCTTCCTGTGTTCCTCTATCCATCCTTGCGTCTCTCTCCTCGACGTGTTTCCGCCGTTCTGTCTTCACATTCGAGTTGGAAAGCGTCCTTGGAAACAGCATTCAAAGTATTGTAAGTAAGCAAGCGCATTCCTGCCGGCCGCATATATATATATATATATATATATATATACGAGGCTGGGTGCCGCGTTGCCGTTGTTGCTGCTGCTGCTTCCCCAACCATATGCGGCCTCGAAAAAAGACAAAATGTCCTCGAGGTTCGCGCCATGCCGCGTTTTCCCCCTATGGCGCCTACCTTTCCATGTCTCTAACTTTCCCTCTTCCTCGAGTTTTCTCTTCTCTCTCTTCTTCTACTCGACTTTCTTATACTTCCATACTATAGCGCCCGGTAAACCCACACGCTCTCGTCGATTCTCGCCGTTCTTCAACGGATTGTTTCGGCCCTCCGGACGACGACGGCCACAAAGAAAGTTAGTTCCATAGCAGGCTGGGACAACATCTCTCGCCCAGCTTCGAACTGTGACTATGCGGCTACAGATGCTTTTCTTGCCGCGGCTGGTGCTTCTGCCAGTTCCTCTGCCAGTCGACCAGAAGGGACAAGTAAGTATAAGACGAAGGCGAAAAGACGACGTAGGCGGAAAAGCTCTCTCGGTGGCCCTTTTTAAGAAAGAACACGCGCCACTCGGAGCAACTCGAACGGTAGAGGTGCCGGAACAACAAACCGAGAGCGATTTTTCTTTCTCGTGCCTGATTTGTTCGACGCCCTACGCCCCGTCGATCAGTCGTTTCGAATGCATGGCCATCTTCAACAGGCGTTGCGCGAGGCGAACAAACGGACAAAGGAACTGTAACAGACGGGACACAAGAGAAAGCTAAAGCACGGCTGTTCCAAAGAGAGAAATAAAACGTACAGAAAAAAAAACACGAAGACAGTAAGACAATCCTTGTTCTTCGAAAGACAAGTTGCGACAGATGTCGTTGACGTTACAGCCACCACCATAGGTGTGCTTTATAACGTGGGCACTGAACTTGCATGAAACAGCATTAAACTTCGACGCAGGGCAAACGTCGCGCACTGACTCGAAGAGCAGACGCCCGTATCGAAACGGCCGTGCAGCCAGCCGAACCGTCGTGAATTTGCGCGAATTTGGCGTTCGTTATTCGTGATTCGAGCACCGTCGGCACACTGAGATCCCCCTGGGAATTCTTTATGAGAGGGTTGCAGTGGAGAAGGGTTTGGCAATCGCGCATCCGTCGCCACGTAGGCGCCGCTACATCCCTTACCGCTGTTGTTGCTCGGTGAGCCAGATGAGGCCACTTTCAACAGGCAAGTTAGACGTCTTCACTAGTGAAAAACAATTACGAAAGTGACAACCACCATCGACCACCATCCGATCATGGTCGATTATAGTCTACTCCGGCATTTATCTTGTCTAAATTTCATTAAAAACCATGAAAAATCAATTTAATGGTAGCCGGTTTTAAGACATAACCTCCCAAATGCCAGGCAATGGCTTCGGCACTAAGCCACTTTGCTTGGCCCACCTTGTTAAAAATAGTTAAATGTACAACGCACACTCATTATATGCAATATGCCGAAAAACTGTCCAGGAGATCATTCTTCTTGATGACGATCTTTCTTGATGAAGCAACCGTTTGCTTAGAATATCCCTGCTAATTACAGGTAGAACCACTTCTGTAACCAAACGAGTCTGGCAAGATGTAAAAAACGACGTTTTGTATATACGTTTGGTCGTAGCAGGAACTTAGTGTTAGACGACGGAGCACTGCTCGGAAGACGTAAGGATATCTTGAGCCCGATTCCGTAGCAGTATTAGCTAATATTTGACTATTAACACATGAAATATCAAATAAACTAGTCGCACCAATTGAGTGATGTCGGGAAATTAGACCACTGCACAAATATATTTCACTGATCGCTCGCTAAATCTAAGGTCCGTTTTTGGATCAGCTGCAAGGAAACATGGCTTTATTTAGGAGAACGTTTGTAGAAATGTGTATATATATATATATATATATATATATATATATATATATATGTATAAATCTCATACGAATGGAATGTATCAGCTGCAATATTTCTTGAGCGAAATTGTTGTTACTGAGCCATCGAAGTAGCAACAGTCGACGCAGTGGGGCCAAACAACTGCGCGACGAGTCGTCGTACGCACATCTCAGCCAGCCTTTACCGCAATCAAAAATGATTTCTATCTATCATTCGATGTCAAATTTGCTGTTTGACGTCGATAATACGAGGCGACCCCGAGCGGTATTCTTCAGCAGAAAGTGTGCCGTCTCTGATTCACATGGAGGGCAACTCTCCGACGATTTTCGAAAGGCTCTGTTGTGAAAATTGCGCGTGGTCGATCACGGTCTCAACACAATGACGGACTCGACGAACGAAGAAAGAGGAGGCCGCCCGGTAGGAAAAGCAACCAAAGAAAAGCACCCTCGGCCGAGTGTAGCAGCGCGCATCTATATATCTACGGGCGTACGTATCTCCGACTATGAACGTGCTGCCGACTGGAAATATTATATAGCAGTAGTCACGATGAGTCGTCAAAGCAAAACCAATACACAGCAGCCCACGGTAGAGCTTATTAGAGTGGTGATACATCACAAGCGTCGGCTGTCAAGGAGAACCCCCCCACCTCCGTCCCAGTCATTTCTTGCTGAGTACTTGTTGCTATTGTTAGTGTGATTGTTGTTGTTGTTGTTGTTGTTGTTGGAGACGACGGCTAATTCCGACATCTGTAGACTCAGCGGTATATGGATACAGAGAGAAGCGCAGACAGCAAACGACCGAAATCAAGAGAAGCAGACAGACAGAGAGATAGAGAGAGAGACGTTCAAGTTGCTAAATTGCACTGAAGCACACCCCAACCGAGTCAACAGTGCAGGCCCCAGCGTAGTGGCGGTGGTAAGGCTGGGATTTGAGACCTCGTAGAATCAGTTTGATGGCTATTTTGAGCCGCACACCGTTTACGGTCTAAGCCAGTCGGATAGGGTAGTCCGTGCGCAGCTATTTCAGGCAAACTCATAGAAAAGCGGGGAGCGAAATGGAGGATGAAATAATCTACAGGCGAATCAGCATGCCGTACAATGCCGACAAAATACCACCGACTAACTCAACGGTTTATCTAGAACTACGCTATCATCATCATTATCAGCATCGACCTCGGAATATGAGCTAGAAAAAAAAGCTTCATATTAACGATGCTTAGTGCAAGAATTAGTAACCAATCACTGCATCTACGGTTTGCGTTACCAATGCGAACGCGTTCTAGCGTAATATAGTGCCGCACTTAAACGGAAGACGGCCGCCAAGGTCAGTGGCCCAATTTACTTGACTTTAACGATCGAGATGCATTATTTATCGCTAATCGCATTCAGTAGGTGCGGTTGGAAGAAAAAGGCCAACACTGCACGATCTATGCACTGTTACGACACAAGCAACTTCGATTCGACATTCCATCCTAGATACCCTGAATGCTTTGATCTTCTAGAAGGCTTACCTTGGAAATGCGTTTTATTTTTGTATATATATATATATATATATATATATATATATATATATATATATATATATATATATATATATATATATATATATATATGTAAATTTAAAGGAGTGTCTCGCCGCTCTCTGTTTTAGTGGTGTAACCCATAGTCCCGTCTAGATCTAACCCGGTACGGTGAATTGGTGGACCGCAATTTCATTTCCTTATGCATATTTTGCGTTGTCAATCGACTCGTTATGTGCATTGTGCACTTGCCTTAGCGCAACGACGACGACCGGGGGTTTTTGCGATGCATGCCTCTGCAGCTCACAAATCTGATCAAAGAGGCCTGCTTAAGAGCCATCAGAGATTCATATACAAGATAACTGCAATTTCCAACTGCAGTATTCTGTATTCCGTCTCAGAAGGAACACGGCTGTACTCTTACACCGGTACTACGCAATAACCTTAACCGAATCCGAGCAGGAAATAGACCTGAGACTAACCCCTTTGTGTCAACGTAACCCGTTCAGGGTGTTATAAATGTCTAGTTTAGGCAATCATGTTGGTTACAAACTTCTCTTACAACGTCCTCAGGGGGACGGGAATTCGTATGGCATCGCAAATTGCTGTTTCTACCTATGTTGGGTCTCTCGAGAGCACCGAGATCCTGGTGTCAGGGACCGCGCCACCGGATGCTTACCCAAGTTTCATCGTTTGAGAAGAAGCATGCAGTTCAAGCGTGTTGCCACTACGAAGATTTGAAAAAATGCTTTCGGGGCTGACTCTCAGCCAAGATTTAACGTCCATGGAACTGCTTTGCGCATTGCTTCATAGACGGACTATCCCCGTAAATACAAGTGTGGGGCAACGGTGGGGCTCGAACCCGCGTACCTGCTATGTGTCTCCTCCGGTCGCGAGGCGCAGACGCATGCCACCACGCCACCGGGCTCGACGTCACTACGAAGATAAGTGAAGTCAGGTGCCTAAAAGCATATCACAATCGGCTTTGAGCATGTAAGTAGTTAAAGCGACCCAGGAGCAGTTGATGAGCCAGGCAAGTAATACTAAGAAGCAGGCGCGACTGAGAGCCGCGATCGATCCAATGAACGGCAAATGGCTTCAGGCCTTTCTCTTACCGCAGCTGAGGACGATGCTGGACCATACCACAGTAGTTCGCATTGTCTCCGGTCTATTTGGGGGACTCAGTCTGCTTTGCACATTATTGTGCTCGATACGATTTATCGGCGTCCTTCACGGGCAAGCGTGATCTTGCTTGCACTAGGAACATCGGTAGGTTCCCAAGGCACTTGGCTTTGAGCGACGTAATGCACTGGGTAATGCAGTAAGCCCATAATCCTGCAGTTAGAGAGCCGGTTGGACCGCCATCAAACAACCATTTGCGTCCTGATGGCCTGACTCCAGTTTCATGGAGTTCGTGTACGACGTCACCGTGTCTTTTGACGTTGACCGGCTAGCATTGAATGCTCGTCATACCAGACGGGAGGTCGGAGCAGCCACTCGCCTTGCATAAGAGCCGCCGCTGGCTAAATATCGCAAGCTGGAACAAACGTTTATCGTACTATTGGTCGATTCGAGACAGTGGGCCCAATGCGGAAAACCAGAAGGAGTTTTCTGGCGGAGCTAGAATCGAAATTGGTGCGGCAGCCAGTGATATGAGGGTACGCCAGTTTTTCTTATAAAGAATGTCGGTTGAAATGCAATGTTAAAACGCTGTGTTGATCATTAATTCGTTGCCCACGGCAAAGAAACTCGCCTGTCTGCCGTAGTCTAGTCGCGTTGGAAATTTATGTGTAACAGAATTAAAAAAAACATATGGTTTGCATATATATATAATCATATGTGAAAAGGTCAATGGCCTTGTATATAAAACCATATATTCAATATAATCAATCACTAACGGTGGAAACATGACAATTGGGTCGCTGGGCCTTGTATATATATATATATAGTTAACATGAGCATAATGTAAAAAAATAGAAACTGGAATTAAGCGCAAACATATAAGAATTGCAGAGTTTCATTAGTTTAGAATTGTTTTGTCTATTTTGAGCTAACGCTGGATGCTGCTTAACAGATATACATCTTCCAAACACGCAGGCATTATTGGTTTTTCGATAGGATGACCGGGGCTCTCGCAATATCGCAGAATAGGTGAATATATGTAAAAAGTTTGATACAACCATTTTTGGTAATCAGTCAGGGTGAACCCTGACTTCAAAAAAGACATTTTTGCCTCCCCCTTTCATTGGAAAATATATGTTCTTGACGAGTTGTACCATACTTCAAAGTGTGGCGTATTAAGTCTGGAACGCCCTGTATATATATATATATATATATATATATACGGCTAAGTCAAGGCCTGTTGTCGAATGGGTAAACAGTAGACTCAAAGAAGTCTACCGTTTGGCCATACGGCACCAATATATGAAGAGATTTCTTTCATATGTTCAACCGAAATGCACCCTACGAACGCTCCCGAAGCACACAACTGCACCCATTGACCTGGATTACGGGGCGAAACCAATTGTCAGATTGAATGACATCTGTGAGCATTATGCAAAATCCCTAAGCAATATATATGCATATATACTACTCTCTGGCACTCGTATATTACAGATCGCAAGTCCAAATTCAGTATAGACGTACATAATGTTATGTTAGATTGAAAGGGCTGCCTCTAGTTCGTGGAAGATACAGATTTAAGAGGACTCACGTGTTCGTTTGTTGCGACGCTTTAGATTGTCGCTAAGCCTCGGCGATTTATCAATAACAATAAGGTAAGCAAACAATAATAATGTATACAGTTATGCGCCAAATGCGGAATTCCGTATACTTTAGTATACGCCAAGTCTTCTTGGTAGAAAAATTTAAGAAGACTTTTCGCGTCAGGCTATAGATTGGACTCAAACAAGGAAACGTTGGGTCGGCCTGACAACAAACGGAAAAGCAATAATCGGGTTTGGCCTACGCTTCGAGCACAGACAAAAAGTGAAAACAAACACGCGGAAGATAAAACGAACTACGGACTTTGCATAAATCAATAGACCAAATTCAAAAGAAAGCGTTGTTTGAAATAAGCTTCGGCACGTCTTTCGATAATAGGTGAATATGAATCTTTATAACACAGGTTTTACGGAATTTTTTTACCAGGTCAATGCACCAACGAACTTATCGCTTCTTTTATAGAGCTCTTTGCATATAAACTTGACCCCTAACCTGTTGTAGTTTGACTTACCTATATACAGTACTTTGCACTGTGCCGTGCAGTAAACATATGGTAAATTTTAGAATCATAAAAATATTTTTGTTTTTTTATGGTAAGACGTGCTTATTTTGCCCAGATAAGGCAGCCGTGTTCGGAGAAACTCTGTGCCATTCTCTCTGAAAGTTCTCTGACCCTACTCCATTCTACTATGTTTATTTTAAAATCTATATTATTTTTATATGACATGTTAACAAAATAATCGACGGTAAAAATAATGATTCTATAACTGATTTGATTAGCTTTAGTACTTTAAGATTATACGGTGGCGGACTTACTTGTCAGTCAAATTACTGATATAGCAAGAGACGGTATACGTGCATAGACTAACTAAATGAAAACTATATAGATTATAAATATAAATAAAAAGTTTCAGTTCACCAAAGACGAATAAAGTTGGTAAAATTTTGGAAAAAACTATCTATACCATCTTTAATAGTGTGGCTCAATTCGCGTACAGTGCCAGAGACGTCGCGCTATGCTACGAATATATATTTGTATAAATAAATAAATATATGAAAGAGAGAGAGACACCAGTCTTTTTTGAACAAATAAATTTAGTAATATATGACATCGCTGGATGCAAACTTCTTGTTTGGCTGCAAAATTACAATAATAATAACAATAACATCTGTGCCACCGTTTCCACTAAACAGTGAAATTTCTATGCACAATTAAAATAATGAGGACTATCACAATGGGCCTCAGTCGCAATTCGCAATCCAATATTGCGAGAATAATTGCGCCGCTTGTACGCTGTACCTGGACGTAGTTATGCGACTTGTGGCTAACCACAACTAAGTAAAATAAATCCCTTATCCTAACGACGGTCGGTGCAAAATCGCCGACACCATGCCCTTCAGGAAGAAGCGCTTCACGGGGGCAAATAACAGACAGAGCGAACAGAGGAACGGTCCCAGAAACCTTGCCAGAAACAGAGATAAAACGGGAAAAACGCTGGAGGTAGTTGACGTTGTCGGAGAAGCACTAAACAGTATTGTGTGTCTCAGCAATGTACAATGTATGTGAAGCTCTACATATGTGGCTCGGCTTGTAACTATAATGAGAGGAACTACACAACATTATTATGAGTCAAAACCGAGCCAACAACCACAATACCAACCACAACGACAAAAACAGCAACATAAAAAACAACACCAACAACAACAACAACAACAACAACAACAACACCAACACCAACAACAACAACAACAACAACATCAACAACAACACCAAAACACCAACAACAACAACGACACCAACAACAACGACAACAACATCGACAACAACAACGAGTGAGATAGATGCGACTCCAACAGCAGAAGCCATGAAAATGCCGAAGGTCACAACAACGAACAACTGAAGGCAGACGGGCTGGCAGAGTCAGGATCCATCCTGGCTTCAGGATGATGATGTACGCCCGTGCACACATAGCTCGACGACTATTCGTGGAGCGGTCGTGGTTCTGTATGCACGCATCCCATACAGGCACCCGCCTACATGCGTGCAGTAGCAGCAGCAGCAGCAACAACAACAACAACTTCGTCGTGGCGTGGAAACAGCATGCGTCGTGTTTCGACTTGTTCTTTTCGTTGTCGGTCGTCGGTCCTTGGCCTTTGTTTGGTCTTGGCACGCAAACTTGCCACACGATAACCTTGCGACGGAAACGGCACGAGACGACGAGATTGATGGACAGCTCGCTACGGCTCAGTCTCCGGTTGTCTTTGCGTTGGAAATTATGACGAAGCAGAAGAAGAAGGAGAAGGAGGAGAAGAAGAAGAAGAAGGAGGAGAAGGCGAAGGAGGAGAAGAAGAAAAAGAAGACGACGAAATAAAGGACGGTGCGAGTCATGCTGCTGTGGAGGAGGGCAGCTGTCGGAGCGTATAAAGCGTCGGCATGCCAACCGAGACCGTCCGTGAAGAGTCCGTCCGACCCCGAACTACAAGCGACACCGAAAGCATCACCACTTGTCGGATCTCCTGTGCGATCTGCCACGTTGCAGCGCGCGGCACCAGCACTAGCTTGTGGCGGCGTGGTCTAGTGGGGGACTGCTAGTGGGGTGCTAGTCATGGTTGTCATCTACCACTGGGGTGTCGCCGGGGTTCGATCCCTGCTGTTGTTCGATCGAATCTTCTTTGAGCTATGCTCTTTGAGAATAGACGATAAACCATACCACTGCTGAAAGTCAGCGGCCATGCGGCTGCCACAAGGACTGCTGAGGAATCCCTAGATATCTTAACATGTCTGGCCGTCGGTGCATTGAATATATATATATATATATACCTCAGGTTAAGTGCCAAGCCCGAAGGGGACTGAGGGAAGTATAGAATTAAAAACAACCTCCTTACAAAAAAAAGTTATTCTAGCTGTACTAACTTGCAGAAGTACCGCAAATCCAGTACCTAGCGCGCACATTGTGCGAAAATGTCCACAACTAGTTCGAAGCGCTTAAAAACCTTGGAACAATCATTCTCTGAATAGGTTTCGCACACTATATATATATATATATATATATATATATATATATATATACCTATCTCGTCTGCTGACAGTCGTGATGTTTGGATGATTATTTGCTTCCGCCAGGGGCGGGTGAACAATAGGTGGTGTGTAGCCACATCGCTGCTCAAAAGCTCCACGAGAACTGTCTAAACTTGCCCCTACTGACTAAATTAGTCCCTGTGACGAAATCAGTGTATATGCTGCACCGCTTCTGGTGCTGAAAAGGTGACGACAGATTATTGATTTTGAGCACAACCTTAGTGTTTAATATAGACCATCTGAGTGAAATAAACGAATATAAGAGGATCTTACTAATGCCTAACGCCCTATCGAGGCAGATACGTTTCCTTAGACCAGATTGCCCTACGGCACACTATTATACACAAATATATCTCTTTCGGAATACATATGACACAATGCAAGATGTGTAATGTAACGTATATAATGGTGTATGTTTTCTGCGTTCTTGTGCTCTTATAAAGTATGCAGGCTCGGTAAGAAAACAGAGTGTGTTACCAGAATAAGAAAGCATCGTCAGTCGATCAATTTAGATAGGTTTTTCTGAAAGCACCGCAGCTCTATAGACTGTATATCTCTCCATATATGGTATATAGGGAATTATACATGAGGATATATGCATACCTAAATACATATATACTGGGGATACATACGTATAAGTGTTATGTATATATATATATATATATATATATAGATGCAAAGGCCGAGATGGAGTGCGCAGGCTCACTGGTTTTAGGTGCCGGCCGTGGGGACGTGGCGTCGCTAGGTACTAAGCGAAAGACGCGGCTGTTGTTGCCGTTCTACGGTAGTTGCCGTTAGAGGCAATTATACTTATGACATAAATACCTGAAGTAAATATTAAAGTGGCCCAGTCGATAGCAAACGTTCAACTTGCTCCACAGCTCACGCTGAGCCCGGATCCCTCGGTAGCGGACTGGCAGACGTGGAAGTAAGTCTTTGATGACTATGTAGAGCTGGAGGGGCGGATCGTGCCGGAAAAAGTGTAACGCTACTCCTCACGAACGCTTAGAGGAAAAGTTAAAACTATTTAGCCAAGTGGCAGCGACGGATAAGGCCCGAGAGAGCGAGCATGAGTACCAACAAATGCGTAGAATGCTAGACGAACCATTTGGGATGACGACAATGGGCCTAATTGTAGCTAGGCAAGGCCTCCTTTCGAGAAAGCAGCAGCCTGGTGCACTATTCCGACATTTTGCGGCAGAGCTTTGAGCCATAACGGCAAGGTGCAGATTTCGACAGTTGTGAGCGCAGAAGTGTCAGCTCATGGCGGCTCAGCGACGATGCCGTTCATTAGGGAAGCGTTGTTGCTGGCAAAGGCGACTTGGTTGGAACAGCAGGCGGTGGTGTTACGGAAGCGCTTGAAGGAAAACGTACAGGAGAGTATGCAGCTGGCGGCTGCAAAAGCGCACGTAGTTCAACCAAGGGCTGGCGCAGAGAAACCGGCGAGGAACACCGAACACGGGCAGGGAGTATGCGGCAGGTTTTGGCTGGATTGTTGAGGAGTTGTTGTTGTTGTTGCTGCTGCTGGACTACTGTTGTTGTTGTTTAGGCCATTTATAATTAGGACATGACATAGTCATTTAAACGTAGTATTAAAGCGGCGCAGCTATCAGCGAACGCCCAATCACCTTCATAGTTCACGCTGAATCCTGACGCCCCGGTAGCGAACTGGGAGACGGAGAAATGCGTCTTTGATGACGATCTGGAGTATGGTAATAGGCTGCGCAGTTAAGGGTATTTCAAGGCAGAGCACGGCTTAAAGATTAAACGGAGCTCCGCCAGCATAGACTACGGCAACTCTCTTTTACAGCAGTCCGGGAGCAACTAAAATATTAACTAGAAAACGGAGTAATCATTGTCATCATTGCATGGAATACTGTGGGCTAGGAGCATCACCATGGGCGTCGAAAATTGTGGTGGCAGTCAGAAACGGCGGAATAGGAATATCTGTGACTTTGTATTAGATGAACGAGGCCATTATTCCAGACGTGTTCTTGATTCCCCATATAGTCGCCCTGCTAGACGAGCTGAAGGGAGCCACCTGGTTTTCTAAACTAGATACCCGATTGACTTATCATCAGGTTGCGCGGGCCCTGGAGTCAAAGGGCTTGAACAAGTTTCTAAAAATGTAGGGGTTGTTCAGGTGCATTCGGGAACGTCTGGTCTGCCTTTTGCGTTGCCGACAATCCAACGGATAATGAAAAGCTTACTGGAGAGAGCCCCTAAGAAGTTATGAAGGGGGTGAGCTTCGAGTGGGCCCAGAAACAAAGGCGAGCGTTGCGGATTCTGAAAAACGAGACCTGCATTGCTCCTCCTAGCGCCTTTTCCAGCTGCTGCCGGGGCCTCCAGGCTTAGCGAGAGCTCTGGGGACGGCCGGGAGTTCGCGTCGACCGCGTCTCTCTCTAGGAGGTCAAGTCCTAATTATAATTGCTTACACGCCTTGTCTTTCGCTTAGTCCCCACGGTTGGCGCTAAAATCAATCAGCAGCCTGCTGTCTTTACTTCGTTCTCTATACACACGGGTGCACCTCTCTATGTGGTGTATCCCTGATATATATATATATATTTATATATATATATATATATATATATATATATATATTATATATATATATATATATATATATATATATATATATATATATATATATATATATATATTTATATATATATATATATATATATATATATATATGCGTGTATCCCCAGTTATCCTCGTATATCAGTGTCTATATACAACGATACATAAGTTAATTTTCCTCACTGAGGCTGGGCTCGGCCTGAACACGCTGAGGTTACGGTCCGAACGAGGATGGCGTTATGAAAGCAAATAAGTGCTGACGAATCGGACTGCCAATACTACGTTAATACGGCGCGCCAGCAATGCGGAAATCGGCTTGTCATTATGCAAAGACCACGGCGTGCATGTGCAAAGACGCGTCTGCGCGTTTTACCCCACATACCAATCATCCTTCGGTAATTTGGCTCAGCTACGTCGGGTCACCCTTATCGACTTGTTGACTTCAGAGCGGTGCCCCCGATGAAGGGGTCTGAACCACACAACCAGCCGCACCTCATTCCTACCTACGATACGGCGGGCGCACAAGTTCAACAGCGCACCTATCGCCTAAAGCGTATTAGCAGTCAATTCAAGTTAAACTACTATATGTCTCTGTTTAAAAAAATTGGGCCACGGTTGCACCTCTTCAAAACATTATCGCAACGACACAGTCGTATATATATATATATATATATATATATATATAATCTGTCATTTTAAATCAGCATTTAAGTATCTTGACTACGATTGCTTTGGCTTATGTGGATGTACAAGAGCAAAGTGTGACAGACTTCTAATTTTAGTTTGAACATCTGCACTAAAATTAGATAAATCAGTTTGACAGATAATCGGTATAAAGCAGATAAAGCGGAATCGCTTATCGTATTTGTCTAGGAGGGGGTGCGCTCTGATCCTCTTATGGGAGGACAAATCTCGAGTGGTCAGCCGATTCTCCGTCTCCTGCGGACTAAGCGCGAGACTTCAACGTTTTTTTTTATTTGTGCTGTTAGGCTAGGATCATCAGTATCAAGATCAAAAACAATAAAGGGTTTAGTTATCTGTTTCATAACGCGAATCCCGTGGGCTGTTGAATACCATTTCCATGGCATTTTCACCGCTGAGGGACGACTGTGTTCAATATATTTACACATTAACGATGTCTTTGGCCGCTCATAGACTCTCCGGGAGCCGTGCAACGGTACAGGTTTCGAAGGCACTGACCGTACGATAAGACCGAAAGAATATACAGGGGGCAGTTTCCCACTCATTGACCTAAACCTGATTGCCGCCTGCTGCATTCTGGGTGTGGTGTTATGTTTGTGGTGTATGTGGTGTATGTGTATACTTTCCTCGGCTTCGTTTCAGTTCCTAGACATATTATAAACAAGATAGAAAATATCAGTTAATTAATAAGCAAATACAACAAACGGCCAACGGAAGATACGCGCCGATCGAATTGCTCTCCATCCAAGACTTCAATAATTAAATTGCTTTAAAGATTATATTATTTACCTACCTATATAATTACATATACATACGTGAGTATCGACGCGAAAGGGGGTAAACTAGAGCCCAAGTCGATGCTAGAGTCAGTTGTCATAGCCAACGTTACTTTAAGCGACAAATGATGTCGACATGAATATGATAGGTTACTAAGTGAATCAATTATAATTAGGCAGCAAACGCCTCGTCGGCTGGAAACATTTGTGGGGAATAATAATATAAATTAAATTATTATGTTAATTATAGTTTATACTTCATATATTGCAACGAAGTAGCCGTGCAACGTGTGTCTGACTTGCAGCTCTAACACGTGGAGCATGTTTACTAGAATTAACGACATTTTTTTTGTGTGTCTAGTTTTTTCAACGCTCAATAAGCAAAATCACCACAAGTGATCTTTTTGCTGTAAGAAATGTTGTGTAAATTTAGCAATGCTTTTATAAACCCTTTGGTATGCTTAAGGGCGCCCTTTGGGATGAGATAAGAAGCCTGAATTACGCACTAGTCCCGCAAAAATTCGAAAACTTTTCACCAGCAGAGGCTTTACGGCTTGGGAAGTAAGTGTTTCATTATGTACATGAAGTGTGTGATGTAAATGCGAGATGCAACAAACGGTGAAAGCTAGATTTCTAACTTGCAAGCACATTCTGTCCGACCGGGCAGGAATAGCAACAAAGTTTCGGGAAGCTTTGCGTCTCACCGTAGTAGTCGCTGTGAAAACACAGCTTAAGCCGTAGTTAACATACAGGTATTCTGATGCAGTTCGGTCACTTCACGTATTAATCGAATTCCACATTTATTTTACAGAATGTATTGATCAAATTTCAATATTTTGCTTATATTATTGATATAATCATTTGATAATATTATCTTCATGTAGACAGATATGTGCTTTCGCTAGTCGTGTCGAAGGTTGTAACCCTCTTCCACTTCCCGCACCCAACGGCGGCCTCTTATGTCCGCTTGCTGTGTGTAGCACGCACGTTTTGCAACACCCGTCGCGGATCAAGCCGTTTACGTCAAAGCTTATTTTCGCCTATCTTTCGTAGAAGCTAACCCTAACATCGAAAGCTGGCTACATAATGAACTATGGATCTAAATCTACCTCCCACAACTACGCAGTGGTACCATGTTATAATCAAACGGTCGTGTCCTTTGCGCAAGCATGGATGCAGCTATAAAATGCTCCAACAGCACATTGACGTATATATATATATATACATATATATCGCTGTATAGTATATAGTGATATATATATATATATATATATATATATATATATATATATATATATATATATATATATATATACATATATATCGCTGTAGATATATATATATATATATATATATATATATATATCACTGGATTTCAAACATACGTATACTACAATTTACGCCTGTGCATGTTTGTACATGGGATAAGTCGCTCCGTCTAAAATTATTTTCGTCTGTGCTAATGCAGTCTCCAACAATTGTGAACACATCCCCGTTTGTCTACCGTACAACAACCGAGCACTTAGGTTTGTTAACATTTGAAAGCTTGCAGAAAAAATTGCATTATCTTCTTGCTGCTATATATATATATATATATATATATATATATAATCATTGCTGCTACTGCCACCATTGGTTTACAGCTTATAATGGATACATTTGACCCGACTAAGTTATATGAGAAACGAGAAGCACAAATGTGTTCAGTATCACGCATATATATATATATATATATATATATATATATATATATATATATATATATATATAAGCAAAAATACATGATCTAATGAAACCAAATATATAGATACAATATCAGCTACAACACGACACGACGCGAGCGGTAAAAATATGGTTGAGAGAGAAAACACACAATGTCACAATTTTATATCAGATGCGCTTGGGGCGGTAGCATAAACGGAACGAATTCTAGTTATTTGGGTACTTGCAAACACACACTATACAAAGCATACAACATCTGCATTAAAAAGTTTGCCCAATAGAAGCAGGCTTATGTGTTTATATGCGATTCATGGTGGCAATGCGAAAGAAGGCGCCACAAGAGGAGAAGCAACAACATCTACAGAGCAGCGACAAAAGTACAGAACTTTATTAAATAACGCGGGCGTAGGAAGTGGCGCAGCAGCAGACCTTCGGGAGAGAACGCAAACCAATATATATATATATATATATATATATATATATATATATATATATATATATATATATCTAGATACATATATGTATATATGTGTGCGAAACTTTTATTTGTATACTATATATTAGTGATGTTAGAGGCACCGAGGTGGGCTGCTAGTTCCTGCGTTGCAGTGATATTGCTTGGTTAAAAATGTATTTTTGATGCTTCTCTGAAAGCATATCCCCACCGACCAAGATGGCTTAGTAGCAAAGCCTTTGCCTTGCATTTGGGAGGACTGGGTTCGAGACCCAGGCCGGCCACTCTTATATTGGTTTGCATGGTTTCCAATTTAGACAAGGTAAATGCCGGAGTGGATTAAAAAACAGCCATGACATAAAAGACCGTACACGAGCATTAGCCTTACGGAGAAAAAAAATTATATTATTATTATTTTTATTATATTATATTATTATTACGTATTGTCATAATTTATTTATTGCTCTCAAACAGAGTTGATTATTATTCACAATATATAGTTTTACTATAATTTAGAAGAATATATATAATGCTTCACGGCGTTGCTGCTCTGTATATAAATATATTATATAAAAAATCATACGCAATGATCATAAGGAAGGGCGGTGGTTTAAAAGGGTCACTTACCCGGACGCCGACAAACTGCTCGTGCAGAATGACCCAGGACAGCAGGTACACGAAGGCAACGTGCGCCGAGTACAGCGCCAGGACATCGGTTGTGTCGAGCAGCCGGAGCGCGAATACCAGCAAGAAGTTTGTGATGATCCACATGACCGTGAAGAGACCGCACCGCGCGAAAAACTGCGAAAACGACAGCTGCTTTTCCTGGAACCGCTGCAGAGTATCGCTGCTCATCGCCGGCCATATCAGGTCCGTCGTGGTCGTCGTGGATGCCGGCAGCCGTATGAGTCGCAGCGGCAGCATAATCGGATCCCGGTCGCCAGCCCGCCATTACCATGATTGGTAAAAACCACAACAACAGCAACAGGATCGAATCGCACCACAAAATTGAGGACAGGACAAGCCAACGTCAACGGACGTGCCAGTCACGAACAGTAGCAGAAGCGCGCGTGGCCAGAAGGAAAACACAACAACAACAACAACAACAAACACAGCGTATGGCGGTTAATAGTGAACAGCAATTTGTCATCAATTATATATATATAAATATATATATATATATATATATATATATATATATTTATATATATATATATATATATATATATATATATATATATATTTATATATATATATATATATATATATATGCGTCCTCCTAGCAACGTTAGTTCTCGATTCTTTTACACGTATTGCTCTTCCTATACTGGCGCACTTCTATGACTCAGTTGTTTTGAGACACAACCTTGGTGTAATCCAAGGCCTAACATTAGAGGACACGCGAAAACAGAATAAACGACAACTGGAACTATACGTATATGCGTGTGTTTTTGAGTGCATTGCTTTATTAGAGGAGAGAGACCTAGGAGGGTTAGAAATGTGCTAACGGAATATTCTCACACACATGATTATAAATCTGTGTGACAAATTAGCGTATACATTATGCAAACAGCATGACTCTAAGCCGCCTTGCCGCGCGGCTACGGCGGGAACGCAATTCGTTCGCTCGTTGGAAGCGATCCTAGGATGGATGTTGCGTTTCCACGTTGAATCTCTGTGGGAAGCTACTGTCTACAACCGGATGTCCCCGGTTATCTTCCCTCTAGTTGCGACAGAGACTCTGTTGCCAAGCTCGGTGCGAGAGAGAGAGAGAGAGAGAATATCACTTTCCCATCGGGCCCAGTGACTCGAACGCTGGGTGTACGATGTTGTCTGGCCACAGTTCTCGATACTTAGTAAGCATTCTGTCCTCGGCCAGGCGCGCAGTAACCACGAAAGGGCTCCAGCCTCTCTCGGCTTGACCGGCAAATAGTTAGGCGTATCATTGAAATACAGAGAAAAGCTATCGTACGTATCAGCGATAAAGTCGTACAGCAAAAGAGACAAAGCCAATACGTCGTTGAATTTGCTCCAGTCGTGGATACCAAAAAAAAAAACAGTTAAAAAAGACTGATGTTCAAACGACTAACTATATGCCAGCCAATCTATGCGTGCACCGGGTTGAATACTAATGAAGTCCGCTGACTGCTTCCAGCTGTGCATTACTTGATAGCGTTACTTTTGTTGAGTTTCTACTGCACTCCGTTTCCTGCTTCTTTTTCTGTCCTTTCCGGCTACCAAAAAGACCTTTTGCAAGACTTTCGTTTCGTGTAATTGAAAATACTCTTCTATTCAGCAACTGATACACGTACACGCAAAATAAGCCATATAAAGGAGCGCCTCTTTTTACAAACCGCTGTAACCATATATAAATATATATATATATATGTACGAAGCCATACCTTTAGGAGTTACACCGTCAAATACATTGTCTTACAAGCTGCTGAGAAAATATCAACTTACTTTATATACAGGGTGTTGCAGGAATATTTGAAGCGCGATATACAGAATTGTAGAGCTCGTTAAAGCAAATATTTTTTCCAATGGAACATGGTCTCTGAGAAGTCTTGTTTCGGAGTGAGAGCGAAATTACTACAATTTGTGACACTAGTGTTTTTGCCCGACATAGGAGCACAAAATGTGCTGTTGCGAGACAACCAGTCTTCTTAGACAGAAACTAAGCACACCATCGTGTTCGTGATAAAATTCTGCTCCATCTGAAGAATATGCAAGGCCGGTCAGAAGACGCGACATGGTCGCTTAGAAGAGAATTCGCCAAAAATGAAGTTCTTTATTAGCGTTCACGCCAAATACTTCAGAATCATAACCCTACAACCACTCACAGCGCTCAAAACAGACATATTCGCAATTCATGGCGATCATTTTGGTACCAAACATATGTCAATGCGAGCTGTGGTTTCGGAGTAATTACGATTTTTCGGAGGGCATGTCCAGATTAAGTGCATGTAAAATGACTGTGTGGCGACGTTCACTACCGCCGACGTGTCGCGCGACAGCCGCAGCGCGTCATTTTTCATGCACTTAATCTGGACATCCCGCCGAAAAATCGAAATTACTCCGCAACCACAGTTCGGATGGACATATGTTTGGTACCAAAATGATCGCCATGAATTGCGCATTGGCTGAATATGTCCGTTTTGAGCGCTGTGAGTGGTTGTAGGGTTATGATTCTAAAGTATTTGGCGTGAACGCTAATAAAGAACTTTATTTTTGGCGAATTCTCTTCTAAGCGACCATGTCGCGTCTTCTGACCGGCCTTGCATATTCTTCAGATGGAGCAGAATTTTATCACGAACACGATGGTGTGCTTAATTTCTGTCTAGGAAGACTGGTTGTCTCGCAACAGCACATTTTACGCTCCTATGTCGGGCAAAAACACCAGTGTCACAAATTGTAGTAATTTCACTCTCACTCCGAAACAAGACTTCTCAGAGACCATGTTCCATTTGAAAAAATATTTGTTTTAACGAGCTCTACAATTCTGTATATCGCGCTTCAAATATTCCTGCAACACCCTGTATATATATATATATATATATATAAATAAAGTAAGCTGATATTTTCTCAGCATCTTGTAAGACAATGTATTTGACGGTGTAACTCCTAAAAGTATGGCCTCGTACAGGGTGCCGACAAAACGTAATTTAGAAAAAAAGATTTATATCAAAATGTATAGACTATACAATCTAGCTAGGGCAAACTTGCTTCAGTCAGTTGTGAGTCTCCGCCTCTGGGTGAACTTAATACGGCTCTATTGAAGCCTGCAGAGTCTAACTAACCTCTTGAGTATGCTTGACGACCGGGCTGCCGATTCTTGGCCGAATTGTGACTCTACCGCTTATTGCTCGCTCGACTAGGTAACCTGCATGACTTTAATGATACACACGCACTGTCCTTGCCCGTGCTAGTGAAGCCTCTAGCGCAGCGTGCTACCTCAAGCGAACAAACGCAAGCAGACGGGCCTTACTGGTCTTAATTGGTGCCGTTCCCTTGTACTACAGACGCAGGAGAGGCACAGCTTTAGCTCCTCCGTCAAGACACTTCTCCACCCAGTCTTCTCGCACGCATTGCAGGCACATACTGTGTGTTCGCTGTTAGTACTGCTTCTGCTAACAATCCTTTTAGCTGTGTAAACTGGCCTGCTGTTTTCGGCTGCTCTGCTATGTAACATACGTAGTAAGCATATGTATAGCCAGTTTACTAGGTTCCTGTCAACTCACACATTCTGTAAATTCACGTCTGGTGGTGGTGCTGGTGGGGGACCTTTGTTCTGAAAGTTACACTGCCTACTTGTAAGCGTATCCTAAGTTTAAACTCGCTTACATTTAAGCGTGTTCTACGTTTAAGCTCAGCTACGTGTAAGCGTATTCTAGTTTCGCGAGCAAATTTTTGGCCGCCTGAGAAAAGGAACCGTCGCTGTGGCGAGTTTCGCCCGTGGAAATCTCGTCGAGTGGGTGGTTGTATTGGTGGCTAGAAAAACGATGCAGATGAGAGTTTGACGAGAGATTTCAACGACGTTCACCATACAAACGACCACCAACTAACGTCGAGCCGCCGCATGTCGGGCAGGCAACTGCGAGACGGGTCTGCGGTAACGGGCGACAAACTCCTGCACAGCCCGACGTCTCTACGTTCCTTCGTGTTCCTTTTGGAATTTGGCCCCTTCGAGCCCCTTGGCGAATGTTCGGCCATGAACGTCATGAGCCCATCGATGCACACAAATGATGCACACTATACGAGGTCGGATGCAACGTTCACTTGCAGAGTTCACTCTGATGTAATGTCTGCCGTCGGGAGAGGCGGAGGGGGACGTCACCACAACAGCCTCATCAACTCCATCATCTGATTATATCATCGTTTCTGATCGCATGTTGTGGAAGAGTCAAGCAGATCCGATACAGACTCGAGTCTCCTCACTTTATTCAATTGTCGTCTTTTTTACAGGGGGGGGGGGGGGGGGGGCAGGAACAAAATGCATAATGCACATCGTCGGAGTACCCACTAGCAACCTAGTGATCCCCTAACCTACAACATGACCGGGATGTTTGAGGTATAATGTGTCGTCGTTCTGCCGGCAGGTATCTTGTGTTAGATAGAATGTAATTTAGAGGTGATTTAAAATACTCGATACAAAACACGCAACGGTTCAGATGTCAGTCTTGCTTCTAAATTTGCTTGGGTGATGATAGCGCTGTTAAATTGCGCACCTTCGCCGTACGGTGATGAGATCGTGCCACCTATTACGAAAATAATGTATTTCAACTTAAATTACATGTGTTCTTATATATAATTACTTTAAATACCATTACTACTATCACTACTAATATTCAAGAAGTGATTTCAGTAGACCATTATACACAAATCAGCAAGTGCGCAGTCTTCTAAGTTTATTGTTTAAATATACATGTTTAAAGGGCACGAATGAAAAACAATTCCGTCCGCCATTCGCTTTATAACATTTCTCATCGTTTGGATTGTTTTAACATTTCTAAACCCAGTGGCCACGCTTTGTATAGACAGAGCAACGCTGTGCATTTCCAATATAGGCATCGTTTGCACATGATTTGTATTTACTTGTGATCATGCCAAAAACTCAACAGGCGAAACAGACCGGTGCTCCTAAATTATACCGTCATTTAGGATGACCGAGTTTGCTTTCAAGATCGCTACCGCTATTTGCAAAACACGTTGACCCTCGCCCGCAGTGACTCCCTGGGCAGTGTCAAACACCGCCTTATAGTCTACAAATACAGCGTATAAGGTTTGGAGCTTAACTTCGTGCCCAAGGCCTTCACGTCGTCAGAAAACTTCTGAGATGCGGTCATTGTCGAGCGACTTGCGGCGAAATCCGTGCTGATCCCAAGGGACATTGCCTCGTGCCTTAGGAGAGAAGCTAGGCCGGCGTGCCAGGAGATATGATAATACCTGTAAGCATCCCGACCGGTTGCTGAAATTTCACCTCCTACTAAGGACTTGCTTGAGTGCCGTCCAAGGGGACCATTGGAGGACCGCCGCCTATATATGTTCCGTCTGGACGAGGTCGTTTCCAAATGCCTTCTTATTCCTCAATATCTCAATCGCACTTTGAACCTCCATAAGAGAGAACGAAGATTCTCCGATAATTCACGCGACACTAGGTAAGACCCGGGTTTGCTATTTGTCTTTGTGCATCGATACGGTGTTGGCGCAGATGATCGAAGGCACACTTGAACAGTAAAAGAACGTAAAGTTCTTTCTAAGAGCGCAACGAGGCACACTGGCGTCTGATAGGCACTGCGCGTGAAAATAGTAGGAGCATGAAAATAGTACACCAGTCCCATGTAGAAAACGTTGCAAGCACCTGATACAATTGATGGTCGCACACGTCAGGGCTTGCCTGGTGGCTGTATCTGTAAGGCCGAATCTTGCTGCATGTGCCATTTCAATTGCCGCTGTTATTGCGATACTAATTTGATGCGTGCCAGTTTTTCGTGAAAAAAACTAACTACGCCGAATTTGAGCACGCGATCTTTCATAATTCCGGTAATTCGCCGAGCCATTGCTGCACCAGTGTAATCGCTGCTTCTGGGCGAGCAATTCAGCGACTAGCTGACTCCTATGAAAACTGTAATTATAAAGCACTGTCTGCAGGTGGTGGTCAAGGTGCTTACGGCGTGCTCACACACTTGAACATTTGGCACTGACAACTAGCCACAACACTGATTGCACTGTTGTGTATAAATGCTGCTACTCTGTTAAAGTGTAATATATCCGTTGTTTTGGAGCATAGAACGTCCGCTCATGGCAGTTGGAAAATTGAACTTTCCAAGGCAGCAAAAAACGGAAGTTCTGGGAGCTGCATTGTGTCTGTCGCAGTACAACTTTACCTTGTGAACGCAGCAGAACCACCAATAAAAGCACAATTTAGCCTAGTGCAGCCAAACACGTCATCACAGCAGCCGTAAACAGCTGCTTACGGTTGCCGGGTTACCTTGGTTGCACGAATGCCTCGCGTACAAGCATTTACTCCAATTACGTTAGGGCGATGCCATGATTTAGAAAACGGAATGGGGCAATTTACCTTTGGAGAACCCTTCAGAAAAATATTTTCTCTGGCTGGCGATTGTCCTGAGGATATATATATATATATATATATATAGCAGCTTGAACGAAAGTAGCAAAGCAAGCTAGCCTGCACGTGGCAAAGCAGGGCGAGCATTCAGAGGAATAGCCTGCTCCTATTTCTGAATATCGATCGATCCGAGCGTCAAGCAAGCAGGACCAGTTAATCAAGGCGGTAGCAGGACAGGCCGCCGTCGTCGTCGTAGTAGGTTGTACTAATCGTTAGTTATTTAATATAAGTTAGCATTAATAGTTAGCGTAGTAGTAGCACCAGCGTAGTGCAAATATGACGTACCGCGAGTAGTTTGAGCAGTGGTAATGAATGGTCGTAGTAACGACAGTAATAGCGTTGAAAAATCGTGGTGCTTTTGGTTTGGCTACTGCGAGGCGAACGCAATGACAGCGGTGGTAGAGGCGGCAACTTCGTTGGGCTTCGTGGGTCCAGCACTCGGCCAAATAGAGCTCTATAATTCATCGTAACGTCATTACACACCACGTCGAGATGTCGGCCAGGACACACGACGTCGGCGATTACGGTGAAGACGGGCAGGCGGCGATATCCCGTGCAGCCCTCACTCGTTTTCCCGCCGTTAGGACGTACGCCCCCTAGCCCACCGGTCCTTGCACAGGCACGATGCAAACACGAGCCTACCTAACAGCAGGCCCAACCATACAAACACGCCGACACACTTACCCAGACAGATAAACCCATAGACAAGCACACACACACATCTACTCGTAGGCGCAAATATTATACGCAGACACATACAGATAAATAATAGATGCAATCATAATGATATTGATACTCCTGGCTGCTGCTGCTGCTGCTGTTACTGCTGCTGACATGATGACGAAGATGGTGATGTTGAGGATGGGCTGTGTTCAGAAACCTAAAAAGACGTTTCAGCGAAAGTCTGTGCGAGAGACGATTTTTTTCGGTTGTAAAAGTTTGTCACTACGGTTACTACAACTAGCACAACTGATATTGTATCTTTTGCCACTGCTCTTCTTGCGACGCAACTACTTCATTTGATAGCACTTACAACTGCTGCTGCTATACTCTGTTATTGTTATTAGCCCAAAGCAATCGTAGCCAGCAGAACTTTAATATTCAGCTTACCACTCACTACACAATGCCCACACTGGCACCACCACCACTACTTCAATTAAATCGAGTCTCGTCGTGGCTAGGTACAGCCTAGTTACCTATAGTAGTAGTAGTAGTAGTAGTAGTAGTAGTTGCCTTGGTACGTGAGGCAAAACACTCGAAACGGTCATAAAAATGAGGCTAACGACGGAACTGGAGGAAAAAGCTCTCTCAGACAGACAATTTGGCTTCCGCAAAAGATGATCAACGGAGATGGCGATCAACCTTGTTCTAAAAGAGGTAGAAAAACAAAGCGAAAATAACTAATTGTCCAGGGAGCGCTGCGCGGTCGTTCTTCTGGATGTTCGAAACGCCTTCAACTCGCTGAGTTGGCAGGTCATTATAGACGTAAGGGCTCAAAGGAAGATCTCTCAGTACCTTCAAAAGTTCATCGCATCCTTCCTCAGCAATAAGTCAGTCATACACGGGAATACAGAATTCGCCATGAGTGCCGGCGTCCCGCAGGAATCCATACTGGGGCCTCTGCTATGGAACACGGCATATGACAACGTACTGAGACTCTGTAGACTGGAAGGAGTACAAACAATCGTTTACGCGGACGAGCTCGCCATCCTGGTCACAGCGCGGGAGACGGAGCGCTGCAAGCAGAAGCACAAGCCGCCATTGAGACTGTGAACAGCTGGACATCTGGGTGTGACGATCGACACGGCTCTCTCTGGCAACGAGCACATCGACAAGGTGATCGCGAAGGCGGAAAAGCTGGTGAGAACAAGCGAGGATGATGACGTGACTCGTACAATCCTCTGGTGCACAGCATTCGAAGACATACGACAGAACCCGCCGGTAATGGCTTCTCCAGACATTGCGGTGACAGATTTAGTCAGCGCTATACCCGGAGGACGAATTTAAATGGCTGCAGGGTTGCATCCGATTGGTGGAAGGTATACTGAGAAGAAAAACGAACTGAAAAGACAACAATCTGAAAGGATGAGGCGACGAAGAGATGGACCGGCGACCGAAAACCAACATTAGAAGGCAACAATTATAAACGGAGCGCACAGAAGAACCCCCATTGTCAGCAAAGTAAAACGAAAGTAGTTTCGACGAAAATGGTTGTAACATTCAATTAAAAAAGGTAGTAGTAGGCGAGCTTTGTAAACCCTTAGAGTGCTCATAGCCTACTGAACGGTGAGCACAGCGGCGACGCTTCTACTCGCCGCGAACAATTCGTTAAGCGAATCTGATGGGAAAGCATATGAGCGCCATTGTCTATGGGCAGAAGCGATTCTCCACGTAAGAATAAAGACGAGCAGCAGCTTAGCATCATCCTATAGAAGAAGAAATAAGACGGCCCGGAGGAAGCAGTATCTGCAAAAAGTCGAGCCCTGTGGCGTAGTGCATTCGCGTGCGCCACCGCGACACATTGGTGCACGGTATCGAATCCCACCGTTGCACATTTGTATTTGTGGGGTTCGTCTTACGAAGCACTGCGAAAGTAAAATAGTTCCGTGGACGTTTCATGTTGATTAAGGGTCAGCTCGAAAAAAGTCTCCGCAAGCACTACATCAAGAATCAGAGAGTGCCTAAATCGGCCCGGGCAAGGACTAAACGGCCACATCGCCCAGAACCTGACCAGTCACGCCGGCTTCTGGTCCTGCCTGTTTCAGTGTCGAAAAAGTTCCTATTCCTACACCTCAGAACTCACGATTCCGATGTGTCCAGCATGGACAAAAGGGCGCTAACGTAGAATGTGCAGGTCAGTGCGGAAGTCTCTGCCCCAGTGGCATGAAGCAATAATCATTTTTAGAGACATGCTCACGGCCAAGCCCATGGCAAATAACCGCCGCACCAGACGCATTGCCCAGGCTTTTGAGAGAAAAACTAGCCATGAATAGACTATCCCCTTGACTGTTAATTCTGCTCCTGATAGTTGTAGCATACAAGGGGAAATAAACCTCCGCCTACGGTTCCTGCGCATGCGCATATACGGATATGCGCATATCGGCTAGAAAGAACGTATTCGGCTTACCGGCAGTACAGTCTTGCGTTCCTTAATGTATCCGCGTTTCTGCTTTGCACTACGAAACAAAATATGTCGAAGCAGATCGCAAGAAAAACGACACAGAAGCACATGAACAGGAACCTACGCAAATAACCAATACGCACCTTAACGTTATATATATATATATATAGAGAGAGAGAGAGAGAGAGAGAAAAGCAGAGAAACAAGGCAAACGGCAGTAAATTATATACCAAAATAAAGAACCAATCTGCACCCTAACGTTATATATATATATTTATTTTGTTTTTGTGGAAAGGTTCTATTTATTAAGAATAATGATAGAGCTACAATTGTATCCTGTATATGTATCTATATATTCTTTTTTTTCTATTTGTATATATATATATATATATATATATAGAAAAGCAGAGAAACAAGGCAGACGGAAGAAAATTATATACTAAAACTCTCTCCAAATATACATATATAATTATGGGGCAAAACATTTTGATTCATGTTTCTAAAAAGTAGAGAGATCAATCATATTGCAGACGAATATTGTAGAATGTTCTCCGGAATTTACTCCAGAGTTTAAAAGAGATTATCCGGACACTATATATATATATATATATATATATATGTATATACATATATATATATATATATATATATATACATATATATATATATATATATATATATATATATATATATATACATATATATATATATATATACATATATATGTATATATATATATATATATATATATATATATATATATATATATATATACAGATATATCACATTGATTGCACAAGCACACTAATAACGGCCTCGGAAGAGTAGCATTGCTTCTTAGCCTTGCAGTCAGGATAGTAGCAGCGAGCCGCCTAGACTGACCGGACTCAACGGGGGGGGGGGGTCTGGGGCACAAGCGGTTGAGGGGGGTTGACGGCGTCTACGATAACAATGGTAAGGGGGTCGTGGTGGTAGCGGCGCCGGCGTCCGGCCACCCGAAGACGGAATCGAAGAGTTCGTTGATCCGGTCCGATTGGTGGCACGTATCCTGGCACTGGCGGCCTTTGGTGTGCTAACACAACGACCACGATTGCCCTTACTCGAATACAATGCCGTTACCGTTCCAGGTGCTGGTTGTGGGTGGTAGGGTGTGGCTGTCGGCCTGTGCTGGCGGGCTGCCAGTGTGAGCGAGTGCCAAGTGAGTGAGTGATTGGCTCTTCGTCAGCAACAGGCAGACTGGCAAACTATTGTACAACTAGTTAGGGCCTAACTAGCCGTAGAAGCGAGGCCCCGCGGGACTTTGGCTTTATGGCTCCTCGCGGCCGCCCCCCCCCTCCCCCCCACACAGACTATGTACACCTACCCACATTCAGACAAAGCCAGGCACACGCAAACACACAAACACAGGGGAATGGGGTTTCGTGTGTCCCCACACTATGGGGTTTCGTGTGTCCCCACACTATGGGGTTTCGTGTGTCCCACACACAAAAGCCTATAGATCCAAACGATTCCGTCCCGCTCTGTGGGATGACTGTTGTTATGAGTGTGCGACCTTTCCGTATGTAAAAAATGCATGCATGTATATGTGTGTGTGCGTATATACACGTGTCTATCTGTCTATATGTCTGTATGTATGTAAATATGTACATTCGTATGTACACGGGGTCAGTAGTAAAAAGGTGTGTAAATAGATATGTTTGTGCGTGAGTCTAGCAAATGCGCTAGTTTGATCCTAGCAAACAAACCACCCTCCCCCGTGTGTGACACACGATGTGGGCGAGAACGACAATACCGCGTAGTGGAGGGGTCAACTGCGTTGTTCACGGATTTGCCGGCGGTCACGAATATCGTTCGAACAAACGTTCTACATGGAGATCGCGTTGCGATTTTTAGTCTCTCGATCCTTTGAAGCCCTACTGTTAGGGCCCTAGAAGTTATTTCTATCTCTCCCTCTCTCGCGCGCGTCGCCACCTCCCAGTGTAAGCAGTCTCTCAAAAAGATATCTGCAAAAAACGTTCGAGACAATACGTTTGTCGCTATTTTGATGCAAGCTTGTCGTGACTGCCAACCTGCCCACGGGGCACACCAATTGATAATGCGATGATCACAATGACACATTGCGCTCTTGCTTACAGACCTGCCAGAGACGCAATGTGTAAACAAAAACTGGCCATCCAAAGGTTCACACTATATATGTATACCCTCCAATAACCTATGGAGTTAGCAATCAATCCTTCCAAATGCCGTGTCTTTCTCTCATATATATATATATATATATATATATATATATATATATATATATATATATATGCGTACCAAGTCAGTGTATTGTAAAGTGTATCCTACATATTAGAGAGTACCCGCACGCAGTTTACTATTAAAATGGACGCTCATAAACTTGCGTATAGGCAGCAAGGTACTTTGGTGGATATGTTCTTAAGTGTAAACTCTCAGTGTTAAAACACAGTCCATACCTGTACTCGCGCACTGTGTGAATCGAGGCTTGTTAATGTTCCTGTTCTAATACTATGGTTTATATATTTAGCTTACGTTTATCTTCGGCGTCGATATCCTGTATAGCCTATAACGGAATTTCGAGGGTCTTAGATGTTACGCAATTAAGACAGCGGTACGAGGTTAAAAGCGGCTCCCACGACAACGCGATGCGCCGTTTCTATGTGAGGCGAGACCCAGCCGGTGCTTGGTCTCGTTGCTTTGTATACGTATACATTTATATACATTGATGTATGCATTTTAGTTAGCAGAACTCTTGCTAAATGTTTTTTTGTGAGTCTGAGCTCTACTTTATAAAGGCTTTTACACAACTGCGGGTTATAAAGAAAGTGTTTTGCGATATATTTATATATATATATATATATATATATATATATATATAAGATGTGTTACAAGCTTCCACACGTCGTGCATTCTATTCTTGTAACACAGAATACGACGTTACCAAACACAAAGGGCGAGGTTCTGCTTATCTAGAGGAGAGAGAGAGAGAGAGGCGCAAGAACGCCCTTGATACTAATGAGCTTTCCAATTGAGGCTAAATTCCGCCCATAGCCACCTGTTGCCACAACATCCTGCGAGCGTTAAGTGGCTAAATGAGGCAACTCGAACAACAGCAGTAGTATCAACCAATCCTACAAAGTCCATGGTGGCGCCCCTCCTTCCAAAAGGTGGCCTTGCATGGCGACACCAGATCATGCTACTTGATCAATGGCGTCTTAGCAGTACTAAACGTATATATGTATTCCATGCGACGTTAGGAAGGAACTGCGGCGTTGCTCGCGTGCCAAAAGCCATCTAGAAACTCCATTATACAGACATGTGGGAAGGAAGGCAGGTCGTTCTTTTGTCGTTTGCTGTTATTTTTCGTTTATCGTATCTGTTGAGGAGAAAACGAATCGATGTTTGTGCTTGAGTAGGAATCCAACACAAGACGTTCGGTAACATTTGACTTCCTTACTCAGATGAACAAATCGAAGCGTGGAAGGGACTGGTAATGTCCAGCGCGTATCAGCGCACACAACGCTAGTCTATGAAGTCAACATTTCGTCGGTTTCGTGCAGACTAAACTTAATTCCTAGAACTAAGAACATTTTTAGAGAGGTTGTTTTGAGTGCTTGACCATTCTCCGTCCCCTATGGGCGTGGAACTCACCGTGAGGTGCACTTCAGTGCACCGAGAACCGGACATGTTGAGATGCCTAGGGTTTTCCCGATAGTCCTTGTGACAGCAGAAAATAGACGATAAACCATTGCTTATCATCGATTCTCAATGAGCATCTCATTCAAAGAAAATTCGATCAACAACAGGGATCGAACTGGCGACACACACGTAGATGACAACCATGACTAGCGCACTAGTCCCCTAGACCACGCTGCCACCCAAAAAACTAAATTCCTAGTGAGACATTTACCGGAGAATGACAATCATTGTTACAATGTGTACGTTTTCAATCACTTCAAATTGCCCACAGTAACAATAACACCTTGCCAACATCTGTTATAATTGTCATTACTTCAACAAAACAGAATATAAACGACGACGACAACAACATAAATTATTTCCGTATATACATACACACGTAGCCGATGAAAAACCGCAAATCCACAACATCTGTTCGAATGAAAATGAACTCACTGGCGACTAATAAATAATCAAACACTCCATTAGTTACATCCACCCAGTTTAGAGCTATACTCAATACTGTGTAGGTAGCCGAGAGGTACCAACTTTTGACGTCTACCAACTTTCGACAGAGGCACCCCCCTCTCATCAATATCGGACGCTTGAAGCAGCGATATTATACATGAACGAATGCGATGTGCGTTCTTTAGCAATATGCCTTCCCACCGTGTCGATACTAGCAGTTGTAGTACCTAGACACAACTAGGAGAAAACAGTCTCCGAATTGAGCTCCTGCTATGGCAAGCAACACGTTCAATTTTCAAGGGCTAACAAAAAAGTTTGCTCTCTCTCTCCCTTCTTCCCTTTGCTTCCCTCTAAGCCCCTAAAAGTGCACCAAAAAGTTCTCTCGCTCTGTGTCTCCCATTCCCTCTTTCCTTTCCTCGGACTCAAAGCATAACATAAAATCACACGAAACAGGCATGTGCTACAATTCAGCATGGTCATATATATATATATATATATATATATATATATATATATATGTATAAATATATTTATATATATATATATATATATATACATCGGTGTGACGGCGTGGTGTGGGGTACTGGTCGGGTAGTCATGGTTGTCATTTACCGGGGTGTCGGCGGTTCGATCCCAATTGATGATTAAGCGACTGACTGGGAAGTATTGGGAATGCTGAAAACAAATCTGTAGTTGGTCAGCTGTACGGACTGTTATCCGCGTACATGCAGTGCGCGAACCATGACCAGCCCATATAACCCTAAATCCCTATTGATTAATAAGGTAGGAGAGAGAGATAGAGGAATGGCACGCGTAGTGTACAGAGAGCTGAGCTCTCGAACAAAAGACTATCTTAAGTAAGGATATGTTTTGCTCTGACAAGCGCACTTAGCAGATGGACAACAGAAGTAAATTTGCAGACTTCCGATCATAGAGACAAACAGCGCACGCTTCATTTTGACCTGAGCTGTACAGGGCGATACCGAGAAGAGGCTTATGACATCAAAGTCACAGACCACACACCTTCACCACATTTATTGACATTCCCGTCGGTATATGCATACATGAGCCTAACTGAACCAGCGCAGTAAATCGTTGCACGACTGTATTGTCAACCGCCACAGCTAATAGGAATAGTAACTGGTGAGGTCGAGATGCAGTATCATACAAACTATTATGGCGTTCCTAGCCAAACCACAAGTCACGAATGCAATCCTGATGCGCATGGTGAATAAATGTCTTGTGTAATTTGTTATTCGTATATATATATAAATGTATACGGCTCCAAATCAACTCAACAGAAGTTTGGAAGCTCTTCGAGTCGCGCTATTTCGGCGAGTTCGCTCTCAGAACTAAATTGAGAAACTTTGAGAGGGAAACAACGGTAAATAAGGACCTCGGGCAAAGTCGCTTGGCGCTAGACCATATCGAAGGATTAGCGTCGAGTGTCCCGTTCCAGGACAATTAATTCATGCAATTGCTTGCTGCGAGAAACTGTTTAAAGGCAGATGCCTCTAGCGGCGCTTAAGTGTCTCGTTTAGCCACTCGAAGCACGCATATATGTGCTATCGGGGAGTAGCGTCGCAAAGTCAAACTTCAATAGAAAGCAATATATTATTTCTGAAATGAGAATTCTTTGTATCTCTCCCCTTATATATATTGTTAGACGAATTTGTCGTTATCATCCACAGGGGAACTCCTAGGGATTTATAGGTGTACGCCGTCTATGAGATAAACGTATATATATATACGGTATGGTTAGCAGGTGTCTTGGATTTCTGCCTTAAACTGAGCGCCAGTTTTTCTATTGGGTGAGCGTTATCACCTACTCTAGCTGTGCGTGATGGCTCATATCATCTAACTGGGTGGCAAAGCATATAATGCCTGTGCTTAACTACAGGCTACACTCACGAATCCATTTTATGGACACGGCAATGCAAGTCAATAGCTAATAACGGATTTCGTGAAAAATAATCAACAAAGTGAATTTAAAAGAAATCATCGATACGGTTAAGCACGTGCGTCAACTCTGCCATTTAAACGGATCTCGCAATGTAGCAATATTACAAAAATAGACTACCACGTCACCTCTTCCATACGCCGGCTTTACATGCATGTACTTCATCTTGAAGGTCACATGCCATCCCTAACATCTTCGTATTTACAATACCAGTGTTTCGTCGCGCTCGCAGCCAAAGCAGCAATTCAGGTATATTATCCTTAAAGTTGAAATGCGCTGGCCGTACGCATCGTCCACCTTTAGATGTAAATTAAATACATCGAAATGATACGGGCGTTTCCACGGTGACCAAGTCACCGTCTGTAGCCGCAGAGTCGCGTATGTAGGATTGCTGCCTTTTCTTGCCTTATTGTGTTCGTCATTGCGCATTTGGTCTCTAAAGTCCAGCAATTCACCACTTCGAATTGTGCACGCTATGTGGCGGAAAAATGGCATAATGGACAACCGTTCACGTCGGAGCACCACGACCAACAACGTCGTCTAAGTTTGCAACTGAACGCGTTGCGTTGAGCTTCAATAGATGATGAGAACACCACCCCGCACGTGCTGCCAGGTAGAGGCATTGCTCCCTGCTATACTCGTACAGCCCTGCGTCGGCCTTCATCATAAAGGAGGCAACAAGCGCTTCTTTAGTCTGCGCTATGTCTGTCTCGCTGACTGCCCGCTCATTCATCTGTCTAACAATGCCCAGGCTTCACGCTGGATTTACTGGACAGCCCAGCAATGCGAGTGCGATTGCAGGCAGGCAGACTGCCGCTACAAACTAGACGATAGATAGATACCCTTCTTTGCCGCTGCCCCATTCCACCTCCACGCTCTTCCCGTTCTCCTTACGACCATCTTGCCTAGCCCTATTTAAGAATGCGTGCGCTCTAATCTGCGTTTGGCACACGTTCCATTTGCGTTGGATGAGGCCATTGCCAGGCCTACTACACACGTTTAGCCTATCTCTCTGTGCGAGTACGTTGGTGGATATGTGTGTGTGTGTGGGCGTAGGTTGCTGTACAACCCGTTATGAACCCGGTACTTAAACGCGTGTGTGTGCTTTGATTCCACTGGGGCTCCGGTCGCCGGTCGGGCTGCCGTGATATCGACGTGTCACGCTGCTGCAAAGCTCTGCACAAAGCACTTGAGCGCAAGCGCTTTTACAGCTTCAAGAGCCGGGCAATAATATTCCGTTCTTCATGCTTGCAGTCTAGACGTGTTGTGACGGCGGCCGGAGTGAGATTGCCCCACAGATGAACGGCAGGGTCTGTCTAGTGAGCAAGACCAGCGATGTTCTTCAGTACAGTGAGGCTTCTCTTATTAAAAGGGAAACCAGAAAACGCGTTGCTATTGGCTGATGACTTTTATTTGCTGTCAGTGTCGTTATTATTATTATTATTGAGGCTGTTTGCGCTAGTGCTTTTGTTGTTGTTAACGTATTTGTCTCTGTATCTATAAACTTTTTTTGAGCAATACTCCATGAAATAGCGTGTCATCTATAATATACGTTTTTTGTATGAGGGGTACACGTAAGCACAACATAGTGTGTATGTGTATATATATATATATATACATCTTAGTGCGAATGTATATATATATATATATATATGAATTTGGGATCACTCACATGATAACTCGACAAGTTGTGCCTCGTGACCAGCATTGCCGGCCGATGAGAAATACAGGTAGGAAAAACACGTTGAATGCTGTACAGAGCCACGTGGTGAAGAAGGGTGCGTCAAAGGGTGTTCCGTCAGCGACGCCATTGCCAAGCAGCGCGTCGTCACTCTGATTGCCAACCGCTGAGGACCCGCCGAAGTCCACCGAAGGACCCGGGCCCGGCACAACCCCTGTTTCGTCGACGAACCTCGTCCGATTACGCGGCCGACTATATGTGCCCTGAAAGCAACCCAACCATAGACGACTGGCTATTAGTTGTCATTATTGCAATTTACGCAATTCACATTCAAAAATCCACATTCAGTCATGTTTGTGCTAGAGTCGTTCACATCTTCCTTCTTACTTGTAACAAGACACAACATGAATACACAGTATTGCATAGATTCGGACGAAACTAGCGTCATCGTACCATATAAAAACTACTTTTTCGGGCTGACCCTCAGCCAACATACAAGATCCACGAGACTGCTTTCGCTATGCTTCGTAAGACGGACCCCATAGATACACATGTGCAACGGTGGGGCTCGAACCCGTGGTGCACCTATGTGTCTCCTCCGATCGCGAGGCGCACGCGAATGCAACACGCACCATTAGACTCGATCCGCCATCGTCGTCTGATGACTGACCAGGTAGACCCTTATTATTTCCAGGGCAAGTATTCTATATTATTGATTGACAAGCGTAATTGCTGTTGTTGTTGGTCTGCTGTTCTATTGCTGTTGCTGGTGCCGGTGATGACGATGTTGTTGTTGTTGCTGTTGTTGTTTTTTGCTGTTGTTGTTGAGATTATTGTCGCAGCTGTTGTTATTACGCGTGTTACTAAAGCTCTCGCTGCTGTTGTTGTTAATTTTTGTTCGTGTCGCTGCGATTGTTGTCGACGTTGTTACAGCTGCTGCTATTATTGCTGTAGTTGCTAAAGTTGTTGTCGCGGCTCCATGTTTGCCTGACTGTAGTTGAAAAATGTCTATATTTTAATAGCGTAAGCGCTACTAGTGCTGCTGTGGCTTTGTATGTTTTAATACATTTAGCATTACGGCTCTAATCACTGTTGTTTCTTTATGTTCGTTCCTGTTATTATTTGCTTTCATTGCTGCTCCTAGTAGTCCGTTTTCCTAACCAGGGTCACGCTAGGTCGTTATTTCCAATGTCGTCGCCATTTACAGAGAAGGTACATGTTATCTTTTCTACGAAAAGCTATATCAGAGGTATATATGTATAAAAGGTGACCAAATAATCAGCTGGCCTCTTTCAAAAGTTCGCGCGCTCAGCTCCGCCCTCTCCACGATCTGCTTGTTTCTTAAACAGCACAGATTAGGGTTGTCAAATCAAAGATAGAGCTTTAATTAGCGGAAGAAAGCGCAGAGATTGTGAATACTTATCATGAAAAGGGAGACTCTGACGGGCATGCTAGCGAGCTTTTCGTGCAACTTACGGCCGTCATAATCAGACTTGTGAAAATAAGCTTCGTAACCTTTTCAAAGTTTCAAGGACAGGTTCAGTACGTGATGTGCCAAGCCATGAAGGACCATAGAGCGCTCGTTTGACTGAAAATATAGCCACTGTGCCCGCCAGAGTGGAACAACATCTGAAGACATCGGTTAGACGACGTGCCAACGACTGGATCCTGCCTGCACCTCAACCTATTTTAAAGTCGGATATAACGAGGTATTCATGTGAGATTCAGCTGACGCAAGAGCTCAAGCCTACAAACCATCAGAAGCGACAAACTTTGCTAATTGTGCTTCTGAGATAATGCAGCATGATGCCAATCTCAATGCCAATCGAGAAGGACTTTTTAGAGTCCTTCTTGACGAAGGGAGTGCAAATGAAAAATTGTTGCATCTGGGCAACCGTGAACCCTCAAGTGATTCACGAAGGGCTGTTACATGTGCGTTATGTAAAGGGCTGGTACAAAGGAATTATTGAAACATTTTATTTCACTCTACGGCGTGTGACGAGCGTTATCGCAACATGACCCTTAGTCTTTTTTTCTGCCAAATTTCTTCGGAATAGATGCGTGTGGACTTTGTTTCCAACAAAATGGTGCCGCAAGCCACACAGCCACCAAGACAATTGAACTTTTGAGAGTGAAGTGGCCCGGGCGGGTAATCTCGCTTAGCGGGGACATTCACTGGCCCTCACGATTTTGCGATTCAAAGCCGTCAGATTTTTTACTGTGTTTTTTTGAAGATTTATTTGAGCCAGATTTATGGTAAAATTGAGTTTTCTCATACAGCTTGTAAAAACCAAAAGAGGTTACCACTTCATAAATATTGTATTTTATTAGAAGTGGCATCTATATATCTGCATTGCATTTTTGGATAGCCCGTTGCTCTCTGCTAGCTAAATATACTACCTCAGACTCTGCCTAATGTGACCCGCCAAAAAAAGCAAGACTAGTTAGCACCTTGGGAGAGCCATCATCACACATTCATGATTTGGGATGCACCCGCACATCCGATCAACCATTAAATTTATATTTAAGAAAAAATATATGTATATTAAACGTCATTAGACCCTACTGGAGTGAAATATAGTTACCACCGCACGCCGCTAAAAGTGGAGTCGACGTGTGCATCATAAAATCGATGACAAATTATCTATTATATGATGCAGACATGTAGACAAGTCAAAGTTGTTGTGAGCCAATAGCGGCAGGCAGAGCTTCTCAAGCAACAAAGGCAACGATCATAGCCTAACTCAGCAAAGACTTCCAGAGGGGAGAAGCCGATTGGTTGGCAGACAGGCAGAAAAGCTTTTCCGCACCATGATGACAAAATAAATAAATGAAGCCGTTTGCGTAAAGCTAGGGCCTTGACTGGCAAACAGCCAAGTTAAGGAATCCATCTTGCCGTGCCTCCAAGCGAGGAGCTAACGAAGCTGCCTAACAAGTGACACCGCCGTGGGGTGCCAAATCACTGGCTGAGCAAAGCTGCGACAGCTTCGAGCTTAGAGTCTGAGCGCAACGACAGGGCAGGCCGGCAGTACGTTGAACGGCAAGCCAACGGCGGCTGCCTTGTTACCAGCCAGCTCAGCCGCGGCACCCGTACCTCTCTCCGCAGAGAAACGCACGCTGCCCGTGGCTCCTGGCGGCCCTTTGCTCGAGGATAGCTAAAGCCCCGAGTCTCTGCGCGACTCGAGCGCTTGGACAGCTCATCAGCGGACCTCGCTCAAAGCCGATATAGTACCCTTTCCATGCACACTATCAACCCGTTCTCTTTCCCCCATTGTTAGGTATAGATTGATGCACGAAACGTTTGCAAACGGGACCGACCGAGTCGGAGGAGATTGGCGACGAGTCTGGTGTAGTAGAAGTCGTGGGTTCAATGCCGGCGCAACACATAGCCAGCCTCTCTAAGCGGTGTTGTATGAGGCTTGCAGAATTAGGTTAGAGTTAGCACCGCTAACACACGTTGTCTAGCGAGCGATGATTTGTCTGAACGCGGCCATGGAAATTCAGCTTACCAAGACAGCATGGATGCTGCCAAGCTTCTTAGTTGTGCAAGCATGGAGCGAAATGAGTCTATCGACTGTAGAGTTATTGAGCTGTTCGACGCGTGACGGGGTAAGGTAGAGTACGCTTTGTAGCAACTGTAGCCGAGGTCCTCAGAGATGAGGGCTATGCACACGCGTCCACACAAGGACAATTGCTAACCCTGTTTCCATATTAATCGAATACAAAGACGTATGCGTAGAAGTGCTAATAGTAGTAGTAGTAGTGATACGTTGTGGATTAACGGTCAGTAAACTTAGACAGGCTATCGCCTATTGTGTCTACTTGCTCTTGTGAGTGTGTCAACTTTCGACATATAACATAAACGCGTTTATTTTTTATTCAATTTTAAATCCGTTGTCTAAGTTTGATTTTACATTCCCAAATAGAAAACTCTAATGTACATCTAAACAAATATAAAGTCTGGCATTTATGTTTTCTCGTCGGTCATTTTGTATCGAATAAGGACACATGCTTGGTATATGGGTGCGTTACAACATTTTTACAGCACTTCTGGTATCGTAAGCTTTTATAGGAGTAGCCCCGAAAGGGGTACGGCTCTTGCTATAATGTGTCATAAAACTCTATATATATATATATATATATATATATATATATTAAAAAGAAGTTGCAATATATTTTCATTTTTCCTTATGTTTTCAGGGTTTGCCCTATAGGTCAATCCAAATGAATGCATGTTTTATGAAGAGTTACTATTAAATGCCATTCGACCTGAATGAAGCTCCGTACAACAATGCACCAGACGTTAAGTGCGTAAACCCATAGCACACGATTTTCTTTGTGGGAATTCAAGGAAAATAATGTGTCGTAACTTGCTGAGAACTAAGGCCTCTGACTTGAGTTTGCTCATCATGTGCTTATTCTAGGTTTTCTAGTCGACGGTATTGTGAAACGTCAATCCAAGGTATTTAGAGTTGTGCTACTCTCCATTTATTGCCAGCATCTTACCAATTATTGGACAATCGCACTTTATCTTAAGATCTAAGCTCGAAGGGGTGATAGAGGGGAATCATAGCCTGATACTATCACATCTATTCAATGATAGATAGAATGTTGATTCACAGTCAGAGATTGGTTTAATCCATAACACTTGTTACTTTCCCTTCATTAGCTAATTTCTTGTATCACTCTTAGTTAGGATGGATACCTCATCCGCATATATATATATATATATATATATATATAAATATATATATATATATATATATATATATATGCAAGTTATTATATATCCATAAATGTCAGATATAAAATGAGACGAGCAGCAGCAAGTACCATTTACATTGTAAATGTATTTAACTCAGATTTATCTCAAAGCGAAATGAAAAAAAAAACAATGTTGCTAAACACGATAATAAAATACATAGTAAAACAAATATTATATACAATTATGAATGATGTATATATATATAGCAATATTGTCTGTTCGCGCAAGCAACAAGCGTCCGGGGTGCGGCAATGCAAAAAATAATACGCTACAGTGTGAGCTCTCATCGAGGTTACGATGGGAGCGACAAAAAGCGCCACCAGGCACGCAAGCGTATGCGGCAAAGCTGGAACAGTTGGTGCGTGGAAAAAAGGACGACCGCAACGAAGACGGCAACTTCGTTGGCACGGGAATCATCATCCATACCTTGAGGCAGTGGGCAGCTCCAACCCAGCTGAGGGCGATGAGTGCAGTCATGAGAACGCCGGCCGCCACTTTTCTCGAATTCTCCGTACAGCAGCGTCGACCCACAGCGATCTCCTGTGCCAGCTGTTCACCCGCAAATGCTGTAAAAGACAACAACAGCAACAACAACAACAATAACAACAACAACAAACGTTTTAACAACAACGGCAGCATTTGTAACACAAAAAACAAAACAAAAGACAACCGATACGACAACGTCCGAACTACGTATTCCAGCAATAATGCCTGTCTGCGTTTATCGTCATCATTCGGATGCCGGCCTCACCAGATTGTTTTTAGCACGCAACAGATGTAACGTCCTTTAAGAAGCATTGCGCCGGTAAACTACATCTATGTGAATAACGCGACGAACCAATTGTACTGTGATGACAACGCCAGTCTTTATAATTATTTATGCCTAATGAAAGTTAAGAAAACCAACAACAACAACAACAATAACACTAGTAACAACAACACGAAACGAGAACATCGTCAGACGTGTTGACAATCAAACTTAACTAAAAGGTTTAGAAACAAATTTCCTTTAAATGAAGCCCGCATGTGATGAATACCTAGAGAGATGTAAATACGCTGCAAAGTGTTGTAATGCTTAAAGTACATGTCGAACGTTTTAGCCAGTTGTAGTCAGAATGACGCTTTATAATGGCTAAAGTGAGCCACTCAACAAAACGTCATTGTGCAGCGCGCGTCATGAATGCATTTGTCTACAGTTGGTTTTGGCGTCGCTTCAGCATAAAATAAAGAAAGGCGGGCAATGGCCTTAGAACCGATCGAACGGAGATCGAGAAATGCTCGAAGACGTGGGAAGTCAGTGTCTCGTTGCATATTCCCTTAGTGCCTGCCATTTACCGCTGTTTGCCATTGCGCTCCTTGTGACAAAGCATCTTTATATGCGTAATTAGATTCTCCTTCAGCACGTATAGGATATTTATGCAAGAGGCTTTCCTCATAATACATAGAAACGGCTCATACGCCAGCGCATCAATATCCAAAGCAAGTATGCCTCCGATACACCCGACAAAGTCGTATCAAAACATATTTTGCACATGCTATTCCCCGAATAATAATAATATCACACTCGATATTTGTTTTCCGTCTAAACCTTCATTTAAAGCCTCTTCCTCTCGGCTTTGGCATTCAGCAGGGCAGATACGTCTCCTTTTACTTTATGCCACTTTCATCCCAGATATTGGAAAGTGTCTTGCATAAGCTGACGGGCAAAAGTTTGATCACCTTTGAAATTTATGGTAAACAGCGCAACTTAATATACGCTAGCAAAGACGAGAGGACGGGAGGATCGGGTACTTCTTTTATACCAAACAAATCGATCTGAAATCTGAATATTCTATTAATCTTAAAGGATGAATAAAATGTCGAGAATTTTGTGGATCATTGTGGCCGACAATCTGTTTGCTGAGAGGATGGTCGGGTGGGCACACACAAGCGCAATCTATCATATCTATCATTTCGTTGTGCAGCGTGAGTTTTTATGAAACTATTTTCGTGTGAGAGCATGAACTATTGACAAGACACCCCATTTCTCTGACAATTAGGGTACCTTTATGCTATGTAATAATACTAGTAATAAGAAGAGTCACTTACGTGACACCACTAGCTACCGCCTCTATATATATATATATATATATATATATCACAGCATCAATAACTTTAACTAATATCACAGCGCCATATATACACAGCATCAATAACTTCAACCAATTTTTTTGGCCATTACGATCAACATCAGGACCATGCAAATCCAGAGTGGCGAGATAACCTATCCTTGCTATTTAGACGCATGGTTCAAAAATGAGACTTCATTGCGCTTGGGCGTTGCTTTGCGAACTGTTGTTTCGCACATGCTTTGGGCTGAACGCACACACGACGGCGACATATTTCTCATCCTAAAGTACGCGCACTTCTACACTCGGGATCACATCGATCATGAAGACGACATTGAAAGAAACAGCTGACCTGTAGCTTTTCACGTGTGCCAACGTAACGAATGCGGAACGATAGTAATTTTGGCCACGTCAGCAGCGCTGACCTGACCTGTGACAATCATCTCTCTAGTAATGTCGTTGATTTCGATTTCGAGACTATTTCGAGACAAAACCGCGAGCCATTAACGTGCGATGCCACCTCTTTTGCTGGCCGCACCATACAGCCAGCGATTCATCCATTCATCCATCCAATCATACATACATACAGGAGTACATACATACATGCATCCACACATACATACATGCATCCACACATACATGCATGCATCCACCCACTCATTGACGCTATTGACGCCCTCACTCCCTCAACATACAGAATGCACTGACTTATTGGTCAGCTGATCTCGTTCTGCGGCCGCCCCTCCCCTCTCCGCCCACGACGCACCTGATTCCCCACGCTGACACTGTTCGTCGAGAAGCGGCTCATCGATTCCCAGCTCAGCGGCTGTGGTCGTTATTGTTCTCCTTGTCGTCGTCGTCGTCGTTCCCATGGTCGTTGTCCGAAACGGGCCCACGCTGCCATGGAAGTATCGGTCACGCCGACGTCGCCAACAACAGCAAACGCGCTCACACAGCGTCGGTGACAGCTCACGCCGTATCACACGTATTCGGGCACCCCCGAGGCCGCCCCCGCTGGCCCTTCTCTTGGTGCCCCCAGCGCCGCCGCCACCACCACCGCCGATACCCCCGCCGTTGCTGCTGCTCCTGCTGCTGATGATTCGGCTGTCTTTCTCTGAGCGTTTCGCACAGTATCTCGGATCGGGTACGGTTCGGGGGGCCGTATCGGACGCACGGCAACAGGCATCGTTGTCGCCGTTGTCATCGTCGTCGTCGTCGTCATCAATGCCGCCGTTATCCGCCGTCGACACAACGATGGGGTCCGGCTTACAGCTGAGGTTTACGTGCACAGAGAGAGGCATATTAGTGCTGGAAGCCCCCGGAGGGACGGGGTTGGGAAAAACGTGGAAAAATGGGGTAGACTGAAGGATGAGGAGGGGAGTCTCTCACTCATACGGTGCCTGCAGACGGAGCACAAACAAACATCAGCTGCAACAGATACTCCAGCAGCTACAACAAATACTCCAGCAGCTGCAAAAGTCACCACAAAAATAGTTCACAACAGCGGCAACAGCAACAACACCATCATCATTCGCTTCTCAGCACCAGCAACAGGCACAACGACGATCAAACACCTTATCTGGCACCACCAACAAGAACAACTCCAACACGATAGACTTCAAGAACAGCGACACCAACAACAACAACAACAACAAAAACACAGCGGACAACGGACGACATGGCGCGCTCTGATTCGCGCTCGACGCACGCACTTTGGCAGTTTTCAGACAGGGCCATGTTTTGCCGCACACCATCACCACCATCATCGTCGTCATGATCAATAAATGTCATTTCGAACGCGCTGTCATTCTGCTGGAACACTTTGTGACTGTGGCCGTCGTTGGTGTGGTCGTGCGGAGACTTTTGCTGCTGATGCTGCTGCTGTTGCGGACTGATCCTGAGACAGCATTGTGGCGAGACGAGACGATCTTCTACAACTCTTCGTGGGTTTCTGCATACTGCTCTGCAGCGTACAGCTACGGATGCGATGCTCTATCCACTAAGGAGGCACAAGGAGACTGAGCTAGGTTGAACACCGAGAGCAACGGTTTTCGGGAGATACTGTTTGGCTGGCTTCGGTTGTTGTTGCTGTGGCTGCTGCTGCTGATAATAGCAGGACTTCGTCTTCGTATTCCTGCTTGTTTTCTTCTCCGTGTTCCTCTTCTTCTGCTTGTTCAGCCCACGCTAACGTTGCTATTGCTAACGCTATTGGCACGATGCCAATCCACGACCAGAGGCGGCCAGGCTGGGACCTGGCAGGACAAGCCAGCAATAGCCAGCGTTCTGCGGATCTAGGCGGGCAATAGATACGTCGGCCGACTCCCACACACTGGCTACAATTCTATGAGCAATGTTGAGCCGACGACCGCACCGGCTCTAGTATGGTCTGGTCTGGGCTGGTGGTGGGTGGTTGACCTGGACGGCGGCTGGTTTTGTCGTCGTTTTCATGTCGAAGAGTGCCTACGCGACAAGCGCCAAGGCGGCTGGCGCCCCCGAAGGAGCTCGGCCCGAGAACGGCAGTTTTGCAACGCAGCTTGCGTTGTGGCTCACGCTTATGCTCTCACTACTACTAATACTACCACTACTACGACAACTACTAATACTACTGCTCTTACGACTAGTCGTGTCTCTAACACCGCCGCCACTACCTCTGCCTCATTGGAACTGTGCCAAATTTTCGAAACCGCTCCTCCTCACCGGTTATAGAGCGGCAAGCACACGCTGACACAACAACGAAAACAACAACAACAACAGCATCAGAGTGACAGAGAGGAAAGTTGATGAGTCAGACCGTGAGGCTCTGGAGCGTCCCTAGCTCCATCCCTCTCCGTACCCTTTTTCTCTCTCAATCCGTCACCTTTTTTCTCTCTTTTCCCCTTTTCTCTGAGTCTCTCCATTATACAGCAGCGAACAGTGGCAGTAGACAGCAGTAGTAGTAGTTGAGGCTGTAACTGTAGTAGACATATTGGCAATGAAGGAAATAGAGAGAGAAAAATATAATCTCTTGGAATATAATCAGCAGGCGCCAACGTTTGGGAAGAGGACGGCAAAGCCCCCCGGGCTGCTGCTGCTGCTATGAGCGTAGCCACAAATGCGTGCCTAAAAGAAAGAGAAATGAGAGAACGGCCTGCCACCGCAATCTGGCCTAGCCACGGGGGGGGGGCGGTCGGGTAAATTCGTGGCCGCCGAGGGCGGCAGCGGCAGCAGGCGTCACACCACAACAACGGACGACTCTGTGTTGATGAGGCTAGTGTTGAGAGTGGTGCTGATCGAACACAACTTGGCTAGACGCGCCGGCGTCGCGACATTGACGTCGATCACCGGCCGACCATACTAACAATGACCCTCAACAACAACAACCTCGACGAGCCCCACAAACGTCGGCGGCTTCATAGCAACGATTAGCTCCTCATAGAGCAGGTCTATGGTCGTCACCGACCATAGTTACGACGCGACACACAGGCGACCACATGCAGCCAAACTTGTCATCACGATTCAGTTCTGACCAACGAGTGTGTTAGTGAGCCGACCAGCCAGCCAGCCAACCAGCCAGCCCTTCGGCTTGAATGGTGAATGAAGCGGTGGAAGTGGGGTTAGTGGTGGTTCCACTTTTCGATTGCCTTATCGTCGCAGCATACGGCGGAAGTACGGTAGCAATACGGACGCTGGAAGTGATCGTGGCAGCTGGTCGATCATTGTAGTAGCGCATTGTCGTCATCGTCCTGAGGGGGGGCGGTGGGCGTAGAACGTAACGCGAGGAGGTCGTGCCTGAGACAAAGGCCAAATCAAGCGCGAGTGCCAAGACATCAAGATAACAGCAGCAGCCACAACAGCACCAACAACATCAACAACAACAACAACACAAACAACATCTACAACAACAACACAAACAGCATCAACAACGACAACAACACAAACAACATCAACGACAACAGCCACAACTGCATACAACAATATCCGCGCTTACTGCGCTTCGGAACACAAGTTCTACTGCTTGTGGTAGGTAGTCTGTTAAGCCCTCTCTGGCCACCGTCATCATTCACGCTGCAGTGACAATTTGTTGGCAACGACAGGTCGTAGCAAGCACAGCAGACGAAACAGAACAAGTAGCAGATGCAGCAACAGCAGCAGCAGCAACAACCAAGCAACAAGAACAACAACAATAGCAGCTGTAGCAGCAACAACACTAACGCCGACTTTAGCAATACTTGTAGTAATCTGCTTGAGTAGTTCGAAGTATAGCTAGGTTGGTGGGCAGATGATAGAAATAGAGTTGTTTGTTGACATCATTAGGCTCCTCAATGGGGGAGAGGGAGGCGCACGCACGCTAACACGGGGGCGCACACACATTCAGAAGCCGGTCCGAATGGTTGCCGACGTATTTCTCTCTCGCTGGGGTCCTGTATGGGTAGTACAGCCTCGGCTTTTGAGCTAGACACTCGTCGCTTACCGAAGAGCAGCAGCGGATCGATCACTTGGACGGTCAGTGGCTCTGAGTTAGTCCGTCGGTGGGCTAGGTTTCCCACGCCCCGTTCCACCCCACCTCTTACAACAGGGCCGAGTACTATGCAGGGCCGTTTATTGCCCGTAGCAGTCGTAATGGCAGGGGTATTTGTGTAGAAGTAGTAGTAGTTGTAGTTGTGTCACGCGGCTCCCACCATGGAGAATTATCCTGGGTATTCTCTACAAAAAAAGCCCCCCCTTTTACTTATAGAGCTTCATAGCTAACTTTCTACGATCCAGTTTCACGGAACGGTTTTCATTATGACTGCTTGACACCATAATTGCCCCCCGCTGTGGATTATAACCTACGATGACTTCTTGCCCCTGTGGGGGCTAACCTCCTTGCCTACGCTGATGACCTCGTCCTGACGTCCAGGCTGGGCCCGGATTTGCTACAGAGCCGTGCAAGCGAGGCATTTCAACGTGGCCCACTAGATGCAAGCGGTGGATGCGGCTCTCACCCCTTCTAAGAGCGAGGCGATACTCCTGTTGGTCCGGGGAACAATCCCTCTCTTTATCTTGGCTTGGAAGACCAGGAAATCGCTAAGAAAACGAAGTATTATGTCCATGGCCGCGACAGTCGCCCTATAGGGAGCTCCGGCCTGGTCCGTCAACACACTTAAGCCCTCCGTACTAACCTATAATACTACCTAAAATACTCTCCTTCTTGCCGGCACGATCGCGTGGAATCTGAAGGCAGCCGAGCAGCGCCGTTCATGAGATAACCCCGACCCCAAAAAAGACGAAGAACATCAGCGCACAATCGACCTCTGGCAGGAGAGGACGGTCTATCAAAAGATTCAGACGTCAGCCACCGCGCCCTGATCTCAAATATCAGAAGCCGACCGGGAAGAGAACTAACATTCTACACCACACAGGTGATGGAGACTTACAGTCTTACTTGTTTAGAATCAGAAAGCCCGCTAGCCCCACGTGAGTCCACTGCAGCGACGGATTCGATGACACCCCAGAGCACACTGTGTTGAGGTGGCCAACATGGGCGGAGCAGCGCACCACACATACTAGAGCTTTTAAGAGACATAACAGCTTTTCACAAACGGGACATCATCAAGAAAATGATCCGCTCGCACTTCCTATTAACTTCCGGGATGCATACCCGCCAGGAGTAATAGAGTCGTTCGACGGTTGACATGACAACTAACAATCGGTTAGATGACTTGCTGATCTTCCGCTTTTAGAGAAAATAAAATTTCATTTTTAGTCATAACCGGAGACTAACGTCGCCTCCAACACATGGTGCTCTACCAATCTTATTGATTTAAATACCGGTGCATCCGCCTTCCACAGGTGTGGGCGCACGTACCGCCCTAATATTGACCTTACAATGACGCGCCGAATACCGGCCCACCAGATCTTAAACTGGACGTTATTATAGAATGAAGAATCTCTAGGACCACTTTTTATGCAACTCGACGTGACTGCCCTTCCCCCGTCAACCAGCAACATCATATCTTGCCCGCTGCGTCCGTCAATCAGACGCTAGAGAGCCGAAGATATTCACGAGACGACGAGGTTCAGAAGGTGTCGCTAGGAAGGTTTATCGGATCAGAAGACCTGCCTAAGGCCGCGGCGGGCCTGCAAGAGCTTCTACAGAAGGCTGCGCGTCCGCCTTTACGGGGAAATGTTCAGAAACAAAAAACGCTCCTAAAGGGTCTTTGTCAAGTACCTGGAACACGAGTCCTAAGGCCGCCCTTACAAGAATGTTGGGGAGTGGTCCGCCCTGCAAAGTTGGGCGAACCTAATGCCCAAGGGCACCAAGTAAGCGGTTTTTCCCAGCATTGTCTTTTTGACCGCGCTCCCTACCTAGATTCCCAGGCTAAAAACTAGCAACCTCCGGCAGTAACACTGCAGAAAGTACACAAGCATCGGGACACCTCAAGCCTGGAAAGACGCCGGGCCACAACGGCAGCTCCGCTTTTGCAGGCAAGCTACTGATAAAGGCATATCCGAAAGCGATAGCGGAAGCTGTGGTGAAGAAGATGTTACGTCTGGGCTCGCTTTCTACCGAATCGAAGTTCGCAGATCTCGTCCCGATACTGAAGGGCCCTACTACCTACCGCTCAATCGGCTTGCTTGGATTTCTGGCCAAAATAATTAAGTCCATTGTGAAAGTGAGCCTCCGAGACATATCTGGCTCCAAATATGGATTTCGGAAAGAGCGGTTCAATTGAAGAGCAAGCTCCTCCGCAGGTCTCCAACCAAAACCGCAATTTCTTTCTGGCCGTTTTACTTGGCATTAAGAACTCTTTTAACAGCATTCCGTGGGGAGCTGTACTCGGGACTATTTACAGGAAAACGGGAGCTTTTAGGGGGATCATTGCGTACCGGACGACGAGCACAGCGGGCGCGCTTCTACATACAGAAATGATTTCCTGGGATCTAAAGGCAGAAGAGAACCCTGTGGGTAGAGCCTAAACTCAAGAGGAAAAACGAGCGACAGCGTAGCATCATTCCATAGCAAAAGGAGTGAGACGGCCTGGAGAAGAGTGCTCCAGGCGCCAATCTCCGAAACCTTATACCAAACACCAAATATTAGCTGAATCCGTCCGGGGGAGAACTAACTATCTTTAAGACCCAAATCCTGACGAAGAATTACAGTCCTACTTGTTGAGGATCGGGATTGCGTGTCCAGAGCGGTGATAGACCGGAGGACACCCTAGAACACATAATTCTTTCTCTTACCCAGCATTTTCAGGTCAACGCAGAAGTGTCTGCTATAACGGCAAGAAGCGACGTAGATTTCTAATGACACACTAACGTTCACATATCTGACAAATAACCGCTTCATTATGCACTCGACGCAGGCCTCCGGGAAAGAAGCTAGCTATGGGTAGACCCCTCCTCTTCCGATTGTTTTTGTATTTGCATAGGCAATCCCGATCGGTGGGCGGATAGGAAAACGACTAGTGTTTAGTGAGTTGGAACCCCACACTACCGGTATATATATATATATAAATATATATCGTGGTGTGTCTCTGTCGTGGTGGTGACAACAATGGCAACCATCCTTAATTGTTGCCAACCCTGTTGTCATCTTCATATTTGTCGTCGTTGTCGTTGCTATTATCACTACAATAGCCATCATCGTTACCCTCCGAACTGCGAGTGTGCATCCCTACGAATTGAATTGAGAGCGCAGATGAGGTCGGTGCAGTCGACTTCTAGATCTGTTAAGAGAACACAACAGAGTGCAGCCTCACTACAAAGTTGGATTGTGGGCCGGGGTACCTTGGCGCACACCTCAACTAAACAGATTTGAAGGACGATTTGGTTGAATACCACTCGTAGTACAGAGTACGGAGTAGTCGTAATGGTATTTGAAGTCATGGCAACAGCAGCAGCACTCAAGCCGCAGCGCACATAATAAACCTTAAAAAACGATCATTATAACAGAAGTAAATGCCGTCGTTATGGTTGAGGTCGAAGCAGCAGCAGTGTTGGCAGAAGCAGGCTACCAGTGCAGTAATAATAGTCGCGTTGCCATACGCGGGATCGAATCTTGTTTGGGCAGCGATGGTTTTTTCATCGACTGTGTTGTGTCTGGATGATCACCGAGTGTCCATGAATCAAATAAAGCGTGGATCTGACCAAACATAGAGATGAAGTTTAACCAGCCAATACCGAACAACGAGTGGGTTCATTTCTGACTGGACATCGTCCCTTCTGACGAACCTGCACGTCTTTTGTCGACTCGACGAGAGTCGCATAGGCTTGGAGGCTGAAATGTCGAAGCTGCGGGCCTAAAGACGTTTAGTAGCCATTGTAGCATTCCATAAATGAAAGTGCTATCATTGCCATCAGTAGATGCAATGCTGTACAAACGCATTTTTCTACGTCATCCCCGCCTTCTCTGTTGCAGGCAGCAGCGGCGGCTGCGTTTGCAATGTCGCAGCAACAGTGGACAACGGTTGCTTCTGCATTTGCTACTGTTCCTGATACCGCTTTTGTTGTTGTTGTTGTTGTTGTTGTTGTTGTTGTTGTCACGCTGTTGTTCTGCACTAAATGCTGTCGCAGTCGGGTTGTGCTTCGAGAGTGTTCGAGAGTAGGAAGCATTGGCTTGGCTGAGATGCTGCGCATCCCAGTTATTGGATCGCGGCGGCTCTGACCGCGCCAAGGCCAACGTGGTACCGGCCGCATTCGGCAGATACTCTTTACTTTGGAATCGTGTTTGTTGCTGCTGTTGTTGTTATTGTTATTGTTGTTGTTGCTGTTGTTGCTGTTGTTGTTGTTGTTGTTTTGGCTGCTGCGGCTGTTATTGGTATTATATTACGGCCACTGTCTATATACTAGCCGTTGTCGTTGAGGTCGCTGTGGATGTCTGTCCCCGTCTAGTCTAGATCAATAAATTTCGCGTCGATACATCTAGCCGGCGACACTGCTCAAAAAAAAAGCGACCCCAGCGCCCCTTCTCTTCCCTCACAGCCCGCTCTCCATCTTTCGATACAAAAACGATGACCACCACGTCTTCACCACCACGAACCCAACGACGATGAAGACGAAATCGAAAGAAAAATATGTCAGCGGTTCATTCGCTAGTAGTAGTTCGTCAACGTTTCAATCACCTCTGCTACACTGGCTAATGGTCGTGCTGTTCGTGCGTTTGCTGCTACGAACGAAAGCAGTCACATATTGCCCTTTTTTTTCTAGGGGGTTTCGGAAATACCTGCGTGATTGTAGGACTCAGAGAGCTACTAAACTCGGGCACCTCAGCGCCCACCCCCCAGGCTCGGTATTACTTTGGCATCATTTTGAAGATCGTGTTGCTTGGATGGTAAATGTCTTCACATGTATGGCGCTGTGTGTGTGTGTCTATCTATCAGCTGAGCTTTTACCCTGCCTTTGTCGGGTTCTTTATCGACTGCGCTTTCAGCCAGAACGAGTAGCCGCCATATAGCAACAACACTAACAACAACAACGACAACAATAGCGAGTAAACTGGTTGCACGTCGACAATGCTTTATTGATTTTCATCAAAAGCTGAAGGGCGGGCAAAACAAATTACAGAGCATATATATATATATATATATATATATATATATATATATATATATATAGATACACACATTCATATATACTTGTATCAGGCAAAAATGAGCATTACTGTGCCTTGACCTTGCCTCGAAGCAGCGTTGGCGAGTGTACTTTAGGCTGCACGAGGCAGAACGAATCGACATTTGGGCATGGGTGTGTTTGTCCCGTGTGTTTGACCCATATTGAGCTTATCCCACCTTTCACCGTTCCGTCGGCAGGATGAGCTTCGAGCAACGACGAATTGGCATACACATAGAATCCTCGACAGCAGTCTTGACATGCCCCTCGACCTATTCTTGTTTGAATCTGATCCACTTTCGTGCCTGCTTGCCGAAACATTCTAACTCTCTCTCTCTCTGTAATTAATATATATATGTGTGTGATTGATCGATTTTTTATTCGCTTGATAAGTGTGAGTACACATATAACTTTTTTTTATAGCAGATGCGTATAACGCTGCAGCAAATAATCACCTTTATTGCACTGCCAGGTTCTTCTCGGCTACGGGTTCCTAATTCTAAATCTCTAGTCTCCCTAATCATTTACACTCCCTAACTACATGATCTACTGACCTCCTCTTTTACCCCTGTTCGATAAACTATCGTTTATAATTCCTCATAGTACGCCCCCTGCAACCTCGTGCCTAACCTACCTAACAGCTCTCGCCATCTGCCTCTTGTAGTATCGCTTAACCATTCTTCCCGACCCCTTTCTGATTTCATATTCCTGTATGTTTCCTTTAACCTAGTTCTCTTTAACTGCTGTCCGCCACTTCTCTGTGTATGCTATAGTATTGTCTTAATCCATCGCCGGTCATTTAGTGCCCCAATTCTACTACTATACCTCAGCTTCTATTGTACTTCTTATTCGATAATTTTTACATCTCACCCCTTTGTTCAAGAAACTCTCTGCTACAACTGTCTTACCCATTTAGCAATACTATATTCATTTATATATCTTGTTTTATGTCCCTTTGTTTGATCATAACCATGTTTCCCAATAAATATCATTTAATAACCCTATCCAACTTGCATCGCATTCTTCTTCCGCAATAAACTTATACAAGATATCTCTACTGACCGTGCCGTAGACTTTTTAAGGTCCAAAAAACACTAATACAAATATATCGCCGCATCCTAGATGCATTAACTGTATGGTTTACTACAAAACATAGTCGCATAACCCGGTCGGCGGGAGTAACTATGACTCTTTTTCCGGCGTTGGTCCGCTGGCGCGCGAGTTACGCGTGCTGCGGGGACCTTCACGCGCCAATGTACAAACTTCCGATACTAACTTTTTTGTTGGCGCGGGAGGCAAGGCATACGATATCGATTGAGTGGCAACGAATTCATATTGTCATTTTGTCGTGGCTCATTCGAGGGCTGTTAAGGCTACTTTAAACGTACAGGGAAAGTGTGCTGCACACGAAACCTGGGCCGGTCGGTCAACGCCCCGGGCTTTAGGAACCCTGTGGTACCCACTGGGACATCTGCTGCGTCATAACCCACAAACCAGCATTGCTATTTTACCATTCGATTCTAACCTAATATGTACTTGTCTAAGGAGTGCGCGAATACACGATACGTAATTAGTGTTACTGTTAGTGGCAGTTTTGAAATCATCTTTGGCAAATAAGATAACCTTCTCTTAAGCCAACTTTAGACCAATAATTTATGCTGTCCCCTGCCAACGCACTTATTACCTACAATGTTATTCAGTTTAACCCACATGCCGTCATTTCTTCAATTTCCCTAATAAACTGTTCTATTTGATTTTCCCATGTAGTTACACCCATATTTATTTTCGGCTTTCTTTCACTAATTCCCTAACTTATAAAAATAGCGCTTCTCACCACCACATTAATTTCATCCTTCATGTGCACTTTTTTATGCTCGAGATTAGCCATACTTTGCCATCATTAACTACGTTTGTCCCTTGTGTACAAACCCTCATATCCTTTGTCCCCCTGGAGCCCGCCGCATACGAACACATTTCTGTTCATCGTGCCATTTTATTCATTCTTGTGTCAAATGCTGGATCTTTGCCGGCATATACTTTAGCCTGTATTCTACTTCATGATTCGTGTGCCTCCCCACTACCATCCTGTGCTCCTTGCTCCATTTTTCTCTACCCAATATTGCCTCTTAAACTGTACAATATGTAGTAAGACAAATATCACGGAAGATTCGCTAACCTAATGTGCTTAGCAAGCGTGTACTGTGACCATCACGTGTCCGTTTCGTTTAGGCTAGGCCGGGACTAAGCACAAGCCCGCCGCACTAAGCCGGGACCACTTCAGAAGTGTGCCCCGAACGGAGGCCGCGTTTCCACGTTGTATGTCAAGATCCAGACGTTGGTTGAAAAAGGACGACGATCTGCTATCACCAGTTGAAAGATTTAACAAAGTGCCGATTTTACGGATCGGCTGCCTGGTCCGAACACTAGAAGCACTCAATATTTCGAGCACGAGAAGGCAGAATTCGTGGGAATACCCGATTGATGAGTAGTGTCTTAGCTTGCTGGTCTCACCAAGGTGGGCTGCATAACCAGTGTCGGATGCGCCATCACCGACTATAGAAGATCCTAGGTAGTGGATTATGGTTGCATCCCAAATCGGCATTTTGCTTCGCTCGAATGGTGTAACTGTAATCCGGTCTGGACGCCTCCCGTCCTCCGCGCAGAGGCCTTGGGTTCAAGGATGCACGGACGGCCCTGTTCCCCGATTTGATCATTCGTTGTGTTTTAACTTGACATTATTCCTTCCTTTTGATATGTCTATTTCCCAACTTTCAACGATCATCAGACTTCATTTGCCCTTCTCGCATATTTTCGGCACCTCCAGCTATTTTCCGCGTCGTTATGTTCATTTGGAACCATTCGCAACAAAACTCAACTATTTGTTTGTACTTGCACTAACCTCCATAAGAGCTTTCAAATTATTTGGTTGCATTGCATGAATTCACTCGACATGAAATATCAACTCCGGGTTAACCCATAGTATCGTCTCCAATCTCTCCTTAAAAGCAGCTTCCTTCTATTCGATTATTTTTAGCCTTATGTGCACGCCCGTCATGCACGTGTCTCCCACTTAGTTCGCATAGCGTCGGCGATACGGCGCCACTTGTCCGCTTCTGCCTTCACTTTCGCCATCTATACCTTCATCTGCCGATGCGTAGCACAATGCCAGTGCAACCAGCAAATGGCGGATCACGCTCTGCAGTACTTCCAACTCCGTCGCGCAACATCTCACAATTATTTCCCAACAGAGTGCACTCACAAACCGTCTATATATATATATATATATATATTTTTTTTTTTAACATATATCTTATATATATATATTTTTTTTTTAACATACAGATGACACATCGTCAACCGCTTCTTGCACGTTACTTCACCTACACTGCCTAATACGTTCCAAAGCACATGTGTATACAACATAATAAGGTTATTGTTTACGTCTTCATCTTCCAAAGCAGCAGGGACAGAACTACGTGCTACTACGTGCAACAGTCATGCGCAAACAACTAGATCCTCACTGTGCCGAGTGGCATGTATCCAAAACTCTAGACATCACTTTCCAACGAAACAATTTCGTCGTTCAATGCGCATTCAATGCTCAGACAACTCTCCTGAGCCACTTGTGAAACGAAACTATGGTCTGTACTCCAGGAACAGTACTGAAGAGCAGGAGCATCCAAGAACATGACGTCCCGCCTTGAAGTTCGGACAACAACTTGTACAGTATATTTCGACAATATTATCAAGTTCGTTTCAGTCATATGGAGTATGTATATAACATTGACACTTATATATGTCAGCTCGACATGATATTTCGTCAATATTTATATATATATATATATATATATATCTTCGTTCTAGCCCCTGGGCAACCTTCGGACTACAGAGGCAGTATGCTTTCGAGTGTGTTCGCAAGGACTCATGATTAAAGTTATGTGTTTCTTTCATATATATATATAGAAAATAGTGTGATGATTTATTAATCATTTACAATACGTTTGCACACTCGGCAGTGCTCGCCAAAAAAAAAAAAATATATATATATATATATATCTACAAACATAGCAGGAAGAACGATATAATAACCAGAATAATTCTACAATAACCTAATCAACAATGCAACTTACACACAGAAGAAAAACTCAGCAAGGGTACGAGGACCGAACCTGGCTGTTTAATCAAAATCACTAGAAGATAAATAGCTGACTGATTAAGGCGATTGGACAAAGACGAGCGAGACATTATATGCGCTACATTTGACAGTATCATATGACCTTGCGAGAGGCCCTTTGGCTTCAGCTTGTACGAGTATTCCGCACTTTAATGTACACTCCACATCTTTTTCGCGTGGCATTTTATCGTAATGTACCAATACAAGTAATTTTCACATGTACACAGCACGATTGGCGGAAGTAGGAACGATGATAGCAGTCATATAGTCATGTTCACTCACAAAAGCAACATAGCGTCGATAGTAAAGAAACCATAAAAAGGTATTCCCGCCGCAAAGAATATTATAAGACGGCCGGAATAAATATACATATATATATATATATATATATATATACCGATCGGTCGAACCATAACCACAAAGGTGTCGGTTTGTTTTGTTACTTACAGGCCAACATTTGCGCCAATTGTTTAAGTTTGGTATACGGACGAATTGAAGAGAACGAGATTCGGCAATTTTTCGACTACAAGCGGAGTCCTTCTTGGACGTCATAGACACGTCTCAGCTACTACGTTCGCCTGTTCTTATACATATATATATATATATATATATATATATATATATATATATATATTGTTGATGTTTATTTATTAGTATTGGTAGACTTTCACAATATTTACGGGTTATTCCGCTTAAGTACGTCTATAACAGCAGTTGTTATTGGGCTGGTGTTCAGTTTGATATCGATCGATGTCAATTTCACCACAATATTTACAAACACATTCGTTGATTCAAAAACACTTTCCCTTTAGACAGAGGTATTAGTGGTATCCGTGCCAGGTTATTTTGCAGATCGGTTTTGTTGCAGACCTTCTTTCCGTAAGAGGAGCATATGCTCAAGGTGACTATAACATTAATTTAAGTGGGCATGCACTAGAATTGCTCAATTACTTTAGATACTTAGGTGTAACACTGACATTCAAACTGTGTTTACTAGGCATATTGGTAACCATGATGCTGAAGGATCTCCTACAGATTGGCCTTAGCACTGCACTCAGTATATTTAAGCTCAAAATCCTTGCCACAGTAACATATTGCCTCAGACCCATATCCTCCAAGTTAACATAAGACAGCCTCAAAAATGTCGACGATATCAAAACTACTCTTGTTAAAGGAGCACTTGGTTTATTAAAAACCGCCTCATTTACGCTGGTGCTGCAAATGTGCAATGAGGCCACATTAATAGAAGATCTAGAGCACCGTAATTACAAGTTTGATCGCGAAGCGCTCTAAGCATATAAGCAACGCAGAGGAAGGCGAAACTGCAACTTTGTATATATATATATATATATATTATATATATTATATATTTGTATTTATATATATATATATATATATATATATATTCAGAAGGTGACCTAACACGATTTCGAGAACGATATAGGGAATTGTAGAGCTCGTTGAAGTAAATATTTTTTTCCAATGTAACATGGTCTCTGAGAGGCCTGGTTTCTTGCTGAGAGTGAAAATGCTAAAATCTGGTGGACACTGGCGTTATTGCCCGGTATAGGAGCACAAGTTGTGCGATTGCGAGACAAGCAGTCCTCCAACGGAAACTAAGCACATTGGCACGACGTTGGCTAGAATATGCTGCATGGGTGTCTCACTTGCCCAATGATGGGGTGATGTGCCTTTTGTGCAAATCAAGCAAAAACAACGGTGTGCTTAGTTTCTCTACAGAATGACTGATTGTCTCGCAGTCGCAGATTTTGTGCTCCTATGTCGGGTAACAACACCAGTGTCACAAATTTTAGTAATTTCACGCTTACGCCAAAATGAGGCCTCTCAGAGACAGCAATTTTGCTATATTGTTCTCCTTTTGAGTCACCCTTTATATATATATATATATATATATATATATACATATATGCTTTTTTTAAAGAGCATTTTCTCTGTTAAGATAAAGCTTCCAAGAAGCTGGCAGATTGCTCCCCATGGGAACATAGATTGAGCCGTTGTTAGAGTTCGTTTTGTCGGTATAAGCTTTTTAACAAATGTCTTCACAGGCGCGTAGTCGTACGGATCGCATTGGACATCTTTAACGTCCGTTTGGTATGATTTCTGTCAATATTAAAAAGAATATCACGATCCATGTGCTTCAATCTCCCAAAATTATGTTAGTAATCTGAACGCCATGATTTGAGATTTGCACATACAGCCCACATAGTTTTGAATACATACATGGATTTCTAAGTGTGAATGGGCGTGTAATTCAATTTGCTCTATGTGTTGCCCTAAAAACGATATATATATATATATATATATATATATATATATAGGAGCACGAGAGGAGGCTGAACACGGCATAGAACTCTCACTCTCACGGCATAGGATCGAAGTTTCCATCCTTTCGATCTTGACCGACTCGACCTCACCGGCTTCTTTCACCCACCGAGTCCAGCAATACGAGGGCCCGCAACCCCACTTCCTCCCCACACTGGCTGGCCATCAACTCGCCACAGGGCAGAGGAAGAAAATGCAGCAAAAAAAGATTACGACGACGAACGGCAAACGAGAAAGAAAAAACAAGGCACAGAATAAGCATAGCAGGCAACCGAGTAAAGCGAGGCAAGACGAGGGCAGGCGAAACCAAGTTGTCGGAAAACAGGCGGACCAGCGCCAGCATCCGGCTGTGGTTGTGACGTCGGAGTATCGGGCACCCGAGAGGAAACCGAACGGGAAGGTCCGAGAAGGTCCGGTCACGGGGTCGATCGTCCGGTTAAGCGACAGGTCAAGGTCAGCGGGCGAATAGGCGGCAGTTTACCCCCCGTAGGGGTACTTAAATATACTGCTATCACAGCAGCAGCAGCTGAAGAATACTGAGCGTCGGTCGGGAAATCATCAATTCCAGCTTCACACAACGATAGATGTGTAGGTGGTCATCAGCCCAGTCACTAGCGCTCCGAGAAAAGGTCTTCGCACCGCACACGTATGTACTTCGACAATATGCTCAACATTCTCTTCAGGTTTCATCGGCGGTAGAAAAAAAATCTTGCACATTTCGTCTTCAAAGTTCCAAATTACTTTCCGAAATTGACACGCGTGTCAATTTTTATTCAACGGTAAGCTCACGCGGTAACCACTTTGCTTTGATGTTTTTATGCATAATGCTAATGCAGTATTTGATGTACTGCGTCAGAGCTAATGGCCATCTCGTCCGCTATTTCGCGCAACTTCAAGTTGCAGTCAGACATCGGGCGTTTACTCATAGACTTCCAGGCACAGCTTTGTCATCCGAAGCTGTTTTTGGCCATCCGGAAAGCGCTGAATCCTTATTGCACAAACTACGTTGTTTTAAATGAGGCAATGCCTTTGGTAATAATACAATACGCCGGTGCATTGGTTCCGTAAACGGCATATAATTTTGCTTCAGTTTCTGTTGAAACTATTACGCCAAAAAATGTCGAATGACAGCATAATATTTGTAGACAAGAGATACTACAAACTTACTGATCCACCTAGTATATGTATTTATAACGGATATATGAGTAAACGATAGCTTTCATCGTCTACAAGGTACAGAGACGTAAAACATAACAACTGTGACTGTCAAAAAAGCTTAGTTACTCGACAACTACGTAACGCAGCACTCACACACAGATACAGAGACTGCTTTATATATATATATATATATATATCGACCCCTAATGAGATTATAAAGTTCTTTCGTTTTGCGAAACGACAGCTTATAAGATTGCGGTTAAGTACCTGGCCGCAGAAGAAGTGCTTTGAACTTCAAATTGAATCTGTCATTTGATAACTGTTGGTCGAATTTTTCGTTAGGTCGACTTCAAGTATAAGCCTTATACCATAAACGCCCGACAGAATCTCTCTCAGGCCGATAAAACAAACAAACTTGCTCGATGGCGGGTGCTCCTCGGTTACAGGAGGTTACAGGACCTTAAAGAAGCAGACAGTGGTCGACTCCTCTCTAACGAGGGGATATTCATTGTAGACCCAACTAATCGATCAAGAAGCTGTTCTTATTGTGGGACAAAGCAAATTTCCAGCAATGATGTGCAATTTCTAGCTTCTTACCCAGATAATCTATATTTAAATGGAATACTTTGTGAAGGGCGTTATTAAGCGACATTCTAACGAAACTTGAAATAACAACGCAGACTCGCTCTCTACCTTAATTCAGCAGGCATCTGCAAATCTTAATAGACTGGTTTTGCAAGATGCCTGTAAGCGGTTAGGTACGTCTCCGATTGAGGCAGTGATTAATCCAAATAGGGATTATATTGAATAAATGCGTCCGTTTACATAGGCAAATTTAATTCAAACATTTTTTTAACCTGGATACAGTTATTCCCGGTTTTTGTTTTCATTTAGGCACAGCTAACCCTCGCTGTATATATATATATATATGAAATAAATATAAGGGGACATAAAAAAAACATTTCGACATACGGATCGACGCTGCACGTTCCGTAGATTTATATATATATATATATATATATATATATATATATACATATATAAATACATATATATATATATATATATATATATATATATATATATATATATATATATATATATACATATATATATATATATATACTCAACGAGTAATGTATGTACATCTAATATGCACATATATGTAGTCACATCTATCATTCTGCACAACTAATTAGCATGAGAAGGTGAACTGTGTGACGCAGCTCTTGGTTATCTATCATCCTCGCTCATTCTCTACCTCACACGGTCGCTCCCTCTCTTTCACAGTCGCGCGCTATCGTTGCCTGTACAAGAGTCGATACATATTTATATACAGAGAGAGAGAGAGAGACGTACACACTCGGGGACACACAAAGTACAAGCGGCCAAGGCAGCGGATCAACAATTCTGGAGCCCCTCAGACAAATCATGTCCCCAAACAACGTTCACTGTCTATGGCGACGTTGAGCTCGTCAATGCGCAAAAATATGCAAGACAAACGTGAACTATATCAACCCAATTTTTTTCCTCAGGTTAACTCTCAGCCAGCACTTAACGTCCACGGAATTGCTTTCGCATTGCTTCGTAAGGTGGACTCTATAAATACTTGGCATTAGCCTATTTTGTCCACGAGCCGGGAAAGAAGCAAGGTTGAGAAAAGAGGGAAATCAAGAATGTTGCTGCTTTTTGATCGATTTCTCGTTGATTATATCAAGGGGCACCCTGACACCACGGTTATGTCGGTGCGTGTCTCTACGCCACGATGCGGAATTGAACCTATGACAGGAAGATCCCCTGGTAAAGTTCCTTATCATTAGTCGCCGGTTGGCTCTCCTATTGATGTTCCGAAGAGTGTAACTCCTCCTCTAGCTTCTTTCATGTTCTTTGCTTGCAACTTAATCAAGCTTACATGTTGTTTGCTCGAAAGGGAAAAGTCAATCTTGACGGCTTCCCATAAGAGGTCATAACTGCCTTGTTGCCAAGATCTAGCAGAAGTGGAATAAACATAACAAATAAATTGATTTAATTAAGGCAATATAGAATCTCGCAGACAATAAAGAAATAGGTTTAATAAAAATTATACATATTTTTACATACATTTATGCGGTCTAGGCAAGTATGGCGACGACGAATTCCACGAGATCTTACTAAAACTGTTAAAATATAGCATAAAATACACGAAATCATTCAGTTTCTTGCAATTTGTAGCCAACATACGCAACACCTATCTTCGATTAAGTGCCATGCGTATACTTTCTTATAGTGAGCGTATCGGCCAATCCAGACTCTCTATTTCGACAGAAAGCTTCAGAGTAACAAAAAAAAACACGACAAACCTTTCAGTTCATCGCCACGTGTACATCTATCGTCTCAGTTTTCAGTTTTTGTTCTGCTCAACCCCGTGGGAAGCTTCGCACGCCCAACCAATGCAACTATGGATGAGTTCGACCTGAACAGATGTTCCCCGTTTCATCTGAATAAACGCAGCACGAATGCCAATGTCTCTGCATAACTTCCGTGAAGCTAACTGCAAACGTGCAACCTGGGGCTATTGCTAAACATACGTTTGGATTAGTTGCTAAGCATTTAGCGTTAACAAGAGCAGCAGCGACAACTCAGCAAAAAATAACAATAGCAGCGAGAACACTAAGAATATCGTAGCACTCGTAGCAAAAACAACACCGATAATACCAGTAATAATGTCCCAACAATAGCACACAGCAATGCCAACGCAACGTACAATTATGGCAGAAGGCGAGGCTTAATGAAACGTTACAAGTCAAGAGTCTAAAATACGCACCTTTTGTCTCTCTCCCTCGCTGGCCTTTTTTCATTATCTCTCTATCTCTCTCATTTACGTACGTATTATGCATGCATATATGTGCGTGTGTCTGTGTGGGCCAACGAGTCTTAGGGTTGGGGACATGACGCAAGGCCCACAACAACCCAGTTCTCCGCCGCCACCATTACCACCACCATCACCACAACAATTTGCCATCGCCAAGAAGGCATTCGACTTCGAGGCCGCCCGACGCACGCCAAGACGTCCCAGGCCAACGCAGCCACGGGCGGGATAGTGGCAGCGGCCAGACGTTGCAATTTGTTTAGAGAAAAGAAAGGCGTCTTCGTGCCGCTGCTGCTGCTTCTACGTGTATATAGGTAGGGGTGGTGCACGAGTACCCACTGCCGCCAACCTTCCAGTCGTCGGTCCCAACCGCAGAAGCAGCACAGTAGTGACGCCGGGCAACGAGGCGATCTGGTCGTTCGACTATGATATGGTTTGCAACCTTGGAGCGAGACGTTCTTCACCGGGTCGGGTCGGGCCGTGCCGGAACGGGAAATGGGACCTTTGATCAAAGGGGAAACCACGACTCATCATGTGCCGCGCCGTTCTTAGGCACTAACCTTTCTACTTGCTGGAGGTCGTCGTTGACCACCAACCGCAAGCCACAATTGGCAGTGCGCTATACTCGCGGAATGCACAATGTCATTCGACGTCGTTTTACCAGTAGAATATTTATCCCCCCCCCCCCTTCTCGGGGGTCGTTCTCGTCATCACCCCCGTTCTACAGATTTACTTCAGCGGTCAACTGCACACAAAGGGGGTGAAAAACGTCCGCCGTCATCGTTGCCGTAGTTGTTACTGTTTCGATCCGAGGATTCTTGCCCTCTAGACGCTCCTCTCGCTTTCCGTTCGTTCGTTGCTCACAAATCTGGGCAAAACAAAATAGTGAGTGGCAGCCGACTAGAGTCGCGAGGCCATATTACTGCGGTGGGTGGAAACTGGCGCGCCGCCGGACATTCCTCGGGTAAATGCTCGATTCTATTGGCTTCATTATGTCCATTATCATTATCAACCTCGTCCCCGATAGTGGTACCGCTCACCACCGCTCTCATCGCGACCACCATAATCATGTATTATTAGCACCAGAAACCTAGCAACTAGCAGAGCATACAGACTAACAGAAACCTAGCAACTGACAGAGCATACAGACTATTTTTTCTGCAACTCTAAACGACTGACTCTCATTAGCAGAACTCAAACACACAAGCGAGCATCATGATGGGCTCTGGAATAGGGCACTTTGCCCCGTTGTTCCGGTCCTATCTCTCTATCTTGCTGCCTTGCCTTTGCTCACGATCTCTCACCCTCTTTATCTTCTACTGGCCCTCGTTTCTCCCTTATCTAGAAGCCGGTGTCTCTCTCTCGTCTGCCTGCCTGTCGAAAGCAGACCTGTGCCTTCGCCAAGACCGCAATAGATCTGTACTTAATAGGAAACCGCTTTGCCTCCCACGCGGAAATCCAGACGCAGTTGGCGGGCGACACGACGGGTCGCGGGAGACGGGAACTACCGCGAGGGAAAACGGTAATCGAGTCGTTCGTAGGCAGTATATACATGAGAGCCGGGTTCTATCACTTGGCCTAGCCTATTGGTTCTATTTTCGGGCACGAAATCGCGTGGGTGTTGACTAGCGGATAGCGAAAGCAAAGTCGCACCACGGCGATCACATCTATCTTGTTTACAAACAGGACCACCCAATTGTGATAGAGCTCGTCAACGAAAACAAAGCGGAGGCGAAGAGAGAAATAATTGCGTGGTCGGGGGCTGTTCTATGATCCACCACGACGATAACCACAGCGATAGCAATAGCCACTGATGGCGATGCTGAGGATAGTATGAAACCCCTTCCAGTGTTTGCCACTTGAGGCAGCAATATAACGCATGGCCAGGCGGCGCTCCTCAAGGACATCCTTTAAGGGCCATTGAGGTGCCAACGAGGGGTTAAATAAGCTAGAGAAAACAATAATACATTCCGATAGCCACGGAACGCTACAATGCAGATATTTGAGTATCATTTCACGATCGACAATTACCTGCTGTTAGGAGACAAACCCTGCACTCCTTGGCGTTTATTTGACCATTGCAGAAATACGTCAGCCATTGTGTTGAACGTACTGCATCATATATTGGCGTTGTTTGTTCTGACCTTTCTATAGAGACCTTGAAATCAAAAGATGTGTTTTTGTCTGCTGCCGTCGATATACTAGAATGTAACCCTCTTAGTCAGCCTGAGTATCCAAGGAGCCGAGGCGCAAAGCCGTGAGCCATCGCTACGCCAAGGTCAACATTTGTTTTGCTGAGTGTCGGGATAAATGTGGAACGTGCGAAGTGGTAGCAATGCATACAGAAGCACCCTCGGCCGACCTCGTAAAGAGCATGCGAAAATCACATCACGTAGACTTTTGCCACTCATCCTCGGTCACGTAGAGTTTGGCCTCCATTTTCTCACCCAGGCAAATCGCAGACAGATCCCGGCAACATTTGCTGGAAAACAAAGGTCTCACTCTAGCTGTACGCCCTGCGAGCTTAGTCTCCGGACTCATGTGTACTCCCACAGCAAAGTACGTTTACAACTGGTCCCCGGTAACGGAGGTCACGTATCAAATGTTGTCTTTTGTTTGTTTTAACAACGGCTCAAATGTAACTGGTTTAGAGCAACAGTGTTGTGTTGTGACGACAGCACTAACAATAATTATTAATATTATAATTGCCACCATCATCAGCATCATCATCATCATCATTGTAGTCAGGGACCCTCTGCTATCCAAGAGCCCAATCAATAAATAGATAGAAGCCTTGTCGTTTTGTCCGCCGAGCGACAGCATGACGGTTGCCACCGAGCACGCCACCACGTGACGGCGATGGCGCATTGATGAACGCAGCTGAACGAAATATTATTACACTTCGTATACTCACAATTATTGGTCGAATTCTGTCGAGTGATGCTGTTCTGCGAGGCGAGCTGGTTGTTCGATCCGTTCGTGTGGATCGAGTGCAAGCTGCTCGTCTTGATCTTGTGCATCGATGGCGTGCTCTTACTGTCCTGCGTGTCGACGACCTTCGCCACCTCGAGCTCACGTAGCGGCATCGTCACGAGCATCATTGTGGTCGCTTCGGACGCCGACAGCCGCCGAGAGAGCCACTGTCTGCCTCGTATCTGTTCGTCCCACTTCCGCCTCTACAGGCTCTACTGTTGCCACTCGAACATCTTTGCCAACTACTACTTTTCTATCCACATCAGTTGATGATGGTGCGCTTCTCCGCCGCTGCTGCTGCTGCTGCTGCTGCAGCTGGTGTTGTTACGGCTGGCATGGCGTTTGCATTGCAGTTCCATCACAAATGCAGCTTGTACCGATACGATTTATCGGTTGTTGTTCCGGCGTTTCCGGCGTCGACACACGACCGTCATTCACACGGCAGAACCACTCGAAGCACGAAAACGGTTCGGCCACCGACTCCAGTGTGAGTCACGCGTCAGTGGATGTCAGGCAGCATATACTAGCAATAATGGTATAGCAAATAAGTACACTAACTAGTAATACTAAAATCCAGCATATATTGGTGATTAACTAGTCATCACACTAGTGTCATCATGATAGTGGTGCTCTTGGTGACATCCATGACACCCAAACAACAATTCTGACGATAGCAAAACGGCATGTTAGCGTTGGTAGCGTAGACGACCTCACCGACAACGATAACAACAGACGCCCTGACATCGTCATCATGACAATTGGCTATTGGCTCGATTGCCCCATTGTTACATGAACACAATATGCGATGCATATGACGCAATGTTGGCACCTCCCACTGGTACCACCGGGTGGACAGTAACAATACTCGGGATGCGGTTAGTGCAGGACCTCGTTCGGCAGGACGACGTTATTGACCACCGGAGGCTCTACTGGATCCTAGCAATGGCTGGCTAGCCGGCTTCCGACTGCTGTGTGCACGCGTGGCGAACTTCTGCCACGGTTGCCACGAATGCCACGAACTTCAACGCCGAATACCTCTGGGAAAGCAACACTGTCCGGGAAGCGCAGGAAACGCGCGAGGAGAGCAACGAAACAGGAGACAGGAAAGCGGCGGCTGCCCGAAAATAAGAACAGCATCAGCTGGTTAGGCTAGAGGGCGCTGTTGGGGAGCCGGCCCTCTCCACAACGCCTCGCCTCACATGCATGGGTCGTGCACTTCGCAACAACCCACTTCACCCCCCCCCCCCACCTCCCGAAGGCCTTCCCGGGCCGTATTTGCCGATAGCAACCCTTATAATTGCAGGGAGACAATTACAGCGAGTTGTAAATTTTCAATCCGCCGAGATTACGTGAGTTGTCCACAGTACATATATATATATATATATATATATATATACGGCCCTTATACAGATGATTGTACGCGGCGCAATCTTCTTCTACAGTATAGACAAATAAGAGGGACACCAGCTATAACATTAGTGATACGCACATAAACGTACATTCGTGTATGCCCGTATTCAGTTTCGCGGTGTTCAAGAAAAAGGCGATGTTAAGGCAAATCTACGACCGTTAGTATAGCACATTCTATAGCCGAAAGTGTGTTATACGAAACGCTAGAGTAATAATCTGTTTTTCAAAAGAAATTATTGACCAATTGCAGGACCTCGCAAGTAACTTTATCACGCGGACGAAGACGCAATGCCTGAAGGTTTCTAGAAGGCAATCACATTAGTAGATGCCTTCTTTGACACACCTGTGACCAGAAGAAACGTCAAATTCCGTTACTTCGACATTAAGACCTTTAGATATCTGGCGTTATTGTTCTATTAGGTGTTGGTGGCTCCCCCTGGAGGCTGCTGAAGACAACATCTTCGCACAACCTAAACCTCATAAGAAAAGTGGCTCCTAGGAGGCGCCACTTGGACTGAGTCTCTACATTAAGCCAACGTTGGTTCAACAAGTGTGCAGTTAAGTTTAGGCCACTGGCTTATTATTTCACACACAATGACTATGCTAGGTTTAGCATAACCACATGCACAACTAAAGCGAAATGCTCATTTGCGTCAGAAATTGAACAGCTGTCGTACAAAAATGCGAGTTTTTTTTTAAATTAATAACCTAATCCTAAATGTGTACTTTTGTTAACAGATTGGAAGGAAACAGCGATTGACGTTGGATAAAGAGCTTTGCTATAGAGATGTTTTCGAAAAAGATGCACGCTGCCAATCTAAACAAGTACATTTAAAGATACCCGTTCCCCATTCAAATTTGCCTTCAAAATATGATGAGTAAGTTATCTGCCTTAGCTGCCTATCCATTTTTCATGTTAGAAATACGTTCTTTGAGTCTTTACGAGACTGTCTTATTCTCCTCCTTACCCTTTTAATAGTTTGCTGCCTTTAGCTGCAATTGATCATAGTTATATCTGGACTATTTTCAGTATGCATACTTCTGATAGCGGAAGCAAACAGTGAGCGGCTTTAGTCACTGACATAAAAAGTCCTTACTTGAACCAAATACGTTCAGCTAATTTAGCCTTTAAAATGTACTTAAGCCTTCTCCGATACCACATATACACATGTCTAAAAATATTCTTAGATTTCTAGCGATATTCCGTTTTGTTCCGTTGCGCCTGATTCTCATAGATGTGCATTGTTTGGGCCATTTGAGTAAAATTGCAGTCAATAAAAACAGAGCATAACGCCGGGCTTGCTACCTACATCAACATAGACACGTAAGCGAAAGCCTTGTAGATGATTTTTTCAGGCAACGGCGCCATCCCTGTGTATACAATATATGTATGCTCGTCTGGGTTCGCTATAGCATTCGCAGTAATTTCACGCGGCAAATCTGGTAGCTAAGATAGTTCATTATTCGTAAGCTTTGTGTTTAACAGTAGGTGTCAAGTGACTGTGTCAAAATCTGACTGTGAATCCGTCCTTAAACGTAGTGCAATATGTTGGCGGTCAAAACAGTCACATTCACAATGTTTTCGAGAGGAGTAGTACCCCTTGGCCGAGTACGTATTGGGTGAACTCAACTAGGCACGTCGTACGGAGTAGCCCAAGTCTTGATCTTCATGTGCGGGCGGTTATAACATTCCGCTCGCCTTTGAGAACTGCCAAAGGTTGCGCCTTTATACAAGTAGCCTCCGCAATACTGTTCACTAAATATCACGTTAATGGATGGCTATGCTCATTTTTGTATCTCTTACTGGTTTACGTACCAGCGTCTTTCGATTCGCAACTCTATAAGCGCTTATAAAGTCTACAAGGCCAATTCGCTAATAGGTTATGACAACGTTGCTCGAACAAAACAACATGCTCGTAACAATTGTTTGTAGCAACAAGGTTTATAAGCATCATCTGCCATTGCTCCTCTATATTGATTTTAGGTATATATATATATATATATATATATATATATATATAAGACAAACCAGGGGAATGACTACCATGAATTTCATAGGTCAAAGAGCTGTGGAGCTAGACATCGAGCGTTGTTCGAGCGATACGTGGCTCAATTGCCTATCGACCGAAAGAGTCTGCCGATTGTATCGCACAGTTCATTGCCTTTGTCCTTAGATCGCTTACGCATCAGTGAGCGAATCGGTGTATCACCTGCCCAATAAACTGTCTGAAGCCCGTACCCAAGTGGTGCATGCAGCTTCTGTTGCTGCGGAAAAGAGTTGCTCATTGAAGACCTAAAATCAAGCTGAGAGCCTAGAATGGTAAACCGCCTTCAACTTCCGATCACCGCCTCACTGCGAGAGTTCCGTAGGCACTTTGAGCAGAAAATGAGGGAAGTGCCAAAAGCGTTCTACAGAGCACCGGCAATGTTGGACAATACATGAATGGAACCGCTCTTCGAGCAACGACACGTTCTCACCCGCACCAGACGGCCGCTAACACTCAGGGGTTTATGGCTTTTCACCTATTCTTAATAAGCATCGCTCAAATAAACTTCCATCCATAACGGAGATCGAACCTGCGACACCCCGGTGATGACAACCATGACTAGCGCACTAGTTCCCTAGACCAAGCCGCCACTTAATATAGGAGAATATATATATATATATATATATATATATATATGTTTTTATTTTTTTATTGGTACACATTCGAATATTGTGTGCTTATAAAAACGCGCAAGTCAACAAGCTAAAGCCTCCTTGGCGCATATATCACATATGTGCATAATAGGCCAAATGATTGCAATTGTAACAATTTGAAGGGACTTGGAACGTTTTATCCCTGCCGACAAATTGAAAGTTCTAAAACGGCTTGCACATCAGCTCAAGCCTCGGTTGCGCTAATCAAGTTAGGGCCACTCTCCCAGAAAGAAGTTCGAGCATTTGCCGCTATTAGGAGAGCACATTTTAAGTCGTATCGCGAAGGAGGCGTTTAGATTAAGCGCAGTCACTGATCTTCAAGTTGGCCAACGTATCGTGGTACCGATGACATCCGCGTTAACACTCGAATGTTTAGGCAAAACGTGTATCACTGTACTAGGCTGACGCGTGACAGATACAAACCTACGTATATTTTATTGGCATTATGGTAAGCACTGGATCGGTATACCGCTCACGAAATTGGGCATTGCAAGTTTGGTGCCAACGCATGTGTGCCTTAGATTGCGTTGCTCCGCAAGATCTAGACAGGCAGCTCAGTCACCATTCACAATTAGGTATTTAAATCCAATACACGTGCCACCCTTGAGCTTCAACGCCGAATGACCGAGCTGCTAGGTTCAGCCAGACGAACGAGAAATGCAGTCAAAAATGAGACTGAATACTGATGCTGATATCCATATACGCCCTATTACATAAGTGAAAGTTTTAGCTTGCGTTTAAGGCGTGTGTGAACCAATAGTCTATACAATACGCCCATGGTTTCAGTCAACGCGAATAGTAGTATACCTTAATTATAACTATCATTCATTTTTTTTCCCGGCACGTACACAAGTATGTATCGCCTTAATATAAATAATACTCGAATGGCTGCCGTTATGCCAATAAAGTGTAAGATTGAAAACCAAACGGACCACAATAATGAACGTACGTTCTTATGAACGTTATATAACAAAGGATAGAACAGAAGACAAAACGGGCAGTTACTAGACAGAAATGGTTCATTCTGTTACGATGGCTAATGGCAGAGCGCTTGCTTGTTTTGAGTGATTTTCTGATTAGGTTAAAGCGACAGTTTGTGTTTTGTATTTATTTGCTGTACTTGTCGTTTAGTCTGCTGTATTTATTTGCGATTATCAAAGCATAGTACATGTGTAGGACATTTACCGTTGAGGTCAATGCTGCTTCCAGTAGCGGACGCTTCAAACCCGATCGAGTTCTCTCTGGAGCGCGCATTACAGAGAGATCCCGGTTCCTTGACGCCCGCTGCTGCAGTACCGCCCACTCCACCATTGGTCTTCAAAATCGCCGAATCCGCCGAGTCGACACGAAGCGAATCCCGGTGTCTGTAATGTCGTAAACAGCATAAAAACAACATCAAGTCATCAATCAGCAAGAAGTAAACTCGATATATTCGTTAGTTGGTTATAATCGATGTACACTAGACTAAGATCGACGTATGTATATTCGATTACGACCTCTCCCCCGCCCGTGATTGAATGTGCGCGGTACAGTGGAACCAAACAGCCAGCTGATAACAAGCTAGGTAGGGACGTCATGGTACGGTGGGCCGATTCATATCTGCAGCGGGATGCAGAGGACTAATTTAAACTAGCTGACTAAAAAAATCCTGCTCTATTGGCAAAGAAGGGCTTTGTCTAAAATCACGCCGAACATCTTGCGTTGCGGGTTGACGCACGAACTGTACGGCACCCGGTCCGGAATACCAGCGTAAACTCATACACGGTTACGGGCAAACGCGCGCCAACACACATACAGACCGCTGCTGTGCTCTACGAACCTCGTTTGCTTCGCGTCGAGGAGACGCTCCTCGAACTGCGTTTCCTGAACGCGAGCAAACAGCGCACGGTCGCCCTGCTTGAGAACGGCTAACAGCATGATCAATGTCACTCTCAATCGATAGGTCCTGGTTGTCTGTGGTTCGAACGTTCGATAGTCCGCACTAATTAGGTGAGTAATTAAGTAAGCACGTATGTAGGAAAGACGCTATCCCGTCGTGAACGCTGCACCAACTCCGCACATTGCCACATCATCAACAGGACACACCGATGCTATCCGACACGAGAAACTACGCCATCTATCCGCGATTGACATCGTCAGATCAGTCCGGAGCTGAACGCCGAAAGCACGTAGGCAAAGGAAACTTGGTCTTGCTGCAGATTCTTGAGCTATTTCTAAAATCACGCTTACACGCGTCACCCGTAGACTAGATAGAACACTAGGTGGTGACTTGCCGCCAGCCCGGTAATGCGCCGCCTCCGTTCGTTGGAAGGAGGTCGGTCGCCCTAGCCATTTGGACACGTTGCCCTCGGCCACCAGTATTGCACTATGACGACTGTTTTCGGTCTTCTATCGAGAACCATTACCACAACTACGACTATTTATAGTACAGAGACTTCCACCACTACTTCTACTACTGTTACTTGTCATACTACTACTACTACTACCACTACTACCGCATGCACCGCTACGTTTATTGGCGTTGTTGTGCAGGGTACGGATGCCCCGGTCCATGGACCGGCTGACCGAACCGGCGCCCAGTCAACAAACACCACACTACGGTCGAGAACCAAACAGCAGCAGGACGTGGTGACGGCTGTAGCGCGTCTGCGCACGTTCACACACACACATCGGGCAAGGACGAGAGCGACGACAATGACGACGATGACGGCAACGACAACGACGACAACTACAACCATAGGCTCTATGTCCCTAGGGGGTGTCTCTCGCCCCGACGGGGGTAGTCGCAGAAACGGCCGTACGCGCTGGGCCGTACGCCGTACAACGAACGCTATGCCCCACAGCCGTACCCCAACAGTACAGGCTGGGGTCTGGCCTGCCGCACGGCATGAGGTTCTGGTGCATGGTGTACAGTCGCGGGGTTGAGGAGCAGCACCTCCAAACACAGTCAGCCGACGGGCCACGCGCACGCACGCATTTGCTCGCTCGCAGCGATTGTGTTAACACTCGAACCTCCTGCAGCAAACAGTGGCCAGCGCGATAAACCCCTGCCACTGAAGTCCTGCCCCCCCGGGGGAGGGGGAGGGGGGTAATACGCGGCGGTCCCGCACGGCTGTCGCCGCCTTTTGCTATCGGCGACTGCGACAGCTTCAACATCAGCAGAGCCAGTCGAAACAGTAGAAACAACGTCGCCTGTCACAGTGCGGACGCGCCGGATGTCACACACCACCTGGGACGTGTAGTGGTGCTTGAGACTACTGAGGCTAGCCCCCCCCCCCCTCGGAGCATGCAAACCGTCGTACTCTTGTGAGAACTTGTAAGATACGGCTAGCCATTGAAAGGTGTGCAGACGGCCAGACAGTTATCTATTGGGTAGGTAACGTTAGCAAAGGCGCTGCTAACCGCAACGGCCAGGCAGCCCTGGGGCTGCAGGCGCTCTACAACACTGCCGCGGGCAGAACGGCCCAAAGGGCAGCGTTACAAGAGCAGAAGAGCTCCTTTCTAGCTGCTGGCTGTACACCTCCCCCCCGTTCCCCGCCTCCCCCGTCTACACTTAGTGGCCAGCTCGTCTCGCTAGAGCTCGCAAGCTTAGTGGGCGGGGTAGGGGGGAGGGGGGGACACGATACAATGGATGGCCGAGCACGGGATAGTGGGCTACGTTGGCTGCTTCATCTCTACCTCTCGTTAGTATCCTCGCTCTTTTTCTCATATATATATATATATATATATATATATATATATATATATAGGTGTACATGTGTGTAAATGCATACGTATATATAGATGTATCTTTCCGGCATCTCGCCAATTTTGTTATTCCTCCATCCTTAACGCTTGTTTCGTCTCTCTCTCTATTCCTATAGCCCGCGCCATTACTACAGCACCCTGTCTATGTGGGCTATCTCTCTCTCTCCCTGTCTGGCTTTTAGCCACCACGTGATCCACTCTACGCAGCTTGACTCACCGGCATACACGTAGTCACATACGTATGCACAAACAAGGGTGCATACAGGGGGAGGGAGAGAGAGAGAGAAAGCGAAGGAGAGAAAGAGAGAGAGAGAGATATATATATATATATATATATAGAGAGAGAGAGAGAGAGAGAGAGAGAGAGAGAGAGAGAGGACTAAGCTATTGTCTGCTGAAGCTACTGGCTGGCCTGGCCAGGTATTGGATTAATGGCTAGCGCAATGGGCTCATAGTACACCGTCTACTCCCCGTCACAGAGCATTACTACAGAAGTCGAGAGAGCGAGAGAGAGAGAGAGCCAAACAGATATAGCTCCTGCTACGACGTGACGGACATACCCGCAAACTCTAGACATTTATAGGCCGCCGCCAGCCTATAGACTCCACGCCATTTGACATAGCATCGTACTGCCTGATGGCGCCTACGCCGAAATCAATTGACTTATGGACGTTATTTACGCCACTCCCCACAAAGTGTCGTCGTCGTCGTCGACGGCGTATTGATGATAGTGGAGAAAAGTTGCATTGATAGTCTATAGCAAGATCTGATGTGCTGCCTCTGCAACCACTGTGACCACTGGATTTGAAGGTCCAAGTCGCTAACCCCGCACAGCCTAAGAATCCGTCTCGCGGTAACTCTTAAAACTGTCGCGCTGCTAAGTGCTGACGAACAATGTATACTTGACGTGTGTATAGTGATTTGGATTTATCAAAGTGGGCCCTGCCTCCCCCCGCCTCGTACCCTCTTATTGACCTAGAAAGGTGCTTTCTCGTATTGTATGTAAAAGTATCGATGGTTTTACATGAATGTTTTCACGCTCGCGCTGATGCTAGGTTTTCTAGCCCCAAGTCCACTGCGGCCGCCGCCGCCGCCGATACAAAATTACCCACTTAATTTATGAACTGTACTGAGGCTGATTATGCACAGTTATGCGAATCATCAGCCACCACGCTATTTACTATGACGAAACGGCACTCCACTAACGCCAGCTATGTCCGGCGCGACGAGTGACGAGGCACATATCACCGTATTAAATGACACGGGCTTATCTTAACTGTAAGAATGTGTTCGGCGAGCGTATTGTCTCAAAAGCAGGTTCAATAATAGCGATAATAAATGTATGCCGGTGTTTTCGGTCATTGAAGTAGTTAGTCGTCACTACATTCGTTCGTAACGTTAGCGGAATAGATGGGCTAATGAATACCAGTGGATAAGCAGTGCGTGGGTGAGTTTAGTCAATTAGCGTTCAAAACACTCGCCGGGTCCGGCCTCTATACGCGTATTGCTTGCTGAACGTGTGTCCTAAACTCATTAACCTTTATTACAACTTATAGACTAGATTTAATTGACGTTTCGTTGGCGGGTAATGCAGCAGCAGCAGCAGCGACAGGTTCCAACCTTCGCTGGCGGCCTGGATGAGCAAAAGAACCACAGCTGAAGAGCCGTTTACTGAGAAGATAGTGATAGGCATTTTTCCTATTTTCTCTTAACAAATACTACGGGAATGTACATTACGGAGTCAACCATTACAATACTATCATTACAATGGAATGTAGGTGCATTATTAAGCGCAGTAGCATTACCAGTAATATATATATATATATATATATATATATATATTTTTTTTTTTTTTTTTTGTGGTAAATGATAAATGTGCAGATGACAATTGCATTTCAGTTTGCCAAATGTTGCGAGTATGAGGCTAATTTCTTGTTTCTCAAAAATATAAACGATGCGTGCTGCTTTAGCTAGTGTCTCTCTCTCGCTGCTGCAGTTTTTAGGAACAACGTGTCTTCCGAGGATCTCCGAACCCGTTCCGCGTTGCAAGGCTGGCACGATCACGGGTCCAAAAAGTGGAATTAATTATAAATTGGGTGAACCAGAAAGTGCGGCCTGATCCTCGTCTCATCGTAGACTCACTATGCTAGAACGTGTCTAGCACAGACTCCAGCGGAAAGGTGTTTAACGCAGAAACGCCTGTAGAAACTATAATAAAATAGCTTGGTAACAAATACTACTTCCGAACGAGGAACAAGGTGTTAAATATATATATATATATATATATACTTATATATATATATATATATATATATATATATATATATATATATATATATGTATATATATATATATATATATATATATTCATAATTTATAGCGATTCAAGGCCGTAATCAATATGATTAGATCTCTAGCAAAACATAAGACGCCAGCTAAACATAGCACGACCACGACGTAGGGACAGCGGTCGACGGGCAGTGAAAACGTAATAAAAACTTAGCAGCATCAAGTAGTCAAAGCAGGCCGGCCGAAAGAAGTCATGAGTACCGTTTTCAAAAACATTCATGCCGGGAGCGCGTTGCTAAAGTGCTGGCGCTTCAACACAAAGCGACAAAAAGCAGTGCGCCCTGAACAACAAGCTGGTACAGAACATCATCATCATCATAATGCACCAAAAGCATTGGCACTTAGTCGGATGTTGCCTAGGCATACGTGAGTGCAACTTAGGCTGAAAAAAAGAAAGCTAAACAATGCTTGTGACAGCGCTACGGTACTTCGTAAGTTATCTATTATAGAAAAGTTATGGCTCAGCCCATGCAAGCCGCTGTTGCCGGATCACTAACTGTGCGAACGTACGCTTCCAACTAAGCAAGCGAGAGCAAGTGCTTCCAAGCACTTTCATTAAGCGAGCGCTCTCACTCGAAAATAAAAAGTTTCCACCGGGAAAAGCAAAATTGAGTACAGAGCAAAACTGGGGGTCATTGCTACGGCGACCAATAGAGCAAACAGTGCACGCCTCGGCAACCTTTTTTGCCTATGCTATGCTAAACAAACGACAGCTCCACGTTATTGCCACGGCGATCGAAACTCAGAGACAGTCTGAGTGAGACACGCAAGGCAGAATTAGACTCTTGACATAGGTTGACGTTAATTCTTGTTTTGTTGTTTTGCCGTTTTTCGAGCCTCAGCTTTCGTGTTTGATCACAGGAAGTACTTCGCGATCGCCAAGGATATCGGGATTCTAGTGACGGCGCGATTCTAGCGTTGTGGCAGGTGACGGCAAGCCTTTGTGACGAGTGGAGCACAATCGTGCACTATGCGCCCTGTTAGCCAGTCCCAACGTGCGCGAACGATGCTGAATCAATGGCCAACCGTGAATAGATTGAGGGGCTTTGAAGGGCAGTGCATAATGCATGCTGCGTGTCACATGTCTGTAAGCAAGGGCACTACATAAAGCAACCCGGAAATGCGGGAGCGAACGTCGATAGCAGTCTCACCTTCCTCAATCCTCCACCTTTGCACAGGCGAAGCAAATCGAAGTGAGTGCAGCGTGGAGTACCCTAATCAACTCTGATTTTATTAACGGGTCGTGCCGTTGCCGCTAATTAACGCATGTCCGACAGTTAAAAAAAACTGTAACTTCTCTCTTAGATTTTATTAAACACAGGCTTAACAACCCAACCCAACCAGCAATTGAATTCAGCTCAACACTAGTCGTTGTTGCTGTACTGCATAAATGTAGATTTGTTAGTATTACTACTGGTACACTAGTTTATGATTAGTTAATTATTAACCGATATGGTTTCTCTTATCATGTCACATTGACATGGTAAATGTACTTAGAAATGTATAATTTGAAAATTGCCAGCGTAGATAGGCGAGCGGGCGATTTCCTCGAAATTTCTCGGACAACGGGGCAATGCGACTTCGGTCCAGAGAACCCTACAGAGATGGCAAGTCCCCCGAAACGATGCACACGTTCGCAGAAATTCAAAAGTCATGTTCCTACACTTAATGAATATATATATATATATATATATATATATATATATATATATATATGAGAATGTATTTAGTCCGACACAAGTTAAAAACACATATATATATATATATATATTCACCAAAATTGGGCAGTTTTCTAAAGGCAGTGCATTTGTTGCATCTTTCCATCGATTTTAAGAGAAAGCAAGCTGTATACGTACACTAAATATATACGTAAAAGAACATTTTTAATTTTCTATAGTTACATGAACGTATAGCACATTTACAAGTTATTAGCCTTAAACTTAAAATTATATTTAATATCGCATGCATATAAATCTGCGTGCTCTTATGTGACAGAGGTTAGGCGTGCTACACCTGTCCTGAGCCCGCCCTATATAAATCGAGAGATATGGAATGATGACGTGTTGTATTCCCACGCTATAAGTGCAGAAGCTAAGGAACTTGGGCTGAGACGGTACTACTCAACCTTAAGTTATAAGCTTTAATATGGTTTATTTACGAAACTGCATATTACATGTTTTTTTGGTGAAAAATTAACACTGAAATTGAGAGACCATACGTACAATACAAATCCATATGCTTACATAACACAAAATTAAACAGCAGAGACACAGCAGCAAAGCTGCATACAAATTATGCAAACCAAACACAATGGCATGACAGAACAGTAGACTCTACATCGTCAGTAAATATGGTCAACATTTATTTTACTATGATTATGCATTGCTACTAAGAGGTAGCAATGCATGTTTGTAGCCCATACTACATATTTAGTACGAATCAGAAGTTCGCTAACCCTGCATGTAAACATAGGGTCTTAGTTTTTAAAATAAAATAAAATTACCATATTTTACTAAGCGTGTACGTTTGTGTGCATCCACCTGCCTTGGGCTATCTTGCCTTTGGTTGGAATAAAGGGTAAGAGAGCCCAGAGCAGGTGCACCATAATTAACTCATCGTAGCAGCGACACATTACTTTGCATTGGTAATAAAAAAAATTTTGATGTAGATGCCCAAAGTGAGGATAGGCGGTACTCAAGCTATTAAGTACTACTATATTTTAAATAAAACATACAAAAACTTTTCATATGTTTGTACTAATGAATCACTAAGCATTGGCAGTAACAACATACAGTAGTTATATATATATAAATATATATATATCGCTATTAGCACAATTAAAAAGTAATGCATATATATATATATATATATATATATATATATATATATATATATATATATATATATCGCTATTAGCATGTTTTGTAATACCTCATCCCAACGATTTAAAGTATTGTCAGTTGCCAATTTCCTAGCAAGATAGGCTGAATAACCAAACATTTACTTATATTTTTCCCGCAGTACATATCATAGTTTAAACCGAGATATGATTGAGTTTTATAAAGAAATAATTGTTGTTCGTCTTATTATGTATGAAAGTAGAAACGGCAGACGCAGGTTGCCTAAATGAATGGCTGACAAGTAGAAACACGTCTGTAAGTGCTGTCGCCCAAACGTATGTTTTAAGCATATCGTTCTCACAGACAAGCTAGCAAAAAGGGTTAAAGTTTCAAAACGAAAAATATATAGAACAAGTATATGTGTTTGTCCATGGGAAGAGATTCGACAGTAGGTCAAGAGAGTAGTAGAGGAATGTGCGTGGTCTTGGAACCCCCGAGTGTAAGACCGAAGCACTGTTCGCAGCAAATATGGGCGGCAATATGTTTTTATTTGAGAAAAGACTTATAAAATGTTCTGCGATTCCACGTAGAAACGTTCGTCGATTACTTATACTTGTCTAGGCGCTGTTTCGCCGTAGAGGTGATGACAGCTTGTCATCACCTGTTGCCGAACATAAGGGTCGTCTTGGCCTGCTGACATTGCCTCGGGCAGTATGATGAAAGGAGTAACCATTCGGAGGCGTAGCATTTCGCGGCATTCGCGTCAACGCCATCTTGTACCTCCTGTCTGTGTAAATTGTTACTGATCAAGAGCTGCAACAAACTCCTATTGGACGCTCTCGGTGCTCGGTGACAACACGTTGCGTGGTCCGCAAAATCGATATCCGAAATGTGCAAAAGAGCAGCAATCAACCGTCTCCCATCTTGTTTGCTATATACTGTCCGACCCGCTCCCCGATATATTTGATCCTGTCACGTTGCAATTCTATCAGCGGCATTTGCAGCGAACTTGCTTCTAACACCATTGCATACCTGTTATATATAAATACATATATATATATATATATATATATATATATATATAGATATATATATATATATATATATATATATTCCTTCTGTTCTAGTTTGCCAAATTGGACTCATCGTAGACATCGATCATTGGCGTTGTTTGCTCATGATACCCAACTTGTGATCAAATCGTCTTGATTGATGTGACATATTCACCTAATATTCCTGTCGCCCATAAATGTAGCTTGCGGTTATAGCCATGTGCAATTAGCACGATCTAGAACTTACGGTAACTTCGATGTAATGCCAAAGTAATACCGAGCCTGGGGGGGGTGGGGAGGAATCCGGGTTTAGTGGGTTTGCGAGTCTCACACTAGTCACGCAGGCTGCTAGTGGCGCATGTGCATCATGCATTCCCAAAACCTCCCAGAACAAAAAAAAAAGAACTTACGGTGACTTGGACTCCGTCTCGCATATCTGCGTTTGCCGCGGTATTAGCATGACGTTAATCGCCCGCCGTTCTACTTATAATCTACTATATTATCCAGCTCCCGTCACCATTCGAGTGCCGGCGCGATCGCAGAGAACCAGATCCAAGAGTCCGGACAATTTTTGTTCAAATGGTGTCGATCAGGCGACAGACTTCTGCGTCCAAAATAATAATAACGCTGTTATCCCTAGAGTATATTTTCATGATATACGTTTATATATATTTGTTTGTTTCGTTTTGTATTATTTTGCAACACGTTGCTTGTGACAATAGCAAGCTACACAAAACAAGCTACATACCGCGATAATGCAGGCAAACTCTTGCTTCACCTGCGAAACAGAGGCATGTCCTGATTATCGTGCCTCAAGTGGCACAACCGCTCCCCTAAATAAGGTCTCACACACAAGCAACTCTCCTTCCTGAGCGTGGCAGAGACCGTCGCTGTTTGTTGGGCCAAGGAATGCTGCGTCCTGCATGTTGACTAATTAATCTGTGGGCGATCCTTCCCGTACGCAAGCGGATTGAAGCGATATGCTCAACACCATTGGCGTCGCATAGCCCTTGGTGTGTGCCGATATGGTAAACGGGCCGGATAGACGTTGCTTTGGTCGATTGTTTAAACATGGGTAATAAAGTAGAGAATTGCAGGTGGAAAAGGTGTTTTTCTTTGTCGTAAAATTAGGCAATGTCTGCGAGGGCCAAAGGAAACGAGTACGCTGTACAGGGCATACTTATAGTTCAAGTGAGGCATAACAATAATCGTAAAAAAGAACGAGCCCATCTGGGTTTCTATCTACATCGAAGGACGAAACCCATGTGCAAGTCTTGAAAACGCCTGAGACATGACGGCTGAATTATGGCCCCTCGTGTGCCCCTCTGAAGCGTGGGTTCAATTCAAAAGAACATCTAGACGAACTACGACAAGCAGCTACAGGTAGTGTGAATACATTATATGTAACAGATATTACAGACAAAAGGGAACTAAATTAAGGGTCGTTGTTTTGGTAACAAAACTCTTCTTAAAAACACGCGCCTTGCAACGCCAACGCAACTTTTCCCTGCAAGAGAATCTGCTGTCAACAATCTGCCGCAAATCATAACGCAAATAAAAAGCCAAATAATAATACACGTCTATGACTGTGCTCGAAGAACGGATTTAATTTTACCTGTCGTATATTCTTTAATATAACCTTATTATTGCTTGCCTTGATTCTCTTCTGAGCATTGTCTCCTTAGATGGGACCTTAACTCAGTTATCTTCGGATGAGATTTAGCCTCGTTAAAAACGATACTTCAGGTGTAGATATTTATATATATATATATATATCTACGGCTTACGGCTGCAATCCTAAGCTATATGACACCAACACCTAACCAGCCAAGAGAAACAGCTGTAGATGGGCTCGCTCATGAACAACAATAGCAGAATCATGCGAATATCCTGTATGTTGCTGTATCGAAGCTTTCTGTACTCACACAGTGGGAAGTGGCAAAGCACGTATAGTTATGCTGCGACAATGATTTCACTTGAAATAGTATTAATCGTAAATGTAAAGGCTCCAAAGTGAATACAGGGAATTATTGCGTTTTATACACATAATGCATAGAGTGCACCCTGTGCGTAGAGTGCAAGGGTCAATATTAAAATCTTGGCTAAATGTCCACATTCACCTTGTCTAATTCGAAGACTATGAAAACCAAGAGTGGCCGGTCCAGGTCTCGAACCCACGACCTCCAACTGAAAATTTTCAACTTTTAAATGTAAGCTAAGAATACATGAGTTAAAAGATTTTATGCATTCGAAAAGTACTCTCGTTTGTTGTTTATAGCCTCCCCTCATCTCTAGGCCAGATGATCGATTTCTTTCCCTGTAGGTAGTTCTGCATAAGGAATTCCCAGTCGTCTGCATAAGGAATTTCCAGTCGGAACTTGTTGTCTTACGGAGGTTGCGTAAACTCACACGTGTTGGCTTGGTATAATATAATGCCCCTTCAATTAAGGAGACTTTTTTTTCTTCCTTTGGGGGCAGGCAAAAATGACGTCAAACTGATCACAGAATACATCCGGGTCTTTTGTTTGACCATTAGGAAAATTTTATCTATTATTACATCACCTTTCGTATTGTTGATTACATTACATTACACGTATTCATTAAATTTCGGAAACGGCATTCGTTTCCGTTAATCTTAACTATATATAGAATATATTGTATATGCATCTCCAGAAGATGTCAGCGACCTAACGCTCAGATAGCTGGCGCTGAACGACATGTTTCATGATGATATTTGGTGCCGACGAGGCCGCAGAATTTGTAGCAACACTCATCGGAAGGGTTATGGTACCCAGTGCGGTGGCACAGTTTGTGATGGAACCCATTAGGAAAACTCTCGTGGTGACCGATGCCATGCTTATCCCACCGCACACAAAGCACAATCTTGCGCGAATGTCTTATTAATTTTGGCGCCTTCTTGGCAGGTTGGCCAACCAGGATCTTTTACGTTTCACATTGTCGTGAAAGACCTATTTTTTGTTGGTAAAACCCCGATCCAGGAACGGTCACTCATTGCGTCTGGCAAGCTAAAAAGAGCATTTTGCTAGACGCGCTATTCTGTATCACTCGTTCAAATAAGGTGTTCATTGGTTTAAATTGGATACGAAATCATGGGCCGAACTCGAGTTACGATGGTTGTGTGACACACCCCGAAGTCCATGACTAACTTACTATTTCATTTGGAGATTCTGTTTGAACCTATACACAATTGCCGCGCATAACTGTAATAGTTCGTGTCTATGGACAGAATTTAATTAGCAAAAATAATAGACGAAATCACTTTGCGAAGCTCACGAAGATTGTACAGTTTTTTTGCGCCCACATACTATCAGACTTTTTAGAGGCCTGGCAGGGATTTCAAAAACACAATTAAGCCAGTTGCTTTCTGTCCGATATATATATATATATACACATATGTATATATACAAATATATATATATATATATATATATATATATATATATATATATATACACATATGTATATATACAAATATATATATATATATATATATATATATATATATATATACACATATGTATATATACAAATATATATATATATATATATATATATATTTATGTATATATATATATACATAAATATATGTATATATACATATATGTTTATATAGAGCCCGGTGAAGAAAGCCAAAGCTAATTCAAGGTGCCAATGAAAACTCCAAGGTTGAATGCCTCGCACAAACTGCCCCTGAATAGAGATTAAGGCTGTCTGCTTTCCATTACCGTGATTGCTGCGTACATCTGATTGTCAATATTTTTTACGATGTCATTTAACGTCACTGGCGAGAAGATACCGCACGATAGCTCCCTCTCACCAAGTGCAATTACAGGCATTTGATTGCATGACGGAAGACACACTTAGCTATACATCAGATAAGTGTGCAGTCGACAGATATAAAAAGGCGATTAATAATAAGTGACGAACAGAACCAGTTATGTACGAAATAGACGGCCTCCGGAATTCAATATGATGACATCGCTTAGTACTAATTTGATAATAGAACATTGGGAACCAGTCCTAGATTTCTGATAATTAGCTCCGATTGAGCACTATTCGTATGAAGTGTACCTCTCACATACAATAAGGGCTCACTTTACTCACAATTGCGACGACCATAGATACACATTAGAAGCTATTTCATTGTAAGATCATCTATTAGGCAAAGCTTTTGCGTCTTTCTCCAACCTTGTTTGAAGACTCGTGGCAGTACAGACACCGGGCATTTAACATTTTAATCTGACGACCATAAAACCACTACCTAAAACTATTAAAACTATTAACAAAAAACAATTTGTGAAACAATGATATCGGTATAATGAACCTACGTATAGCACGCTCAAAACAGCTAGTAAAATACATTCGGATCCTGGCGCGGCAACCAGCCTGCTACAAGAAATCGCGCGAATCGGTAAAACTTCTATTTGGCCAACACAAAGCAGACTGGGTGTATTTTTTCTAGCCTTACTTCAAAAATCGAAGAAGCTACATCTGCTAAAAAATAGCCTACATCTTTAGTGAGTAAATGATTGACGCGATTAATAGCTTGCTGTTGCCACATGCCATCATTGGGAAAACCCCGCATAGGACCTGTATGCTAGCCACATACCAGCATATGCGTAGGACTTCTATGGCCAGCAATACGAGCGTCATAAAAATAAAACGACTGTATAGGCGACGCGCTAGCAGCCTTAACGTCTTGAAGAGCCCATCGCTTTACTACGCACGATTAAGTGGATGTCCTGGATGATGGACATAGCAGGCCAACTCGATGCATAGGCTAGAGTCTCGTGCCGCAAAGTCGACTGGCGAGGAACGTAAAAATATCCAATCTAAAATAGCGCCAAACCTAGATTTAAACCGGTCAGCTCAGACGCGGGAACGGATTAACTTCTCGTTTCATATCAAGATTTTTACAGGTGCTCTGAGAAAGTTCTCTTAGTGCAACTATAAAATGATTACGTTGACCTAGTACTTTGGCAACCGCGGTTACTGCGTGTAAGTTATGTGTCTTAGATAGTCAGTGCAATTCAGCTGTTGGACGAACTTGTCAGACGCACAACAATGTATAGCTTATGCTAATTTCGCTACTACGAGGTGTGTTCAAAAAGTATCGCGCTTTTGAATTTTCGCGGGTTACGTATATTCGAATTTCGATTTTTTGTGGCGTTATGTTGGTACTCATGTCTCTCACTTATGCCGACAAGCTCGGCCATTTTGAATGTTCACTTAATTGTTGACAGCTGCTTTGCTTGCACGTGTTTTGGATCGTCTTCGATTTTTACCTATTCAAAAAAATGGATCAAAGAACCTGTATCAAATTTTGTGTGAAAAACGAAATTAAGTGCGCGGATGCATTCCGAATGTTGACTGTGGCATACGGAGAAGCTACCTTGGACCGAAGCAACGTTTATCGGTGGTACAAAATGTTCTCAGAAGGCCGAGAAGATGTGAACGACGAAGAGCGTGCCGGACGCCCGAGCACTTCAACAACAGACGAAAAAATTAATGGAGTGGAGAAAATGGTATTGGCCAATCGTCGAATCACCGTTAGAGAAGTTGCTGAGGACCTAAACATATCGATTGGCTCGTGCCATTCGATTTTTATCAATGATTTGGGCATGAGACGGGTCGCCGCGAAATTCGTACCAAAATTGCTCAATTGCGACCAAAAACAGCATTGCATGAACATTGCTAATGAGATGTTGGACTCTGTCCGCGACGACCCAAATTTGCTCCAGAGGGTCATAACTGGTGACGAATCGTGGGTTTATGGTTATGACGTGGAAACCAAAGCTCAATCATCTCAATGGAAGCTGCCGCACGAACCAAGACCGAAAAAAGCGCGCCAAGTTCGGTCGAATGTGAAAGTTTTGCTGACAGTTTTCTTCGATTGCAGGGGCGTGGTGCATCATGAGTTCTTGCCACAGGGTAGAACGGTCAATAAGGAATATTACCTGCAAGTTATGCGCAATTTGCGCGAAGCAATCCGCCAGAAACGCCCGGATTTGTGGAAGAACAAAAATTGGCTTTTGCACCACGATAACGCCCCTGCTCACACATCGTTGCTTGTGCGCGAGTTTTGGCCAAAAACAACACACTAATGATGCCGCAGCCACCGTATTCCCCAGATCTGGCCCCCTGTGACTTTTTCTTGTTCCCTAAACTGAAGAGGCCCATGAAAGGACGACGTTACGCTACGCTTGACGAGATAAAGACGGCATCAAAGGAGGAGCTGAACAAGATTAAAAAAAATGGTTTTTTGAAGTGCTTCGAAGATTGGAAAAACCGTTGGCACAAGTGTATAATATCTCATGGGGATTACTTTGAAGGGGACAAAATAGATATTCATGAATAAATGAATAATTTTTGAAAAAACACAAAAGTCGCGATACTTTTTGAACACATCTCGTATGGAAAAAAACAATCGCAGTGACAATAATAACCCAGGTGAGCATTTTTCTATACAAGGGCTGAAGTGCAATGTGGCCAAAAGATTCTATTGTGCCCATGACACCAAATTATTCGGTGATAATAGGCCTTACCCACAATGGAGATCGCTAGAAGTGGCAGAGTACAAGAAACCTGCTGTACCTACTGCATACTAATATAACGACAACATACGCAATTCGACAATGTAACTGTAAAAATATTGAAAAGTTTCCTAGTTTTGTCATACGTAGCACATTATTTTTAATATGCCTTTGTTCTCCTTCCATGTTTGGACTTTTATAGCAAGCAGCCAATCTGGCATAGTGTACATCCACTTTCGATAGGATAAAATAAAATAGACAACCAGTTGGCATTTAATCGGACCGCGATCGCTTTTAGTTACCCAGATACAAATTACATAATACTTCACTTTAATTATTTCGTATTCGCACATCACGTGCACGTTGCTCGCGTTAGCCATGATAACCCCAACATCTTTTAGAAATAAAGCTGTTCTTGGGGAACTATTGCTAGGGCCCAATTTAGGTATCAGAAACAAATTAAGCACAAGACTGAGCAAATCGAGCGCTCCGTTACTATGAATTCCGCTCCCATGGGCTGAAATTCTGTCATCGACAGACTTCTCGTAGGCGCAATATAGGTCGGAAAAACGCTTCCGAAGACCACAACAATTCATGCACTTGGCACCACGGTGGCTAGCCAAAGATTTGTACAATATTTGTTCGATGCCCCGCGGCATTGCCTTCTGGGCTCACATTATTTTTTTTTTAAAGATATATACTGATCGTATTTATTTCACTCATATTGAGTATGCATATAACATGAACAATGATACATATTATACAATTATACACTCAGCTGCTCGCGGCATGTTATTCGAGAGAGGCAGTGCAGTGATCTCTTCGCAAGGGCCAGGCAGGCAGATGCATGAAACTTCGTACACGCCTGAGAGCACAGTCGACAGACGCACTCGGTATACTCTTCGTGGAAGCTCGTATTCGAACAAACCAGGTGACGATAGCCATAAACTATGTATCTGGTATAGACGTGGCGATTGTCACACGCAAGACCAGACCAGAGGTGAGAGGCCCTGAAAACATCCAGGTCTCCGACCTCTCGTCAACTTTATTTTCCCATTCTGAGATAAAGCTCTCAAATGGTACTGTACGCGGCGTCTTCAACCTCAATCTAATTATCTCAACAACTGGTGCACAGCCTGACATAAGGTACACAAAGCGGATTCTTGCCCGCATTGACAGGCAAAGTACTCGCTTCATGTACATTGTAAAACACCTTTCAAGCAAACCAAAGTTTGCCCGAGTGAAGTGTTCCTATACTCTGTCAAGACCATACATCAGCGCCGGAACAACCTTGAGGTAGAAAAGCGCCACTGCCGTCGGGACGAACAGTCGCCGGACATCGCCCTTGTCTCCATAAAGAGAAATTAGGGCTGTGCGCGCTGTCTCGACGATGTGAGCAGTGAAGGTCGTCCCAGTATAATGAAGCCGAAGCCCCAGATACCGGAAAGAGTTAACGAATTTCAAGGATTGGCCGCCGCAACGTATAACGTCTTTAGCAGCCAATCGACTTCCTCTTCTGAATTTCATAGCCTTGGTCTTCATGGCGTTTATTTCCAGCGCTCTTGAGACAAGGAACACCTCCGCCAGAGAAGTGATGCGCTTGATGGCACCCAGGTCGTGATGAGCGACCACTATGTCATCTGCGTACATCACAACTGTGGCCTTCTGGAACTCTTGTCGAATATAATCAACAAAATCGGCAAGCAGAAGAGTTAAGGAGACGCAGCTCAATGGGTCGCCTTGCGGGGTTCCCACATTTTGCCTTACCTGCAACACTTCCTGCTCACCTTGTACCAGTAAGGTGTCCTCATCAAAGAAACTGAAAATTGCGCTCAGAAGAGAGCCACCAACCCCTGCGTATCGGAATGACTTCACCAAGAGATCTCGAGGTGCTTTGTCGAGAGCCTTGACGCAGTCTATAAAGACTGCATACAAATGGCCTCCGGGCTTTGCCACAGCTCGCTCTATCTCTGACTGAAGCACATGGATTGCATCACGCGTTCCTCGACCTCTTCGAAAGCCGAATTGCTCCGGTGGAAGGGTCTGGTCGACAACGTACTCGATCCGTTTTTTAACCAATTTGCAGAAGATCTTCTTCAGCGTCCTTTCAGACGCTATACCGCGGTATACGTTTGGGTCTCGTCTGTCATCACCATGCTTACCCTAAATAAAGTACGCTCTGGGCTCACATTCTGAACGTGGGCAAGGCAACCCAGTTTGCACACTGCCGCTAAATCGCCTTGATGGGTGGGCAGAAGCTATTCTGAAGTGGGACATGGTCAATATCGGGAGGACTTGGCTCGACTTTGTCGCAGAGTTCTTTGCTAGCAATTGGGCACTGACGGCACTAGGCAAAGGCAGGCAGCTTTGCGGTTTGTCAACGGTTGTGTCAACGTCAAACTTTCTGCTGTTGATGGGGTAGCGTTTGCAAACCTAGCCCTCGCAGTTGTCATGGTAGCAACGAAAATATCACGCGGCGCTTTGACAATGCTAAAACTGATGGTAAAGGTGCGCAGTTCACGGGCGGATCGAAACGCGCAGCTAGAGAAGTAATGCATAACACCACCTCCTGAGTTAGTGTCATAACAGTGTCATGAAGGCAAGTGGCTGGCTGTACGTCCTACTATCCAGCAGCAGTGCACGTGTATTTGTAAGAGTGCATAGCTCTACGTTATTTGCAAAATATCGAAGATTAACATAAAAACACGAGTGTATATGCAATTTCTATTATGCGAGATTTCCTGCCCGGGATAATTATCCCTAAAAGTTCAGTTGTCTTGCCAGCTATGGCTGGCGGTAAAATCTTTCTGGGATCAGGGTTCATTCACATCGATTCCGTCCAAATTCGGCCAAAGGTAATTAAGGATTATACTCGCTAACGCGTGTCATTCACCGTGGAGTGAGAAAAATAGGGTGAAACGATATTTTGGACCAGAGGCCGCACCAGGCTGGCACACGTGACACGTAACGGCTCTTCGTGAATCACGTGAGGACCCACATTTGTCCAAATGCAACAGTTTTGTATATTTAAAAATTGAGCTCCACCCCTGGGACTGTCTCGATTGGGGCTCCCCAGGGGTCGGTTTTTGGCCCCTTTATCTTCATAATCTACATTAATTTCGTCTTGCGTGGCATTGAAAGGGATATAGAGTGTCGACCAGTGGTATATGCGGATGATACAACTCTGCTGTTCCGCATCTCACCTGCTTAGCTATCAAACGGTCATGTTAAGCTTAGGCATGTGGAAACCGGTATCGAAACGGCAATTTCATATTTTAAACGGCCTTGTCGTGAATCCGTTTAAGACGAAACTCGTCTTGTTTCACACACCTCAGCGGGCATCGAGGCTGAAACTGGACACGGGTAATATATCCTTCCAAATGGGCGGCGCAGCTGTCCCTCTCAGTCGAGAAGTAAAATGTCTCGGTATCACGCTTCATGAGAACATGAAACGGGAAAGTCACGTTCGGTCGAGCGTCTGGGTTTGCTGTGCTGTGGTGGCATCGCTGGCCCGTCTGAGAAAGGTCAATTTCTTCCGCATTGTTCTGGTCCTCGTATACAGGGCGCTCCTGGAATCGATTCTCACTTACGAAATCACTATATGGGGCGCAACCTACTCGGGAACCCTGCACTCGCTGCGAATGATACAGAACAATGCGGTGCGAGCCATTACTGGTCTGTCTCGTCGGGACGACGTATCGCCATGGTACGGCAGACTCAGACTACTCAAACTCGATCAGCTGACACGAATAAATTTAGCCGTGCTTGCCCATAAGGTGGTTAAAGGCAAACTACCTCCAGGTTCGAATTCCAAATCACCCCCTTCAGATCTCAGCGACATTGTGCAAGATTAGATTACACAATGATATGGGTATACAGAAGGAGAAAAAACATATATATAGGTTTGTGTGTGTATAACATTGTGATTACACTTGACAGATGCAGGTGCTCCAACGATAAGTATTTTTAAAGAAATATGACTTTTGTAAAAGAGCATGTCAGTAAAAGAATCTGATGATAATGATGAAAATGTACACTTCTATCTCTAATTGTCGAGGTTTGGCAGCTTTTAATGATCCGTAGGTTTGAGTTCTTGCGTTAGCTGAATCTTTCATGGATGCATCACTAGATCGCATCTTAGAATACATTTGGTTGGGGTGAGCTTAAAACTCTGTTTCTGGGCACCTTGCCAAGCTTTTGTTTCCGGAAATTGTTCTGCACTGTCGGCTACAGCGCCGATATTTTCTTGGCACATCGCCTGCTAAACCTATTCTACGAATAGTGTTCTCATAAGCCCGGTAAGGTCGACTGCAAATTGAATGAAAAACTTGCCAGCATACAAGCTTCCCATATTTTAAGTTTGTTTCGTTGAGTAACGCGCCTACTTGAAATTGGCACCCGACCCTGTCCTGCTGCTACAAAGGGAGCAGATCCCAGAAAAGGCAAAGCTGAGTGCGGAAAGTTTTGAAATGTGCTAGATCATTGAGACACTCTATATATATATATATATATATATGAGATACGCTATAAATATATATATATATATATATATATATATATATATATATTTATAGTGAGCGCCCAGCAAAAACACGTATCCTCAGAAACGACGGGATTCTTCTAAAGGGGCTATCGATCACATACTTGCGCGGACAGATCCCAAAGATATTATGTTCGTGGACTAGAATTCATTTTTTAAGGAGGTTGTTTTTAATTCTAGACCATACTCCGTTCCCTACGGCCTTGGAACTGACAGTGAGGCATATCTTCAATGCACCGAGCGCCGGACATGTTAAGATATCTAGGGTTTCACCTACAGCCCTTGTGGCAGCATGGCCGCCTACTCTCAGCTGTATGGTTTATTATCTATTTTCAATGAGCATCGCTCATAAAAATTCGATCCACAACAGGCATCAAACCGGCGTCACCCCAATGAGCGACAATTATGACTAGCACACTAGCCCTTCCGCCGTGTGCTAGTGACACAATGTGCTTGTGAACTGCTCAGCCGTCACAGCTTTGCGGTTTTGTCAAAGTGCTTGCAAAATTCACCTCGAAGCAACTTGGGATAGCATTGGTGTTGTTGTCTTGGCAACCGCTACGTGTAAGCGCTTAGAACTAATATGACACTAGAAAAAGCCACGGTAATTACACGGTGAAATTATATTTGTGTAGAATAATGATGCGACATGAAGTTGAACCCCAGTCATCAGTTGATTAGGAGCTACAAAACGCTGCGCCAAGGACCGCTAGAGAGAACCTTATGAAAGTTAGCATGTTTTACATGCTAAATGTGTGGTGACGCCACATTGTCATAGTTAAGATGGCACCTAATCCGTACCAGTTGGTTGTTGGCCTAATTTTGAAATAGCATAGTTGCTCATGATATATATATATATATATATATATATATATATATATATATATATATATATATGCTATACCAAATTACCTTGCAAGATTGCACCACTAACGTGTAAGAGCATCAAACTATGACAAACCGTTATCACGATTATCCGCTAGCGTTGCAACAAGAGCGAATGGCATCATCATGCACAAAGCGTGTGGAATTTTATCTATACTCTCCATCTTTACCCAGCTAACCGTAACAGAGTTGATTCCATTTTGCGCCTCCTAAAACTCATAGCTCAATAACATAAAAACACATAGCTGAAAGCGATTAACACGACAACGCAGGTTGTGTCCTGTATAGACGGAAGAAAGACGAAGACAGAGAGAAAGTTGACAAATAAATGTCAAAAAGTAAACAGGGTAACTCCGCCTCTGTGCTCCGGAACTCTGCTAGGCTGAACACGCCCAAACGTGGAGGATACGTGACGCTTTTATTTATTTGATCCGGTGTATGCGTATATAAGGCGCCAATTGAGACAATTGTTACCTCTTATATATAAACAAATAAACTAAAACACAAAAAAAAGAATGTCAAAGAAGCAACACCAATATAGCAAGACTATACGTGTGTTTGCACTTACTTGCTGAGCGATTTCTGCGTATTCTGATGACTTTGTTGCTGCTGCTGTTGTTGTTGTTGCTGTTGCTGCTGCTGCTGTTGGTGATGATGCTGGCGATGAGGTTGGTTGCTCTGTGCCGGGTGGTGATGGTGGTGGTGATTTTGCTGCTGTTGCTGGTGGGGATGGTGGTGCGAATTCGACGTTGTCACGTCGACTTGAAACGGGTCCGTGTCGAGCGTTATGACAACCGCCGGCGGAGGCGGTGTCTTGGCTTTGGCCATCGCCCGAAGGTTGGTCCGATGATCATTCTCACTGCCCATGACCATGACCCGAGCCTAGGCGGATCCTGGACACGATCCGATTAACACAACAACCAGTCCTCAAGTGAAGTACGAGTCCGCTCTGGTTGGTTGGTCGGCGTCACCACTACTAACGCCACCATTACCAATTGAAGCACCTTCGGTATTTCTTTTCAGCGCACCTTTGTGAACACGCTCGCCTGGCCGGCTCGTCTTCCTCTCGATACCTTTTCGAGCTGCGGTACTAACGGTCACAAGAACAACAATTCCTCTGCACGATAGCAAGCAATAGCCCCGTCCGCCAGGCGTCGCGAGATCGCCGTAGCCGGCCACCGAACCTGCGGTGGGGTGTTTGGGTGGCCGCCGGGACAACGTTGGCGTGACGACTTGTTCAACAGTATACCACGATGCTCCTCCGTTACGCTTTCGATGTCAACAAGCACGGCACGTGGTATCGCACGGTGTATCACAAATACACACAGGAAGAAGAAGACACTTAACCTCGCTCTTTGTTATCAGCCAAGCTTTGTTTTCGGCAAGGTCATCGTGACCGTGATGCTGGCCGTTGTCATCGCGTCATTTTGTCGCGACGTCTTGTTTCAGACCGTTTCCGACCACCACTTTGAGCTCGCGCTGACATGAGAGGTTCAGATTGTAGCTGGATCCGCATAGGATTCAAGACGATCGGCGTGGATCGGGGACGACGGCGACGACGCGGGCCATAACATATTCAAGACGCCCCTCTCTCTTCTGTATGAGCTCCCTCATTCAGCTCCGTTGTTGCAGCTGTTCGCAAAGCGATCTTAGCGAGCGGTCAGATCGTGGCAACAGAAGCAACTTCAGCTGAGAGGGCATGAGAAGCCCTTTGATATGTTGTCAACTGTCATTGTCTAGGACAATTACCCCTTCTCCGTAGAAAGTCGACAAAATCCGTCCGTCGTGAGCTCGTATGTTCAAACTGCAATCAACTCATCAAAGGATGAGGCTTGTGCGTTGAAGTGTCTGGCCCATGAACCCTGTCCGGCTGAGCGACTTGCAGGCTGCACCCGCAGCTCGGAACAAGGCTGCGGGTCGGCCTGCAGGCAAAATATTCACCAAGCAATAGAACTTGCGGTGGCAGTAGAAGCAGCAACGGCATCGCTTGCTCAATACAGAGAACTCTAATAAACTTCATCGACCGCCGTCGTGTCTCCGATCCATGCCGTGTGAACAACCAGTTCACGACTGAGTACTACTCGCCAGCCTAACTGTCGACACGCGGCTTCGAGGTGTGCTCGAAGCGACTCAGAACCACGAAGTTGAGATGCCTGAAAAAGCACATCCGCGTATAGACACAAACATTAATGCCTATGTTACGACATTTTTAGATAATCTAAAGCAAGCAAACTAATATTAAGACAGACAGCTCTAAGTAGGTTTAATGGAGACAAGAATGAACGAACGACGGGAAAGGCCGCTACCTAGGGGACTGGAACAACGAACACGCAGCAGCAGCAGCAATAACAACACCAATAAGTGGAGCACATTCACTTCGTAAGGCAGAATTCTCTCTTTGTACCAAACTCATCTAGTTCTAGCTTCATGCAGTAAAATTTTAGAGACATTTAAATGGGTCATATCAAGAAGAAACACTATGGCGCAGCCTACGAAGCTAATTGGGTGTCGGCACCACGGTCAGGAATAGGGTTTTAGACTTCAACAGTACTTGTCGAGCCCGGTGGCGTGGTGGCATGCGTCTGCGCCTCGCGACCGGAGGAAACACATAGCAGGTGCGCGGGTTCGAGCCCCACCATTGCACATTTGTATTTATGGGGGTCCGTCTATGAAGCAATGCAAAAAGCAGTCCCATGGACGTTAAATCTTGGCTGAGAGTCAGCCCCGAAAGGATTTTTTTAGACTTCAACAGTACTTAGACACCGACGCCGTCCCCGCACGGGCGCCGACTGTCGGCCGCCCACTAAGATTTGCTTAAGTGGTGTTCAAGTTATGAGTATATAACTTTTTCTTATATAACGCTCTGACAACCACATTTTAGACGTCCGCAACGGGCTAAGTTACCTGTGGCACGAAATCGTCTAAATGCATCTATCGTCAACGCGTTTTCGTACTGGATTTATATAGGCTTCCTCCAGCAGAGGGATGTAGCAGCGAGGCATTGCCAGCTACGTCCAACAAATTCAATCAGCAAGGCTGGCGCTCGAACTCGCGATTGTTTTGCTAACCATGGTTGCCATGGCAACGCCCCCTTTCGAACGGTGCGTTTGCCGCCTAAGCCACCGTCGCTAGTTCACTTTTGTTCAGCGGATTCACCGCCCAAGCCTGGACTAGTGCCTTGAGTTATGCCCCAGCGGGCTGTGCACATGTTCTTACATCACAAATGTATATTTTGCTACTTTTAAATAACTGATGACGACTATTTATATATATATATATATATATATATATATGGGTATGTGCTACTATATAGTAGTGTATATATATATGGGTATGCTTATAGGGAAGACGTGTTGTGGAAGGTATATATGCAACATTTTCCGTTGTTACTGTGAAGGAGGGCTTAGACGCCTGAGTTAAAGTGCACAGAATGCGACCTCGAACCGAACGACAATGCTCTATCGTTTTTAATGAACAAATTCAGGTATAATGAAAAACAGTATCTAGCTCAACTTGTGGGTGAAGTCCTTGTTAATCACTTTTTCGAAGCGCTGCCGAACGATCGCATAAATCAAATAATTACAATTACAATTATGTTTATTTCACTCAAATTGAGTATTATATACATTTCAAAAATGTTTCCTCATAAACCAAATAATGTATGCACTCAGATGCGTGGCACGAACGGAACACATCAATAATATGTAAGCCTCGCGCGTAACTACAGATATTCGCAGCGGGGCGACTGCGCAGGTCCCTCCTCCTGCCATACATTTCCCACCTTTCATTTTGTGAATAAAGGAGCTTCTATTGTGCTCTAAAGCATATACATATATATGAATATATATATATATATAAGCATACGTTGCACAGCCAGTTGAAAACTATGCAAATAGGCGACAACAACGTCCACAATGTTTAGGCTGCGTTGATCAATAGATTAACAGTTAAAGGTGGAGATATGTACTTATGATGCAATCCAAATTAGGATGCGTGCAGCTACGTGAATATGGTACGTTAATAAAATTGCAATAGTCCTTAATGATGATTTTGTGCCAGCGGTAACTGTAATGGCATAGTAATGGTCTACACATTGACGTAAATGCGCAAACGGAGTCATAACCTTCTCTACGTAACCTGTGCTTCTAGGACGATGAATAAACAAGGCGAATTATTTTAGAGGGTGATTACGCAATACACAACAAACGTCATTTGGAAACTGCCATACGGCAACGCAGGAGCTTCGGGCGAGTATGATCGTTTTGTTGTTACTGGCATTTTTATCTTATTAGATGTCCCTTTTTGTTAGGTCAGGTTCTTCCATCTTGTCGGAGAAATAGGTAAATGCTTAGGTAGTTCAATGTAAATGCAGAAGTACTTGTTTGGAATTGCAGAAGTTCTTATTTGAAAAGGCAAAAGTAGTTCTATGAAAATGCAGAAAAAGTTCTATGGAAATGCAGAAGTAGTTCTATTGAAATGCAGAAATAGTTCGATAAAAATGTAGAAGTAATTCTATGGAGATGTATAATTAGTTAATTTGAAATGAAGAAAGCTTTAAAGCGATACAGAAAGCGATAAAGGTGCTCAACTGTAGATTACTCCTAGCAGCAAGCAAATGTGAGACATAGTGAGTTAGCGAAAACATTTGTAAGAAAGAAGCCTTTACAGCTAACAAACATTATACATTGTGTATTATTAGACGCGTTCTAACACTCGGCTAAGCTCGTAGAGAGAGCAATTGCTATATATAACCCACGCCGCTCGCGCTGCCCAGTTCTCGCTGCATGTTATTGTTTTATAACTACAACTGTGCACGCAAATATATCAACACTATCCTGAACAGATGCTCGCTCCATCTTCTTCGTAGCGAAACCCGTTTGCAATATTAAATCTACCGATCAAGTGGCGTGTAAAGGCTTGTGTTTCGTCTTCATGATTGTTCCCAGAAAAGCGCAGCTGGAAACGAAGCAGCAACTGGGCACACGTAAAGCATGTGTATTTATATATAGGTTTTCAGGTCTTTGGGTCGCTTACTACTTACTACGCACTCACTCAACGGAGGGCAAGGCCTTTTTTCCCTAAGATTCATAACGACGTCGCCCGTCACAGACATCACTCCCGTGTTTCATCTCCCGGATCCACCTCTTCTCCTCAAGGGCTCTCAGGGGGGGGGGGGGGGCGGGGAGCAGGCTATGTTACGGATGGTGGACGAAATAAGGGGCCTTGGGAGATCTGTCTGTGGGAGTGGAATAATGAATTCTTCTTGCGTGCCATAGACACCCGTAGCGGCATTACCAGCCGTCCAGCTCGCCGGGGTCATACGCGATGGAACGAGCCCGCAGCAACAGCATTTTTGTCACAGCAACAACATTACAAGTGCCCTTGATGAAATAAGCAGCAAATCAGAGAGCAGGCAGATTTTACGGGCGTGATATCCTAGGAGCGACGTTACCGCCGCGAGAGCTTGCATGCTTAGAATAGCAGCATAATTACCACGAGTCGCATAAATGGATACGTTCGAGCATAGCACACCGTAATACATTGTACAAAGCTAAAGCGTTCGGGTTATAATTGGTTAATGTTATTTTTGGCACTGCTGTCGTTGTCGTCAAATTGTTATTACGAGCACTGTAGTGTTTGTGTTGTTGTTGTTGTTGTTGTTGTTTTTGTTGTTGTTGTTGTTGTTGTTGTTACTATTACTGTGCAGACGCATAGCTACATTCCAAACAGAATGCTAGACATAAGTAAATTACATTTGCAGCTACAAGGGCTGTACTTTAAGCAGATGTAAACACTTCAAACGGAAAGACACATCTCTATCTTAAAGTGCAGCTGCATAAAGTAGGTACGACAGAAAAAAGCCCAAAGATAGAGAGATTGGCGGTATTCGCGGAAGAAGAAGCACGGGTTGAGGTCGTAGGTGATGTTAGTTGTAGGCGAAAACATTCCTGCAAACGTAGCTCTTAAACAGCTTTTTTCGCCGAGTTTATCTTTAGCTTGTTAAAGTTGCTGACCTCTGGTAACGAGGTGAATTTTTCTGTTAATCTCATTGTCGCTTTGTCATTGTTAACTACACTCCCTTGTTGTTTTTTTTGCGCCGATTTGCTTTTCCCACAGTCTCAACAACAGCAGCAGGTGCGTGTCGTACAAACAATTATTTTTCTTCAACTTAATGGCATATTCAATGTTAGGTTAATATAAAATGCCATATATAAATTCAATTAAAGAAATATTTCATCATAAATTTGAAAGACAGTTGATTCAGTTTTCACAAGGTCTCCGCACATCTCTAAGGCAACTGTTGCCGACGCGCACTTTGAAAATCCTTAAGACACGCTTAAAATACTATTCTTTCAGCTCGTCTAGATTTTTTTATCGCCAGGTATGGCGTAATTGTAGAAAAACAGTGTAATGTTGTGAAGTGCTTTGAATTTATAGCACTCTAGAGCTTAATTGAAACATAAAAATAGAGCATATAATGCCCAAATTCAAAATGTGGCAAACTAATTTTAGTGGTTGTCCATATACTAACGGACAATGATTTCTGCCCGCCTATGCCCCACCTCTATTTTTCTTCGCGCCATTGCGCACTTTTATTAAGACTGTAGATGATTAAAAGATCTTGCTAAAATGACTAGATCGCCGGCATACAATTTTAAATGGGCGTTAATGTTACCCAGCAAATCTGCGAGTTCAGTTACATACAAAAGTAAAGGAAAATGGACTAGCTGAGTCTTCTTGGGCTACTTCGATAATTTGCGTAACGGGCGTTTGTACACAGTGGTCGCCGTTTTTTACCCAAATTGTATTGTGCGCTAATATTTTATAAACGAGGTTAAAAAGGGAGCCTGCATCATATATATATAATATATATATATATATATATATATATATATATATATATATATATATATATATTGTTTCTGGTTTTTGGACCGAGAAACATCACATTTGCATGCGTATAACGTTAAATAGCAATAATAGAAACGTGTTCAATTTTATATCAATTCCTGTTTGATTTAAGATTGTTCTAGTGCTGATACATATACGTCGATTGCTACTGTACTCTACTTAAGTTAAAAACTCTTATAAATAGTCCACGATATGTTATAGCATATTGGACGAAGTGAGTTGCTCAACAAGGATAGGTGCTGTTTACTTGAAATTGCATTGCTCAATAATATAGGTGCTGTTTAATAGGTAATTAGGTTGCTTGAAATTGCATATTTGACCGCACCAGTCACGCGGCAAAAACAAGCTGGTACGTCTTCTAGAAACCTTAAGTTTAGGATGTCCTATGATAGTAATATACGTACGAATGATATAATTTTATGGCAAGTTTCCACAAAACAGCTAGATTTCCAAGTACTCCTAAAAAAAAATTCTAGCAAAATAAGAAGATCTAAGGTATTGAATGAGAAGCGTAATTTTTCTAGAGGAGCATTAGCATTAGTGACTTTAGCGTTGATAATATGTTTATGGTGATGACGATGAAGACCCTAACGCAGCATTCTCTAGCCTGCATGCTGCCAAAAGTATGAAACGATCTCTCGCAGGACTTCCGAAATACGGAGCGGGTCGGTGTTTTTAGAAGACGTGTAACGAAGGAACTAAATGCTGAAAACAATTGTTCTTAGTTTATAAATCAGTAAAATGTCGACATTGTGCAAGATTAGATTATATAGGTTTGTGTGTGTATATAATATTGTGATTACACTTGACAGATGCAGGTGATCCAACGATAGGTATTTTTAATGAAATATGACTTTGACATAAATTGTGACAGATTGCCTGTAAAAGAGCATGTCAATAAAACAACCTGATGATGTAAAAAAAATATGCTGATTATTAATCATGAGCTATTAATTTACGAACGTAATTAATCTAGCTCGAGTGTGGTTGCAAATATCTACGTTACTACCGGTAATAAACTTCCTCTGGTCTTGCTGACATGTGCCAGAGTGTACTTGTGGGCTGGTCTTCTCCCTCGAGTGCTTCCTCTCGCACCGCTTCCCAGGGCTGCCTCTCTATCGCCCATATGCTACGTATGTTTTCTAGACTTCGGTGTCGATTGTGCCGCGGCACAACAAACTTTGCTAGATGCGTTTGCCGAAGGCTCGCCGTCCAGCCGCTAAACTTCGTCGCTGGGCATGACCGTTCATGAAACAAAGTCATGACTCTCGTTATTGTTCCCACTGGAGAATGCCAAGCTAAGCGCTAGAAACGCCTGATAACGTAGTCTATTTGCATTACCAACGTACATAGGCAGGACAGATAAGTAGACATAGGCCTTTCCAAGCCAATTTACCCTCCTCAAGTTAATCTAACTGTACGTACCCAACACCACGTCTAAGCAAGAGTGGTGCCATGGTTCTGTCTGAAAAGCAAGAAAGCTAACCAATTTTGACTATTACGTTCTTAGCGCTTTCGATATTCACTGCAAGAACACACACACACGTGATCAATTCATAATTATATGAAACAGGTGCGCTGACATTCAAAACGTACGAAAAGTTAAGGCGTGCATCCCTGTTAGAGAGATCTTATAATAGCCATCATAATTATAAAGCGTTGTTATATATATATATATATATATATATCATGTTAGTGTTGTACGCATTTGTCGAAGGACTGTGGCCCGTTCCAAGCCTGTCATTCGACTGTTTTCATGCTGGGTGGCCAAATGTGTACAAACCAACTTCATCTCTCATTAGATTTCGTTATTAAACATGTATTACACACTTTTTATGTAAAAATAAAAGCGTCTTTGTAATAAATTCGCAATATACCAGGATTATAACATAAAACAAAATCTTCTTTATTATATCATATAGACACTTCTTATGTTCGCTCCAATAACCTAAGGTAATGATCGGCTAATTATTCCAAAGGCCGTGGTAAGTTCGTAAACGGAGTGTCTGCTGGGCCAATGACCGAATGAGCGCGTGCAAATTCAAATAGCACTCGCCTATTTGGCGATTCGGTACGTTCTTCCTTCAGAAGTACGTTTACTAAAAATAATACATATATGACCATGATAATTGTAGCACAGTCCCTTTTATGTGATAATAGAAGTGAATTTATGTTTATGTTATTATCATATAAAGTGATGTACGCTAATTTACCATGCTCAATTATGTATTGCTTCCAGTATGCGTACTACTGCAAAGAATACATTACTAATCGCGAAATTGGTGGTTACAAAATTTGCACGTGTACTTTTGCCCAAACCCTTTTACGAACTTAAAACGAGCCACGGCCTTTGGAGTGATGACTCGCTGGCTCCTTATGTAATTGTAGCGTACATAAAAAATTGTCCTAGCAATTCACATTTTGTAAGGTGCAAAATTTTGTAAGTAAATATGTTGTCTTGCTCGAAAAGTGAGCCTATACTAGGAACAACGCTAGCTGACACGCTCTGAGGACACCTGAACCGCGGGCACCTCAAGAACATGTTTTGAGCGCCTTCGACTAACTTTCAATATTTAGTCAGCTAGGACTCTCAGACAGGCAAATAATGTGTAAGTTTGGGTGAAAGGAGGGCCTTATAAAGGCGAATGTACACAAAGGAGGCCGTGAGAATATAGCAGCGGAAAATAACAAGGCGCAAATATACCTCCACAGCATTAGAAATGTGGAGGCTAAAATCGGGATTGGGCGTAATGAATATATGGCTAGGTCACGTGTACAAGAGAGAGACCGTAAAACGCAGTCGTTTTACGGTGGTGGTCAGTAGTCCATAGTCAAAAAAGGTCAAGTAGTCCATGTTTCAGCACTACGCATTTGAAGGGTGCGAGAATCATAGGAAGAGAACAGAGTAGAAAATTATAGGCAAGAAGCTCAGCTTATGTGAGTCAGTAATAGCTATCGTAGGACCTCACCTGATAGGGGAAAAGGTATCCTTTAGTCGAGACAGAATATCGGCGTCGCAAGAAAGCAAACAAGAATTCCTATTGTGGATGCTGAACTCAGACAAAATACAGAGTCTTATGTTCAAGAAGCTAAGATGCAATTCTACACAACTTTAGTTTATAAGCGAGATTATCGCTGCAAGCCTTATGCGGTTGGTCAGCGGAGTACACGTGTTCAATAAAAACAAACAATAGTTTACAAATTTGGTGTCATGTCATTTACATTGGAAAGAGTCCACAACGAACGCTAGCCCAGTTAACACCATCTAGACGACTGGCAATAAGTAACTATATCACGGAAAGCAAGTAAATAAGAAAATATATGGCACGATGATCAGATTTTATGGGAGGAGAGCCAATTGTTTACTTTACAACGACAAAAATATAGTGAATACGCTTCACCCGATGAGAACTGTCTCACGAGGAAGACGCATACCAGCCAAGAAAAAAATCCTTCTTTACCAATTAACAAAAATGTATTCACCCGTTAAGTTAAAGTCCGAGTTTACGACACCTAGCGAGTTTATATTTATTACTACGACGAGGACAGGCGCTCCCGTTACGCAAATCTCTATATTTACGAAACAATATATATTTATCCTTAAAACAAATGTTGGCGTTACGTAGGCTTTTATTAAACTGCGGTTCACACATACAGCAAATACCATATAGCAAACAAGTACTTGCTAATGCATCAATTCCATCTGGTTTGGCAGCTGATTTCGAATTCAAGTTAAGACATCGTACTATTCGCCGATATCTTCCTCCGCGGGGTCTATTTCAGCTGGCATGGGAGACGCCCGGCTTCAACAACATCACCGTCGGACTGCGATTTAATCTTCTCGGATGCGATGTGGCCAAAGTACGGCTTTACCACCGCGCCATGTGACCAACATTTTGGGTCAGTGCATTCAAGTACAGTGCGTTCGTCTTCGTCACTCTTGATTCGTGTGTACGTAGAGTTGCCATAAAGCAAGGAATAATCTCAGCTTCGACAACGTATGATTTTGGACGTTTCTGTGGCGGTAATGCTAGTTGCGATACGAGACACAAATACTTTCCTCATTATCACTCTTGCCACTGCCGGAGCAGGACCTTGAGAACCAGCTGTGGTTATGGTGGCTTCTCGTCGCCTGGTCAAGCGAGCGCTCTCTTCCGTGCATGTTGGCGGACAAAGTGCCGTTGCTGGACACAGGACGTGGTGGAACAATAGCCAAAACGGCGGAGGTAAACGACAGCACAGCTGGTCTCGACCGGAATTTTTGCTGATGTCGTCATGGTGGAAGACGCGCTAAGATCGAAAGCCCGGTTCGTCGGCATTACGGCGCTGCATTTCAATTGTTTAATCTTCTCAAGAGTCGACCGCAGATTGTTTTTCTCTATAACTAATCATCTAGTTAGTTACCTGGTAGAGGTCCTCATGAACGGCAGTTAGTTGTTGTTGTTGTTGTTGTTGGGAAAGAGCAACGTTTGTCAGATAGAGCAATACAAAGTTGGCCTGCGACCCAGAAGAAGGTTTTTGCATGTCGATAACTCGGACACACGAGCGATTACAGCACTCCAGCTGATTTTAGAAAACAGTTCACATGTCGCGTCACATCACATTCGTGGGACCAGAATGCACTTCCAATCTAGGCCGCTTCATTACAGGACACACATGCCACGGAGTCCATGTGAGACAGTGCAAGCAAAAACCAGGGTTCAGCACGAACTGCCTACCAATTTGACTTGAAAAGTGGCAAACAAGTGAGGTAAATCACAAACACTAAAGAGAAACACTAAGGTGAGCCGTGGAGCCACATAGAACTAAACACGACCGTTCACAGTGCAGGGAACAGCTAATCTGTAAGAATTAATTCCAGGATTGGCTACTATTAAGCGCACGTTACACACGGCCGCCTACTGCACAATTTGGCATTTGTCTCCTTTAAATTGAAAGACATATATATATATATATATATATATATATATATATATATATATAACGACCCTACGGGGGCATATACAGCGTCAGCTCCGACTGCCTGTTGAATGAGAATTGAAGGGTTCAACCTACAGTCTAGATGATGAAAGGCATGATCCCAGAAAATTAATAGACATTATGAATAATTAAAAACAAAAAAATATAGAATTAAAATATATATATATATATATATATATATATATATATATCACATGAATACAATTCCTCCCTGAATCATGCCTATTTAACGGGCCGCAACGTGTCCACTTTTAGAACAACGATATTCGTCGACTTTAAATAAATGTATAAAAAATATGAGTAGCAACCTGGTTTTGCCTTTTGTCGCCGTATGTACGATAAACACAGTACAGGGACCATGGCTATCAATCATCAAGATAGGCGACCCCGTCATCATTGCAATTACGATCAATAGCACCATCATCATTAACATCATCATCACCATTATAACCACTATTAATCGAGAAAAACTGTTGTTGTTGTCGTTATCGTTGTCGTTCTTGTTGTTGTTGTTATCGTTGTCGTTGTTGTTGTTGTTAGGATTGCCATCAGCGGCGTCTTCGTTGCAGCAATTCAGCCAGAGGAAAAGGGGCGATGCTCAAATGGCCCAAAGCATTCGTAGTTAGGAGGTGGGTTGGGATCGGTAGGGAGACGTAAAGGGTGGGGCACATAGCTCTTAGCATGCGCCCCCTACGTGCCTCACGTGCTTAGCGGGTATGAGTGACCAGTCGACGACGGCATGGGGACAGTTCGTAGTCTCGCACAGCCAACCCACTGAACGATCCAGCGTCAGAATGAGAACGGACAGACGTCTAAATGGCCCTGGCCATAGCCACGGCCACTGTCTTCTACTACAACAAGGACAACAGCAACTCTACTACTACTACTGCGGTTTGGCGTCATTAATCGATCCTCCACAGGAACAACAAGGGACAAGAACAACTGACCACGACGACGACGACGACGAAAACAACCTACTGCACGGCTGGAGAATGAACTGTACCACGCTTGACTTTCGTGTTGTTGTTGTTGTTGTTGTGATTGTTGTCGTTGTTGTTGTTACTGTTACTGTTGTTGTTGTTGTTCTCATTACTGTTGTTGTCGTCACAGTCGTTGGTGTTGTATGCTATGATTGCATGTTTCACCTACATACTATTGCCGTTGTTTCTGTTACTGCTTGTTGTCGTTGTTCATGCCAATTATTGACTTCATCACTACCGTGCAATTGTGTCATAAAACCTTGCTGCACACTCAAGGCTTTAAACAATCGACCGTCCATACCCATATTAGTAGCGATACGGATCGTCGATTGCTCTCAGCGTAGATAATTTGCGGCGTGCGTACGGTACGTATGTATTCTCGTTCATCGACGGTAACGTTTCAAAGCTCTGTTAAGACTTCCTACATTCGATATATATATATATATATATATGACATGAATACACCGTACACGGGCAATTGCCTTACGGAAAAATCTTTTTAAAAAAATCTTATTATATATATATATATATATATATATATATATATATATATATTGCGTGGTCGACCGACTCCAGATATTTAGCCTTGAAGGCTTCTATCCAGGTCTTATTCCGAATCCACTATCGTGCATTGATAACGGAGAAAATCATCACAACAAAAGCAATCAGAGTAGCACAATATTTCATATATATTCTAAGCATGTTCTCTCAGACAGACAGGAAACAGACATCAGCATACAAAGCAGACACGTAACAGCAATGGCAACAGCAGCAGCAGCAAAATCAACCAGATCGGCAAAAGAGCCCAAGGCGGGCCGGGACGCTTTTAGCTGTCGAGTGGGTGAGTGGACAGGATTTCTGCAGAGGCAAACAATCAGTGAGGACGCCGACTTCACAGCAATACCATGACGCAGCCGTTGCTTCTGACATTGCACAGCCGCTGTTACCGTTGTTGGGCCCGGAGTTCGCAGCAGCTTGTGGATGCCCGTTTGTTCACACACAAAGCAGCCTGAGGGAAATACAAGCAGTGTGCCGCGAGTTGCAGCGCGAGAAGCCTCAGCAACAAGCAGTTGAAGCCGTTGACGGCCACAACAATACACGACAACGACAATAGCAGATATGGTGGCGTTCGGTGTTTTTCGTCGATGTCTCCGCTGCTGACAATCGTACCAACAGACAGAAAGGCAGACAAATACTTTGCTGTACATGACTTCATTGTTGTCGTCGTCGTCGCCCGTGCGTTTTAAAAGCTAAACAACCTTTTTTCAAGAAATAGAACAAACGAAAACAAATTTATGAGAATGTTACTACTACTACTACTACTACGTTGTTTCTGTCGTGAATTTAGCCAGGAACACAAAAAAGCTACGTCTAGAAAAAGTCGAAGCGAAAGTCGAAACGTCGCGCCAAGTCCATATAGGCCGGACACGGCCGATGCGAACCCAACTAGGCCTGATCGCAATGATTGTGCGGTGATTGCTATGCTGCTATCCGGTAGCCCACTAGTTAGAGAGCCCACATTCGACCTGGCCCACTGTAGGCCAATCTTTTCAACGATGAAGATCAGCGGAAGGAATTTTCCTCTCGAGGGATGGTCTTGCCCGATCGCTGGCTGTTAGGTTTTTCCCAGCTTCTGCGCACTGGCTACGTCTCTGCTTCGTTTTCAGGAAGCCGAGCTTTGCACTCTGCCCAGGCAGGGTGATCGGTTGGGCGTTACGCCAGTAACACCAACGGCCTCATTATTTGATGTTCAGTCTTCAGTAGCGGTCTTCAAGTAAAGGAACTGCCACCTTGTTCGAGCAGTTCGAGCACAGTCGCCGAGAGTAGGCGGTTGTGTCTGTGTGTGGATGAATGCGTGGCGGGTGTATGCGATACGATATGAATGCCGACTCGCCTGGGTCACTACGGCACAGTGTTTCTAGTACTGGAAAGCAGCGGCAGGTATGGTACCAGTGAAAAAAAACCTGAAACCCAATGCCATTTTCGGCCATATGACAACATTTAGCATTCACGCTTCCACACAACCTAGTATAAGATTTCAATCGTTAGCAAGCTTGTTTGATCAATTACGCTACTTGAAGAAAAAGATAAATTACTGCTTGACAGTAATGATATGGTCTGTGTGAAATTAAATAAATAACAAATGGTTAATATCTAATAGATGCGAGTAGGTGATTTTTCTAGAAGTTCGCTCAACGGTTTACGATACAAGGTTGCGCAGGTTAAGCTCCTCTAAACTTGCTTAGGGAATTCAACACCAACATAGAGTCTTAGTGCAAGGCATTATGTAAAACAGTTTCGTAGATCTCACCTTTATTTTGAAAAATATTCACACCTACACGTACACTAATGTGTATTATGAGAATACTCTGCCGGGCTTCAGTGCAATGCGGTTCAAATTGCTGCACCTACACGCGGTGCCCTAAGAAGACTTTGACCTAAGAGTTAAGCAAACGCTAGCAGGTCGATAAGTTCGCTGCTCTAGAAAGGAGACTGCTTAAGCTAATGTAGAGTAACGAACAAAGCGAAACAATTGATGCAATTTGCAAGAACAACGATGACTGCCTCTAACTAATGTGTCGATAAAATAGACAGCGGACACGATGCGAAAGCTGGATTGGTGGCTACTCTTCGTGTGTTGTTGTTGCATCACGACAACAACAACAACCATTACAACAAAAACGACACCAACACCACTCAGCAGCGCTTCTCTAACGTATCTCAACGTAGCCAAATTGATGACAAAAATGGAACGCAGACACTACGTGTCATCAGCAAACGGCCTTGCCGTTTGTACTCGGGCCATTTCGAGTCTCTCTCTCATGCTGCTGCTGCTGTTGTTGTTGATACTACTCTTTCTCCAACTCCTGCTATGCCCTGTGTGCCTTTTCGGACTGACGATACGAGACCATCTCGCTGCGTACTATATGTATATACACCTATATCTGACGTCTGAGTGTGGGGTGCCGTCCGATGCGGAGGGATGGGGGGGAGGGGCAATACGCCCTAGCGGATCCAATAAGCCTAGAGGCGGTAATTTATTCCTCGATAACGCGCACGTGATGGCGATAACGACAACGACGCGCGGACATTGAAACATGAACGTCAACACTTCGGCGGCACAAATCGTTGCCTTTCTAGCTGCTGCTGCTGCTGCCGCCGCCGCCGCCTCCTCCTCCTCCTCCTGACTGGCATACGTGCGTCAGGTCGTATTGAACATTCCAAAATGACTGTGAAGCTAAAAATGACTACCCCATCCTCACCCCCTACTAGACATTACATTACTAGACGAAACACATGAACACCCCATGCTATCGCGTTTCCCGAGCATTTTCCCGAGGAAACGCCCGCACACATACTGAGATACGATGACGCATGGGGGCACATGACATATCAACCTGTTCTTCCAATTTGCTTGGAAAGGAACGTAAAGAAATATCGTACGGAAGGAAGTAGGAAAATATCGTGCTGGAAAAAATATTTGCAAGGAGTTCCATTTTGACACTATTGAGGCTATCGTTGTCGTTGTAATTGTCCTTCTGGTCTGCCGGGACCGTAAGTCGCACCGTTTGTCGATCGTCCTTAGATGGGGTCAATACCGACGGGAACGCGCATTGCTGAAGAACAAATTGCGCTTTGTACCTTGCCTCACTTGTCCGCTGTGTGCAGTCGAGAAAATGCAATGCGCATCAATTTTCCTCGACGTCTTGCACACCTGGTTGCACATTGCATGCAACTAAGCAAATTTGATTCGAGTCGAAAGAAAGGCGACTCGATGGTGACATTGCCAGTTCCTCAGTTGATGAAAACAACGTCCAAAGACTACTTTGAAATGACCATATACAAATAGCCTTGCTTATAGGCATAAAAGCATGTATATATATATATATATATTTATATATACATGTATATATATTTTTTTTTGTTTTATGGGACCGTCTTCTCCGGACGGCAAATTTATTTAAGTTCAATAACTCTTCATTGAGCTTGAAATTCCCATTATTACATAAATTCAAACAATTATAACTATTCAGGTAATTTTGCAGAAAAGGCTATCGCCCGTGTCTGCCTATATATATATATATATATATATACTACGTGGAGCAAAAAGTTCGTAGCATCGCCTGTCTACAAATAGCTCATACAGCGCCGTAGAGAGACGTTCTTCGGACGTAGCAAACATAAGTATCATGTTATTAGCTATGGTATTGGTTTCGAATTGCGTTTAGATCTCTATTAATTGGCTTTCTTTCTACACGGAGAGCGATAACTGGAGAGTACTACGTGACACTTTCAGACCTCCTAAAGGGACGCATCATAGACCCCCTCTCCCCCCCGGCCTACGACGCAGAAGAACGCTGGGCTGTTTTGCCACAACAATGCGTCCGCCTGCGCGTCTCGTTTAGCCATTGTCAACAAAAGTCTAAATTGTCGAGCATACCCCCATATTTCCCGGACCTGGCCCCGTGGGGCTACTATGTGTTTGAAAACGCCAATAAATGTCATTCTGGAAAGAGATATCAAAGCAACGATGATGTGCGTGCGCCGTAGACGAGTATTTTGTACCTAAAGATTCTGAATATTTTATTCCAGCTATGAAGGCTATTGAGGATAATTAGACTAGATGTGTTGAGTTTTTTTGGGGGGGGGGGCTATGCGGAACAATAAAAATACGTGGTATTTGTCTGTCTTAGGTTCGTACTCGTGAGGCACGCACCGGCAAACCGAATAGAATACAAAAGTAGTAATAGTACGGGCAGTATCATCGTTAAAGAGAAACGCGAGCCCTTTTTAATACGTTACATAATAACAACTGTGAAAACTTTCGTTAGGCACCCTCAGCTTCGGACAAATAGCGCAGAATCAACAAACAAAACTGTCTATTCCTTCTATTACCTCCAGGGCCCCTGCAAACCCGGCAGGAAGAGGTCTACGCAATAAGCCAACTTTTCAGGTGACTTAGATGCCTTAGATTTTTTACAGGGCCCTAAGCAACAGAATAGCAAGTGCGTGTAATACTTGCACGCTGTAATTGAAGAGCGGGAATATTTGCGGGAGAGCGCGGACTCGGATCGAGTCTCGCGCTCGATAGGAGACAGTGGAGCTACATTTCTCCTTATAGCATCCACCTCTCCCGCCCTCTCCCTTAGACCACACTTTACCCCTCCCGATCTTACCCACCACTTTTCCGCCGACTCGGTCGCTAGCCCTGGCAGAGGAGCCAGCCTCCCCACCTTATATATATATATATATTTACAAACCCTTTGGCAGGGGGGCTTTATTTAAGATTCTCGAAACTTGATAACAAACGCGCCATCAGGCGATTTAGATGTTTGGCTGTACATGATTGCACTTGGGGGCTGTGCGCCATGCAAATATAAAGGAAGGGGACCTACAACTCTTACTAACGGCAGCAGCCGACGTAGAACTAGTCAGCAAACACCGAAACACAAACTTACTCATACCTATAGCAGCACGAACTCTGGACCTAATTATATGTGATATTTGCTGCAGAGTTCTTGAGCTAGAGCCTTCTTCATCCCAACGAGAACCCAATAACCTTCTGTACCTGCGCCGCTGGTAGTGTTTGCAGAACAATTGGTCGAGACCAATCGACCCACTTCTAGAGCTTCCGCCTCGCTCATCACCAGATACATTCAGAGCTGCAGAAATGCAATCCCTATCCCATGCGCAGAGAGGGAATAACCGGTCTAAACAATACGCAAATTGCATGCAAAGGGAGCAGCCGGCGCGCACCCATACCAACACAAGTCTCGCCAAGGCTCCAATAAGGCCATTTTTAATATTACAAATATCCGACAACGACGATCCAACGACAACGACCGCATCAAGCGACTCTCGTTGCAATTTTCCGGAGATCAAGATACATTACCACAGTCTGAGAAATGGAAAGCTACCTCGCTGCAAAATCACGACATCCTGACAACCGAGAGTCTTTAAAATACTTTAACTGCAATACAGACACTCTACGCCAAAGAGAGAATAAACCGAGTTCTTCAGTCAGGTCCTACAGGTAGAGCCTTGGAGCAAGACCATGTGCATTATATAGGGATTACACTAGAAATCCGAGCCAGAGGCCAGAAAGCAGATGTTACACACAACAAAAAGCAGAGGAAGAAGCTTGACTCTACAGTCGTGTGTGTCATGAAATTAGAAAATGCGTGCCATGCTTCAACCCTGCGAGTTGCTAGGGATAACATTGACCCAGCAACGCCTGGAGTAGACGTCAAAAAAGCCTTCAGAACAGCTATAGGCGCAATCTACCTGATTGTGCAGAAGAGTGTGTAGCGAGAAGGCACCAGATGTGACAGCCCAAGCGGTCTTGCAGACCTATTCTGAACTTCGTAACTTAGAGACACTTAGATGGGTCTAAAGATATTTCCAAAGAGCCACTAAGGACGAAGCGTCGAAAAGGGCGTCTCGGCCCAGGGCAGGCAACCACTCCTCCATTACTAAAATTCTCCTTGAAAAAGCTAACAACTTCTACGCTAAAGACACACATACACATACATATATATATATATATATATATATATATATATATATGTAGGGCCCGGAGCTGAGTCGACGAAATGGTTTGGTATCCGATAACCCAATGTTCTGCATAGTTTTAACCATACGGCCAGAGACTGTACCACAGTGCGATGAACCCAACTCCAATGCTTTAAATTCCGAGAGCAAGGGCACGTTAAATAAACGTTCGCGTTTTCTTCTATTTTTGTTCTTGGTATTTTGGTTAATCTTGTTTTTTTTAACTAAGATTGAATGTCCACAGGACCGCTTTTTGCATTGTTTCATAGAGGGACGTTTTCACAGGGGGACGCTTCGCGACTACGAGGCACTGCCCAACATACAGTTTACAGATCACACGCTCTCGCCACAATCGCAGAAACAGTAAAGTACTGGAAATAAGTCTCCCCTGGGCTTCTAGGGCATACGATCTGGCGTCTCCGTTCGCGGTCGTTTGCGAAATTTTTCGAAGAACAAAATTTCGACATGCGTATTCGCGGCCACTGAAAAGCGATCGCAAAAGGAGATTTCAATGCGGCCCACAATCTTTTACTCATGAACGAAGAAGAAATCCTCAAACAATGGGCGACCCGAACGGATTCACAAAATTCATTAACACTTCTGGGTACGCCTTCGATAACAATAGAGATAAATTCTAAGCCTGATGTTTGCATCAAGGGTACAATTCATCGTTTAACGGACTAGATGATCCACGAGAAGTCAGAAACCCTATCCGGCCATCTCTACCTTCTTTGTTACTCTAACTTCCTCCCACTGTTTCTTTCGACACAACGGCAACGATTTTCCAGTCTACATGACACCTACCCTCAAAAACCATTCAAAAGGAAAGCGTCCTATCTTATTGAATACTCGCCAGTGGAAATCCCTCTACTACTAGAAAGCCAACTGAGAATCCAGTCCATATCCGCCGCGCGCGCGTGACTGTGATGAAATATGCAATATGCTAAAACTCCTTTTTCAAGAAAGACACTTAACGTAGTGTATTGTATTTTATGGCCTCAGGAGAAGTGCAAAGAATTCTAGACTAGAGCGGACTAGAAGAGCAACAGACTCTTGGCGCCATCTCGTTGTATCACTAGTCGCAATAGCATCATGCGATATGCCGCAGCCATATGGGAGCCCAGGACCACCAGGGTTACAATACCCCGCCTTGTCAACAGGACACAAAGACCTATGGCTCTCGACGACGCACAAGGAAGTCGCACAACCGTTAGCCGGGGCTACGGTGGCTGCTGTTGGTAGAACAGCTGCACCGCATTGATGATGCTGACTTCTCCTTATACCGTATGTGCAACGCAGGCGGGCCTAACGACAAAAGACGCAGTTTCGAACGCTATGCGTTTTTCAGTAATACTCAGCTACTCTTGCGGCACCTAAGGCTGGAAAGTCCTCTGACGTACCAAAGCCTTGCAGAGACGCCTCTCAGCGATCATACGTCCTGGTAAGAAGATTCGCAAAATTTTTCTTCTCGAAAGCCAAAATACAGTGCCGTCGCACAAATCGAGCAGCCTATCGTCGCACAAGTCGAGCTATGAGTGCATGTAAAAGAGCACGTCAATAAAACAGCTGATGATGGTGAAAAAATATGCACGTGATGGCTTATGGTACCGCTTTAAGCGCTCCTGAGATAAAAGGATGCAATGGGCATTTAGGTATCTGTGTCAAGCAAATATTTATATCCACCCATCTACCCAGCAAATTGTATATATATATATATATATAATCGAATTACCTTTTCTGGGCATGCAATATATTTACTTAATTCCGGTCTTAAGCCGAAGACTAGCCTTACATCTGAAAACATGTCTCCATTTTTAGAAACATGTTGCGTGACTTATTAATCAAATAAATTAAAAAATATATATTTTGCGTTTAGCCGAGCCACTGAGACTCATCTTTGAATGATCTTTTAAACTCGGCCTTATCACCTTTGTCTACAAGGAAGGCTCGAAAAAATGTTAAGGACTGCCGGCCCGTTTCTCAATCTAATGCCCTGTACCATGCCGCATTGTTGACAAAATTTAAGTTAACCACTTAAATAATTTATTCATTTTAAACCGCTTACTTGCTTCTGATCAGCGCGGCTTCAGCTCATCGGCATACATGCACACAGGTTTTAGAGATGAATTAGGGCTGGATGGTAAACATAAATGCTCGAAGAACGTTTCACTGCGTTTAGTTTGACCAAAAGAGCGCTTTCAACAGAGCAGATCGCGCTTCTGCTTCGCGAATTAAAACATAAAAGTATCCATGTCGGCACAGTGTAATGGGTGAGGGCATTTTTTGCAACCGTCACTTTCAAGTAAAGGGTTGTAGTAAACTTAGTAGGCCAAATCCTGCATTACCTGGTGTGCCTCAAGGGGGATGTTTATCTCTCCCCCCACACCCTCTGTACACGATTTTTGTGTTGGATATTAAGGAGTACCTGCCACCTAAAGTCAAATATCTTAAATATGCAGATGACTTAAAACTTTATTATTCTCTCTGCTCAGGTGGTAAACTAAGTCGACCATATCCTGGTGTAGGTTGAGTGACTCCGATGTTGCTCTGCTGCAGTTGGCTGTTGCTCAAAACGCGTTAGCTGATGTTGTTCCTAGTATAAACTCACTTTACGCGCAAGGCAATTTATCTGCTCTACGTCATCTCGCCAAATGTAAACTGCTAGGACACTTATTTGATGTACGCTCCAATAACCTAAAAAGCCAGCGATCAATCGCTTTAAAAGCCGTGGCGCGTTATGAGCTCGTTAACGGATTGTTTGATTAGCGGATGACCAAGAAGGGCGCATGCAAAGTCACCTAGTACTCGCTTAATTGGCGTTTAGTTATGCTCTTTTTGCAGGAGTATGCATACTGGAAATAATACATATGCGATCATGACACATTGTAGCACACACCATTTTATGAGATAAGAAAGGTATATATATATATATATATATATATATATATATATATACCAATTTATGCCAATTTATGTGATAATAAAGGTATATATATATATATATATATATATATATATAGTGCTGGACTACGTTCGTTACGAACCGTGCTTCTCCAAGCGATAGAATCCGTATGTATAGGTTGCGAGCGTTTCTTCTAGAGACGCCCACATTCGAAACTTTAACAGAGCTTACGACCGTCGACAGCAATGGCTTCTTTTCATCTCTTTGTGCCTGTATTCCACTTACTCGCTTACGCTACTCACTAGCTGCCAACGTGCACAGAAGTAAAGTCTCGTGAATTTGCCTACCCCTTAAGGTCCTTCCTGGACAAGCATTCGAAGCTAGCGATTTGTCGTCGGAGTTGGCTATCGCCAGGCTAGGGCTTGCGCGCGTTTGAATCTATTGCTTTCGGCCGCTACCCGAAGTCGCGCGAAGGTCGATACGAGTGGATGAGCCCCTTGACTTCCTTGTTGGCACCAATGCCTCTCAACTCGAACTCTAGTCAAGTCGCCTCCATGTTGACGGCCACGACCTCAAACGAAGCGAAACTTTGGCGGTCGTCGAGGCGCTATTCGACTCTGCGTACAGTAGTCACGTCCGCCGCACCCCCGGCACTTGAACCGCCCGCCATCACCCCTCTGTCATTTGGGCCGTCGTTTGTTCTCGTGCCTCGTGATGTCGTGCATTTTTTGCGAGCAGTACGCTTTTCGCATTGCCGTTTCTCTCGCCTGCCATGAAGGCTAAGTCAACATCAACTCAAGAAAGTTGGGCTGCACCACAACACGACATGGCATCGTCGGCACGTCGGTGACTCATACGGCTGCTTTTGGCTCAAGCCATATATATATATATATATATATATATGGGAAAGAAACAAGAATATGTAGCCAGAATGCTTCAGACTTATTCGGCTACCTTCCGCTTCAACAATGACTGTGCGTGTCACATTAACATTTTTAAAGTTGAAAACACCCGATGTGCTTGTGTTGGCGCAAGAAGCCAACCATGCAACATTCTCCATCTTTTTCATCTATCTAGAAAATTGTCATTTTAGAGTGGGCGATTAAGTATCACTCAATTATTGGCTGTTAACACAGAAATATCCCGGCAGAAACTATAGGGCATCAGAACATAACCTTGTGCTTCGTGTCACATCCTAAAGAAAAACACCGCACGGTTTTGATACGCTACGCTAAGCAATATGTTTGAGTTAAAGGGGATGGTCGATGGTCGGTGCAGGTGCGGACCGAGCAGGTCATGCTTCCAGGTTAGCTGAGGCTAACAAATGCAGGAAATATTCCAGTGTGGATTATCCGCACGAATTTTGTCCGTTGGCGTTCGAGACTATGGGAACTGCAGGTCCCCTTACGCTCAAACTGATTCAACGCGTAGGCAGAAGCCTTCATCTTTCGACAGGAGACTCGAGAGCATCCGAATTCTTGCGTCAGAGGCTGTCGCTTGACATCCAACGAGGAAATGCAGCGTCTGTTCGGGGCACATTGCTGAACTGGGCTAACCCTGGGTTAGAGAACCCGTAATCACACGTTCGCACGGAGACAATTGTCCACTCCAAAGTGCTAATATAACGAACTTATATAAATAAATATTGCCAGTCATTCTCGTCAAAAAAAAAATTAAAGGGGACCATTAAAGAACAGTAGAATCTCTTCGGAACCGCCGATCTGCCTCTACGCCTAAAAAGAATGATCAGTGGCAATAAGCCGTAAGCTGCGCTTCAGTTCCCGGCATGAAATAAATGAGAAAATTTGGGTTAATGACCAAATTTCAGCCGGGACAGCGTTTAGACGAGGTTAGACAAAAATCACGCCAACGGCCATGCTTACAGTAAATGCTCAATGTACCAGAAAGCAACATTGTTAGTAAATTTGAAATAATTTATTAACGATTTATTTAAGATCGAGAAAGTATGTTTGCCCAAGGCGTTCGTCTTTACACGGCATGTTCCAAGCAGGACATGCAATGCGCGTGACAGCTATTGACCTGAGCTTGCGAAGCTCCTGCAAGCCAGCTGTATGCGACATTCACACAGAGTCGCAATGTCGCAAAGGTGGCTTACGACTTAGGCCCGAGGGGGCCTGCATTTTTGCCAAGGTGGCTAATGCGATCACTGATTGTTCTTTGGGTGGCCGTGCATGCAACTCTCAGCCGGTCCTGCAAAGACGCATCATCTCGGTCGCCACTTCCGACACACACACACACAGATGTGACAAATGGTTCAGTATGCTCCGAACGACAAGAAGTCTGTCTATATCATACGGCGCCAATATAAAACTACTACGACGACGATGAGTCGAAAGACGTCTAGCACACAGAACGGGTGTTGTGCTCGTTCGCTGTCTGTGGGGTGGCTTGTGGGGTGGACGTAGAAGTGCAATGCCTTCGAACGAGGCACATACGCGTTTCCGCTTCTTGAGTAGAAAGAACCCCCCGACCACAACAGCGTACCTACTGCTGTCCCACAGCTCTCAGCGTAACGAGCCGAGCCAACGAAAACGAAATAGGGCTTTCGAAAAGGCTCAACATATGATGATGTGTTCGGCATGCACAAATGCACCTACATGTTTGCAGAGTCGGTGTTGTTATTGACAACACCAACAAGAAAACAAGAACAATCACAAGCAAAAACAACAACAACAACAGCGACAACAACAACAGCGACAGCGACAGCAACAACAACAATAACACTACCCAGCGACAAATGTAATTTAAAGCTCAATCAAACGCGCTGGTGCGACACACGTCGAAAATAACGGTGCAAGTCTGCATTATGCACATCGTTTAATGAATTTAGAAGCAGTTTGGACTGTAGTTGGTGGTTGAGGGTTGCGCTTCTCGTTAGGCTACATATGCTGTCTCACGTCCTAATGTATCCTGCTACTTCGGGTTAACAAGTGCAATGTGTTGCTTTATTTTTCTCCTGCTTTTCTTGCTCGCTGCTTTATTTTCTCACCTAATAGCTCATCCTCTCTAGCTCATTACAGCCGGACCTTCAGTTCGACTTTGAGTCACGCTCCGTCTGCTAGCAGTTCGCTAGTGCGGCCAATTTATAAACGTCTCGGGTTCTGCTATCTACCACTCTTAACGAAAGCAAAAGAGTTCCCCCCGCCAACAGGAAATCTCTCTGCAATATCTGCAATCCCAACTGCCATTTCGCCGTTTCGCACCGCATCGCATTGTTTCGATATGTTTGACATAAGGGTGTACATCAGTTTACATGTATGCATATATTGTACATGACTGTTAAACGACTCCTCGTTTATCGAGCAGTGACCCCTAGATAGAGCGTTTCACAGTCGACGTTTGGCTGCCGCCTACGTAACTTCATTGAAATTCCCCAAAAAACAAGAGGGGTTTAAGCCAGTCTCCGGCACACCACAACGCAGTCGGTTATTGTTGTGATTCCATTCATATTTATTATGCTCACCCTGATCATAAATCATAAGTCGCCAAACTAAAAGCAATTTACGTTGGTTCTTTTCCTTTTCAATTTCATCCTCTTCAGCCGCATGAAACATGCATAAAACGTTGCTGTCGCTACTATTTGTTTGATTTTGAGAGTGCGGCATATTAGACTGCTACGTTACACGCCTGTCCGGGTAGCCTATACGTTTACGGTACGGTATGTTCTAAGCCTTGCCTCTGACACAAAATAAGGATCTGGCTAAAAAGGGGGAAAAATGTCGTCGCTTGGTTCAGACTACCTCATTTTAGGCAAAAACGGCGTTGCCAGGCGATTCCGCCTGATATTTGAATGGCTACTAGCAGACGAAACTCCTCAGCTCAAAAGTTTAAAAGAATCGTTTTCGGGCTGACTCTCAGCCAAGATTCCAAGGACGACCACGGGGCTGCTCTTCCCATTGCCTCATAGATGGCTAGCTGAGTAGCCGCGTGTTCCTACCGATCGTCAACTAGATATGATATAATTGGACGTCAACAGCTCACCTACCATACAAGCTAAAAATAAAACAAAAATACATACACTATATAAGGCAAATGGCAATGTCGCATGCCATTGCGCGCGGTTCCTTCACACTTCCTATTCATTTCTGTGTAGTCTTTGTTTGCATTTTGGTAACTACATATTTATGCTCTATACACGGTAGCGATCTTTCGGACGACAAGTCTCGCCCGTTGCAGATAGAGTTGAACACATTGAGAAGCTTAGCTGTTAGCGTCCAAGGATCACAACTCGTATGATTAGAAATAAAACAGTTTTAGCTCGGTCAGTTTGCTTATGACTGATTGTGTTGTGCACCTAAGGTTTCAACTTGGCCCACCGTAGAGTCGGAATATTGCGCTCCAGGCAACGTTTGTGAAATGTTTGCGAGCGAAACGTTACGCAACAAAGATAAAGGAACTATAGCGCACACGGCTTGACATGTTGAAGCACTCCCAGCATACGTCCCACCAAAATCTAGATGCATTTTAACAAGCTTCGCCATGTTTGGCATTCCACAAAGCTTGGGCAACTCTTTGACAAGCACGAAAGATTGCTACTGCGATTGTGCGCTGCACTTAATAGCTTTAGCTCTCGGAAATATATTTGGTTACATAGTCGCCGGGCCCTTAGCTTGCGGATCGCTGCCACATTGATAATACGACTTTCAGCCAATATAAGCAGACGCGCATGTGATACATACGCAGCAATAAAATCTTCCGCAACACCGATGGGACATTTATTTTATTGTTTTCGCAATAGCGACCTCACTTCCGGCGAAGATAAGTTATGGCGATATTAAAAATCGTTTTTTTATATTTGTTGTTGTTCAGTCTCAAAAAGGTATGACGCAGAAATGTGGTGTCAGTGGATGGTCTTCGGCTGAGCTCACCACCACGGACATCCGCAAGAACTTAAGAACTTTGGATTAGCGAGTGACTTGCGATTCCAGAGTAGCGGTGAGGCCAACGTTTAGTAACTCCTGGCCGCCGAATTGGAAAAGGATTTGTGTTTTTGGTATATTTTAAAATAGGAATATAGCTACGGGCAAAATCCCTTGTCCATTGCACACAATGTCCTTTGGTAGAATTCTCGTGCCCGTATTATTTTTAAGGCCGTCTCGGTGCACATTAGATTTGTCATCGGAACACCAAAATTCAAATCATCTTCTCGTGATCTACTTCGTAAATGCCTGTTAAGCTCACACGATGGTTGAAATATGAGTTCATCCTTTGTATCCGCTACTATCACCTAACTTAATAAATAAGACGAAATTGACCGCAATACTATATGGCAGGAAATTACAATGCCATACATCCGTAGTCTAGATGCATGTCAAAGCTTGCTCTGACCCCCATTTGGTATGATTCTAAGCCTTGTGTAGCACTGAAATCTGGAAGCCACCACTTTCAAGATATTGATGACCCCGCAAATCGCAATTATAGTATTTGTTTCATAATAATGAAACTTGCAGAATTTATCCGCCGCAAAGTCTAGGTATAAACACTTGACTAAAAATATTGTGCAACCAAACATATGTGGGCAGGAAGTGCCTAATATAACAAAAAATATCTTGCAAATGTCCAGCCTTTGACTAAACCTCACGAGGGAGTTCAAGGGTGTTCCACAAAAGGCGAGGTCATTAAATGTCATCTAGCTCTCGGTATTTATTCTACACTATATACAGTACAACGTGCAGAAAATATTCGGGAACACAAGCGCATGTTCTCGTGCAATCTTCATTCATATTTCTCCCTCCTCTGCTAATCCTCCGTTGTATACAAAACATGTTGTTGTTTGCACCGCTTTTCTGCCGTCAAAGTCATTAGCAAGTCAGTTTATTAACTAAGGCTTTGAGATTCGGCATCAAGAAGAGTACTTATGAACCCGATTTTTTGGTACCATGATCTGTATAGCAGCGTCCAAAAGCAGATCTGTGACGTACGAGCGAAGCTTCTGCGGCGAAGATGCGCTATATTTAATTGTAGAATTCATGTATACGGTTAATCATAAAATTTGTCTGGACTATTTGCGGAATTGCTTGAACCCACAGAAGCGGAATTGTGTTTGCCTACAGCCAGCATTCATAACCTGAACTACGCCCTACTTTAAAGAGTGTGCCTTTAACGCTGAAATTTCCACTTGGAAACCATATCCGATCCTTGCTGCGTTTCTGGTCTGTGAACAAGTAAATTAAATATGCGTTGCTTTTGGCGATCAGACAAGACTTTTGGCGATATACATTCATGTTGTACGGCCCCCGATGTACAACCATCGTTACAATACAATCGGCTATAAACAGTACATATGGCATCCATATTTGTGTAAATACATATAGGTATGCTCGAAGGTGCACAAAGGAGATTTTTAAAGAGACTCCACAGAAGATGTGATCTCATCACAAACGATACTGTAATACCGCCCTTAATAGACACACTCAGGAAAATTGACAGACGGGTTTTAGCTCAACTTATGGGCGCTAGTCTTATTGATCATTTCTTTGATGTAAGTCCGACCAATTGCAGAAGCCAAATAATGAATGTGCCCAGATGCGTTGCAAGAACGGAACACATCAATAATATGTTCGCCTGGCGCGTGGTCAGAGGCTTTCACCAGAGGACGACTGCTCAGGCCCCGCCTGCTACCAGTCTTTCCTTACCCTTTATTACATGAATAAAGGTGCTTCCTATTCATACCTTCAAAGGCTTTTAGCCACTGGCCATCTGTTACACGTCGACCCGTCAACTCTATGCATACACATTCAGACATTTACGAATGGATTTGAACCAGGATTCGACACGACAGGGCAATGACGCACTCTGAGTGAAAACAACCTTGTTGAACCAGGAGGCATACGATTGCGAGATATGCAATCCATGGGTTCCATCGAGCGCCTTGGAAGACGGAAACTTTCCGCACACCCCACGGCAACACGTGTAAGTGTAGGTTTTGTGAACTGTTTATGTGCAAGATAACACGCTACTGAGTGCACATTGACACAACAACCTTTCTTGTGAGTCTGTAATTAAACAAGCCATCGATGCTTAGAATTTACATGTCTTTACGAGCCGGTGAAACCAAGCATTGGATTATTCGCGACACTCTTTCATACCTGTTTTCCTACACTAGATTAGATCACATGGGCAGACCCCTTGGCTCCGCGTAATCAACGAGTTCACGCTACCGACGATAAGATAAGAAAAGAAGTTTTTAAAAATAAAACACTTTGTTTTTATACATTTTTAAGCTCAAACCAAGCCAAGCAAATGCTGTCGGATTAAGGCAAAAATTGCTTGAAGATTGGGGAATTTAACCTTTACTTTGCTTTCTCCGGAGCTTCTGCTTTCTTACAAAGTTTAGTAAGAGACTTCCGACCTTCATCTATACCTAGCCGACGAACCAACCTCACATGTCATGATTGAGCGACTCAACTGCCTTCGACGGGAAATGTTCTCAAACAGTATTAGCATTTTTTACAGCAACATTATTGCAAGCAATGCCACTATAAAAATGAACTTTGCTATAACGCTAGGGGCTTCTTCAACCCGCACTGCGCATCTGCGAGAACGTTATTATTTTGAACATGTTAAGAAACAGATTGTTAAATACCTTTTTCAAAAATTTTGCAAGAACTGCAGTGGGTGCATTTGGACGGTAGCTATGTGGCAGACATAGCAAATCTATTCCCTTAAATAGCGGAATAACCCCAAAGTTTAAGACATTTTACAATGTTTTGCTTGCGAAAATGACATGCTAATTGAGTGATCTAGTAGTACTGCAATCCGTGTACAAGACATGACGTGCTTGAGTACCATCTAAGACATCACCTAACGGGTTTTTAGATTCCCATTAATTAAATTTGCTTCGATATATAGATATGCTGATTTTTCTATAAGAGCTGCTGTTAGACGCACAACTCGACGTGCAACGGAATTTGTGAGGCCAGTAGCTCTAAAGCAGTCCACCCGTCATGCTCTCGTGTACACCCTGCCGACTATCTGGACCAAACTTCCCAAATAAATTCGTGTACTCACCTCAGTCAGATTATTTAACCGTGATGTGAAAACATGGGTAATGATTAAAAACTCTAGTCAAAGATAACTAAAGTCAATAGGTCGAAGAAAGCGTGTCATGTGTGTGAACGGGAGAACTATTTAGCAGCTTCAATTGTTAGTTTCGTACAGAGTGAGACATGTTAAAGTATGAAATAGATCATGTTGGTGCTAATACATATTTTAAATAATTTCATATACGAGAACTTAAGCATTGTGAAATTGCGGCTCCGTGAATAAACTTCAAATTTCAAATTGAAAAAAAAATGATATATATATACGTACACAAAGTTATATAATTCATGCATGGAGTTGGGTGACGTTATCCTGGCTTGGCTTTCACACTGTAAGAACGATAAACTAAATTCGCAAAATCCAAGGTATGTAAGCCCTAGACGTAACTGTCTACCTTGAAAATACTATTGCTTTCGTTTTTAAATTCTGTGCGATTGAATTTAACCGCCGGAAAATCCTCCAATATACCTCAAACAAGCCTAAGCGTACCTGCTGCCAGACGGCTGTGTGTAAGACCTGCTGGTAGACGGGCTATATGTGAGACAATGCAAGCAAGCGACATTGGGGAATTCCAATATCAATTTAAATTCCACGCTGACAGAACCAATATAAAACTAGACATGAAAGTAAACCAAACGGCCGATACTCGGACCATCCGCGCCCCGTATGCGATACAATAACCAGCCAGACAAGTTGCCTATTTTAGACCGAGAAACCGATATGCGCAAACTTTGTATGCACGTCAGCGCGCTTGATAGCGATGAGACAATCTAGCAATGCTGACGAATTATTCTGACGTTGCACCCACGACTGACTAGTTCAGTCTAAGAATATAGACCATATATGACAACGAAAGTACAAAATATAATATAAATATATATATGTATATATTATTTTTTTTAACGCTCTGACAACTAAATTTTTAGACGCTCGTAATGGGCTAAGTTGCCTGTGGCACGATAGCGTCTAAACGCATTAATCGTCATCGCGTTCTCGTACTGGAATTATATAGGCTTTCTCCAGCAGAGGTATGTAGCAGCAGCAGGGCAATGACAACTACGTCCAACAAATTCCACCAGCACGGCCAGGGCTCGAACTAGCGATGTTTTGCTAACCGTGGTTGCCATGGCAACGCCCCGTTTCGAACGGTGCGTTAGCCGCCTAAGCCACCGCCGCTACAAACAAAAAAAAATATATATGTATTGCTCTCGATGTCGTTCTGTAGTGTTTTTACTATATGTATACAGTGCCCCCCACTGTACTACAAATGTTTATTTTGTCCAATTCTCAGGTGTGTCATATCTATAAGCAAAGAGAAAAATAGTTAGCAGCAAGTTTCTGTGCAGCGCAAACCGCGTTTGCTGTTTAACTGCGCCAACCATGTTTGCGTAACTTTCGTAGAATTTGTGCCGTGTGCTATTGAACAAGATACATAAAATTCCTGGCATTCAGCAGGGCATAACGTGTATGTTAAGAACGATTCCAAAAAGAGAAATGTATCCATCTATTGGCAACTGTGTGACCGTGTAAGTAAGCATGTCAGCCTAAATGGGGGCGTAGTAGAAAACCACTTCTAATTAAAAAAACAAATTTTCATTCGTTTCCGGTAAGAGTTTCATATTATGATAGTCTAATAAAGACGCGATATGTACACTACTAGGAATTCATCTGTGCTCATCGGGCCGTCCGCCGAGTAAACACACCATTAATGTGTTCCGTTCGGGCCACAGACTTCTGAGTTATGTAGCGCTGGCTTTTTTAGGTCGTTGGATCTAACGTGGAAAAAGTGTCCATGAATGTCACACTTTTGTGCTGACGTAATGCGATTTTGTTTTATTGACCAATTATAAGTAAGTAAGACTAGGAAGACTATTAGCTGTTTTGTCGTTAGAGCATTTCAGACGCGAGCGTCTTAAATATCCTTCTTGTATTCTACCCCCCCCCCCCCGCCCCCCCACTGCAAGGGTGCCATGTATTACTGCAGTACACATGGTAAGGGTATATAAATATATATATATATATATATATATATATATATATATATATATAATATATATATATATAAGACTAACCAAATGTATATATAAATACGTATGTGTATCGGTTTAAATATTTGTTTCCGAAGAGTTACATGTGGCGGCATTTGCAAGCCAGTAAACTGCACGAATGTTCAACGTGCGCCTTCAGAGGTCGTGTTATTATTACGTGTGGTCGTACACAGAAATTCTCGCAGCAGACCGACAAAATTATGCATGGAAAGCGTACGCCTGACAGCAAATTCGCGTGAATTCGCACAGTTCGGCTATCGACAAAAGGGAGGCGTGGCAAGTGTTTGCATATGCAAACACTTTGCCAGCTGCACTCCTGCTGTGTATGTGTTTAGGCACATACACGGCATGCATGAGGCATGTGTAGGTTTATATGCTCTTACCGCGCACAAGAGTTAGCGAGGCAGCTAGCTGCCCACACACTCGGCAAAGCTGGCGCAGAGGTGGTCCGATTCGAGCTTCATCAATTCGGCTCTTTGAATTCAACAACGTCGTCAACAAGGGATGAACAAAGTTCAACGATGGATCAGCGTCGGTAGAGCCGGCTCCACGGCTGGCCGCGACACCCTCTTTTTAATTTTAGAGAGCCGCAGTCGAAGTCGCAGTTGAAGCTCGGTGTTGAGATTTTCGGCGTCATCCTCCTTGGGTGTATATACATATGTGTGTGTGTGTGTGGCCTCGTCGACATCGAAGGAGTCAGCATGGACAGCTCAACGACGAGTCGAGAGAGCAAACCAGTCGAAACAGCCACCGCAAGGGCTATAAATAACGACAAGTGTCGGAGCGAGTCCGCCGATCTTCGATACGTACAGTACGACAATGCGTGGTGCGGCACGAGGTGCAGCTATGCGGTACGTTGGTTACCGTTGACACTAGGCGCTAAGCGATGAACGCCCGGCGACTCTATTCCCCGCTGATGCCGCTGCAGTCCGGCCGGTCACAGAGCACGGCCGTGCCCAGTTACCCTCGAAGGTGAAGACGCGCAAGCGAGTGTAAGCGGCGAACCATGACCCGACCGATTCTCTCACTGAACTACTAAGTGGAACAGGCGGGAACCACGATTAGAGATGCTTATGCGCTGCTGCCTGTGCGCCGCCGGTAGAAACCGTGGGCGAGGTCCAATGAAGTGCCTTCTGCGTCAATGGAAGAAAAACAAAAGAGGTGAGAAAAAGAAATACAAAGGGAAGCAGAGAGAGAGAGAGAGAGAGAGAAAGAAAATGAGGGAGAGAGAGAAAACAAGGAAGAGAACAAACATAAGGAAAGTCGGAAACAAGGGAGCGGGGGCTGACGTATTTGCATCGCAGATCGCTTGTCAGCTTGTAACCGTTCTTTTATCTCTCTCTGGCAGACCTGCAAATCCACCACAATATACCTATACTACTACTACTTTTTCGACAGATGCTGCTGATGCTGCTACAACGGTTTGCTGCTACTTATTCGATGCAGATACAGCGTGCACGCGCTCAGAGGTCAGTTGGAGGTCATACACTTCATTATACTGAAGGAGCATCCTCGGGTGGGTCGTTATTCTCGTTGTTGTTGTTGTTGTTGCTATTTTTATTGTCGTCATTGTTGTTATCGATGCTGCCGTTTTGTTGTTGACCGCGCTGTCTACTTGTTACACTTAAGAAAATGAATGAGTTAATGAGAAAATATATGGAATTTACTCATACACAAACAACAAGAGTAGAGATAGACGACTAATTTCATTCGAGAATAAACTCTTTTCTCTCTTCTTCTATATATGGCGGATCGGAAAGTTCTCGTGCTTTGAATTTGCCGCCGAAACAAAACCACCAAGGTCTTCCCGTTTGTGCTTGAAAGCGCCATTCCTCAGCTATCCAATTAATGGGAACCTAGCTACATTTCGTAGCAATTGGTGGCGGCGTTTACTGTTTGAGTTTAGTTCAAAGAAGTGAAGAAAACAAGGTTCGGCAATTTTTAAGGAGAGAGTGCATCGAATAATTTAAGATAGAGCAGATCCAACACCAAGGTTCTTTAATTAATTGTATTTTTTCAACTACAAGGGAATCATCTTTCACAAATGTTTAACACCTGAGAGGCAAAGAGGCACAGACACCGGACCTGGCTCAGTGCGACTATTCCCGTTCCCACGAAAAAGAACGAAAAAAAAGTGTTTCGAGACTATAGACTATAGAAATATTCGAGACTATAGAGGTAAAGAGACAGACTATAGAGATAGAGAGAGAGACTATAGACTATATAGAGATTTCATACTGTAGAAATACACAACATTTTACAGAAGCAACTCAACTTCATTCCGACAGACGCGCTTAGAAATCTTACCAATTGTGGAATGAAGGTTGACAAGCGCATTCCAGTGGGGAGAGCTATTTTGAAGAACACGGACACACTTTAGAAGTTAAAATGTTGCAGTTTTTTTTTCAAGCATCTCTCTCTTTCTATATATATATATATATATAATTTTTATTATCAAAGTAATTTAAAGGTCGAATTGCTGAAATTGTTTGTAGCAGCACATTTGTATTGTTTTGTTTATCGTCTATGTGAAAATTTTAACTTAAGAAGAATAAAGACCGTATGCCAATAATTGTCTGCTACTGGTTGCCGAGACCGGTCACTAGCGGATCGAGGTCCCGAGAACTGTGTGCTTTTTAATGCGAATTCGGTCCGGTGATTAACGTGGTGTGCTTCGAGAACTCTTTTACAGTCGTCGTGTACAGAGACGGCAGCTATTGGTAGTCCTCCTGCTTTCGGATATCGACATGTTCACATTAGCCGCCTGTAGCAGCATCGATCCTAGAGCAGCGCAAGCCCTATCAGCTGCTGCTGCAGCAGCAGCGGCAGCCGCTTTCACCACCAGCAACTGCTGTTGCAGCTGGAGGTTGCGTTGTCTGCTCGACTGCAGGTTAGTGCATCAGCGGTACACATGGCGCTGAGTCGTTCACCTTCGAAGCGCCATCCAAGAGAGCGACGAACAGTCGCAACACTGCCGAGTGGCAAACCAAGGCCAAGACGCGAAGGGCCCAGCGATGTGTTGATGCTAATGATGACCCCATGGATGATGCGGGACCTGGTGCAGGCGGTACCGACGCCAAGGAGGGAGAGGCCGGTAGAACCATCATTTTGGGAATGAACAACGTCGCGGTGGAGGGCGTTCCTCTCGATGACAAATCTGAGAAAGGCTGGAATAAAGTCCCGGGCCCGGGAAGGAAATTGCTATCAGTGAAGAAGGAAATTGCTATCAGTGAAGAAGAGCATCCCAACTCTTTGCGCGTTGGGGCGATCATTTTCTTCGCTGTGATAACTTGTTGGAGTCGAACTGTAATTTTGTAGGTGTCGATATCGTGAAGCGTAGTAAAGGCAAAATAGGCGGCCCGCGCTTTTCTCGAGCAGAATAACCCGTTAACGTTATTGTAGACGACATTGAAGGCCGGCAACTTTGCTCCGTTTGCAGACACTGGGCGAGGTGCCCGTACGCGCCAGGGCCAGTAGCTCATGATCGACAGTTAAAGGAAAAATATACGGGGTGCACCCCACGCTAACTCGGGCAACATTTATGAGTGCTTTGGGGTTGCTCGACGTTACCGTAGCTATTCGGTCCACGAACATCCGAACAGGATTCGTCAGAGCGACGGACAGTGTCATCCTGACATTTTCGAGCAGCAACAACATTTCGCTTGAGTCTTTAAACCAATGGCGTTACCCCCTACCGAAAACCTCTCCAGTGCAATCGATGCTATTGTTTAGATCATATACTCACGTACCCTGCAAAGCGCCTAGGTTCCGTCAGTAAAAGAGCCCCTAACGACCTCTTACAGATGAAAAACCGTAACACCATGGGAACATAACTGTCTGCTAATATGGGACGCAATGATTTTGCTTGCCAGCAGTTACATTGCACGCACAAGTTGGGAAGCTGGCGTAAGCGCAAATCTTGCTGAAATTGTCTAAACACAGGGAGCTGTCGCCGCAGTACATAATCCAGCCGATCGCTATTGAAACGTTAGGGCCAATGGATGAAGCGATCGCCAAGTTCCTCAAGGAGAGTAAAAGGGTAACTGCTGTGACAGGGGATGCGCGAGCCGGGGAGTACCTGGTGAAGCGTATCTCCATGGAAGTTTAACATGGTAATGCATTGGTCGTAGTGGGGTCGCTTCCATCGCCGGAGGTAGGACTGCCAGAAATGCCGTAGCAGAAATAGCTAAAATTTGACCATTAACACATGAAGTATCAAAGCTAGTAATGAAGCTAGTCGTACCCTTGTCCCGAGTTCGATCCTCCTAGAAGTATACCATTATGTGTATAGGCTATCCCCACAGAGACTTAAAGAAGGTGGAAAATAATTATGTTAGTGGGCGGTAAATGGTAATGCACCATCTCTTTTCTTGAGACAGTCGTGCTCCCCGTTTTTTACCCGACCATAGCCACTTATAGCTAATTTTACTGAAACTAGTCGGGCAATCACACTTTCCTTGGTCATCAGGACATGAATGCTGGAAAGATCTGTCTTGGACTGCTCATGTGGAACATACGGATAATACGCTTGTCTGAGGGAAGCAGCGACAACGTATCTCAAAAGACGTTACTCTGTACTGAATCAATGAAAAAAAACTATACCCCACATCATGCAGAAGATAATGTTCCAGGGACGCGCAGATATATAGTCATGTAAGCATACGTATTTGAATGTGCTTCTATTTTATTTCTGAGCATGACAATCAAAAATAGCGTAGCCTTATGATTCCTCGCTGTAGGCTGTAATTTTAAGCCGCCTCCAAATCCGACAGTAAATGCATTGGATGTATCGCAATAAAAACAAGTGAGCTGTGCAAGTTGCACTAAGTCCAGAGTTACTTAAGAGGATTTAAGTTAAGGCGTCTGAGATACTAAAGTGCGTTAAAGATGCCAAGACCTATTGAAATGTCACAACTCGAGTCTATGTATATGCGAACTAGCCAATCATTTTAGTTTTAGACATAAACAAACATCAACTCTTCTTACAACCGTTAGCCATTGCATACGCAGGGGTGGGCAGAAAAGCGCTAAAGATTTATTTAAAAAATACAGACATTAATGTTTGTTTTTAACTAATAGTTATTTTACGGTAAGGCAGGTAGTTTAGGGTTATGTGTGACATACAACGTCTGGCGAATGCCCTTTGGCATAGTTTTCAATGACGTTTCAACATATTTCGTAGACTATTTCGACAATCACTTTGCGAATACGGTATTTCTTTCTTCGGGGATTGCTTTGAGAGCGTTGCCGTAGACGCGGCCCGTCACAAGACCCCATAAAAAGAGGTCTAAGGGGTTAAAATTAGCGGATCTTGCCGGCCAGCCAATGTGTTTATTTGAGGAGATAATACCCGGAAATTTTGTGCGGTGCCGCTCTATCGTTATGCCCGCTGTATGACTTGTGGACCCATCTTGTTGAAACCACATGTCGTCCACACTCATTTCGTTTAATTTCGGGCAAAAAATCGCTATCATGACTCGGTATCGCTCGCTTCTGGTGATTACAGTCATTCTACAGTTGTTTTCTGAGAAGTAAGGACCGATACCACCACCGCTACAAAATCTCCACAAAATATTCACTTTCTGTGAATATTGTGCTTGTTCGAGGACCATTCTTGGATTTTGCAAGCCCTAAATAGAATAAAAAGTTGGCTTATTCACATTTCCATTAAAGCGGAAAATGGCTTTATCGGAAGTGAAGATTTTGTCGTAAAACGCATCATCCTGCTTCGTGTGGCGCTCCACAATCTTACGGATTTTGTAGCGATCTTGAGGGTATGTGAGCTTTAGCTTTTGAATCGTCAAAATCTTGTAAGGAATCCTGCAAATCCAAAAATTCGTCGCAAACATGAACGATCCAATTCCTGAGAAAGCAATTAATACTCTCCAGACCTGCGGCAATATTTCCAAACTTGTTTTCAACAGAACCTGGAGCCTCAAACTTTTCTATCAAACTCTTATCATCGTGGCTAGTTCCAAGTTTCTACCGTATTTGATGCGCCTATATTTCTGGCCATCGCCGCCAGTAAACAGCCATTTTCGTAACAAAAACAACACACGTCCCTTGATACTATATTGCCTCATTACGGAATAAAAACAAATGGCGAGGGAAAAAAATCCATGCGCTCCACTGCTGACTCTATATACGAGTATGGTCGTACAGGAGCGTGTTTCAAGGAGGAAAAAAACAATTTTGCACAAAATTGGTGTTTATTTGTTACGCAATTTATGTGAACAAAAAACAAAATTGGTCATAACAATATAAGACAATTACACTAGTCAAGTCATCAAAGATGCGTTTGCTTCTGGATAGCAAGTTTATTGGTGCAACAGCATATGGCGAACAACACTACCAAGAGCAACTGTCAATAAGAAACTCATAGCTTAGCTAAACTGAAATCCATATGCACATGCATTGACATATGGAAACTATGTTTAGCAGTTCATACCAACAATAGCCACTAAATATTAGCAAACAGCAATGCATATAACTTGCATGCTGTGTTTGCGATGTTGGCTCCGGCGAGGCAGCTTTTTCTGATAGCAATTTGAGCGCATTAGTCCAGGAAGGCGCATGGACAATCACATAGCGTGATAAGCGTCTTCCTTTCGTGGCGACCAAAGGGAAAAAAGCTTCGATCAGACTGAATTCCCGAGAGCCTTTGTGGCCACACAATAGATGCGCTGATTGCAAGCGATAACAGGAATGTATAAATGAAGATAAAGCCAACATGAAAGGGACCAGCGAACTTTCCACAGCGTTCCACTAACCGCGCACAACTCTCTAACTGCTACGCTTCATGTCCCTTGGTGTTCTCCGATGATCCTCGTTTCGTTGCAAATCTCGACTCTGGCCAGACCAGCAGGATTATCTTTCTGCACTCTCAGACCGCCCCTAGTGCAGGGCCCACACTCGTAGAACCTGACGATAATGCAGGATCCGTCCTATTGGACCCTCCGCCATAATCCTGTCGGGCAAATGGCCGGCCTACACTCGCCAGGCCAAAATAATGATAATAGAAATAATATCCGCAATGAGCCTAGCTGTCCCGTGATATATAATAAAGACCGACCACACAAGAAGCGTCGTCTTAGCCAATGAGCAAAGTCCACTAGTGACAGCTAGCTGAATAAATGCATCAATTACCAATAATTGCCTTAAATGGTATTCGTTCCTCAATCCTCAGAGTAGTGTCACGTTTATTATTATTATTATTAAAACGTTTTTAGACTGGTGGTTCAAGCTAGTATCGGCAATATCTCTTACGGCTTTCGAACAGCTGTGTGTGGAAGCCAAACAGGCAGTCAAATCATGTTCTAAGGCACAACAAACCCCCTCAACCATCTTGCGGATAAGCCGTAAATCTTTTCAAAATTTTCCTTAAGGATATTAACCGCTTAAATGCATCGCGTACACCGGGAGTCGTTGTTAAAGCGTAGGGGTTTTCTCAGTCTTAGGTTCCGAGAGCTAGCTCGCGCCCTGTATCGAAAACACAGCGTTTGTAAGAATGCTTTACATCGTAACCCTCTCCTGACTTCCACATACGGGATATAATCTGCGGAAGAATTTTTGCAGCTCTGCTGAGGCTTTGGCAGCATTTTTGCTGCATAGCGCTCATGAAGTGTTCCTCCCAGAGTCTCCATAATCACGCCCAAGTACTTAAGCATAGGCGTGGTTACTTACTAGGTGTCCCCGCATGCCTAAGCTTAAATTTAGTGAAGGGCCCTTCGGGCAATTGGAAAGAATTCTACCGTTTTTTTTACGAAGCCTAGCGTACGCAGGATTATAGGATATTCGCCAAAGCTCCACGAGCTGCTTCTCCGAGTAAATTAATGTCACGGACGGTGACGATCAGTGCTAGATCATCTGCGTAAGCCACGGAATAGGCCTTCCAGAAGATGTGGCAGTCTAACTCTATCTTAGGTTATATTCCCTGGAAATAGTCTTTGCCGGTGAGCATTTTTGTTTAATACGCGCTCGAATACTTTAGGGTAGCTCTCGGAGCGACCGCACCTGGGCCCGGCGATTTTCCTGACCGTATGCGTTCGGCCACAATTCTGATCTCTTGGACTGAGGTTGGCTCGAAGGTAAGGTCTGAAGCTTGCTTAATGAGCCCCGGTGAAAGAGAGCAGTGATAGCCGTTCCGGCTACTTCTTCTCGCGCTGGTGGCTATACTGGTGCACTTTGTTACGCACGATCTCATTACCCCAAGAATATTTATCCTCAAATAAATTATTTGATTAGAGAACAAATATTCTTAGAAATGCCCTATCTAGCGAGATCTGTGTCTATTTTTATCTGTGTTTGCCATTATCGAACGCGTACCCAGGAAAGTTCGAGAGTTGTAGATCCGTTTAAACTGCTCATTTCTCCTTTTCTTGATAGGAACTGTGTGCCACCCTCCCACAATCACATTTCGGTGAAGCCCGGCCGCGAATAATAAAGCGTCAGATCGTTTTCTCTAGTAGAGTTATTTTATTGTCTTTCTTTGTGTCCTCCCAAGGTTTTGTTTGCAGTAGTTTATGTGTTACTGGTGATTTTGTGTCACTCGCGCCGCACTAGGTAATGGTGATGATTCGAGGTGACACATCAAGATGACGTTAACTGGAAGATATTCACTAAATCACGTTCCGTACTATCAGATGCCGCTCGTTGCATAATTCAACACACTTAGAGGCATCCAACCGAATGTCTGGCGGCTTAATTGACTGTCTCGATTGAGCATGAACACGTGGGAAATCGTGTACAGTGCCGCACTGCATCTCGAAAACGCAACACCGTTCAAATACAAAAGACCATGATCGGTCGCAAGATCATATTGACGAACAGCTAGTATGCATAATACCAAAGGCAGGTGAGCTCAAGCATCAACGTGGTCGGCTCCGCCCTACCCACTGTACCAGTTGCCACGTGTTCGCGCTCGATCGAGACAATCAATTGAACCGCCAGACGTTCGGTCGGACGCCTTTAGGTGAGCTGAATTATGCAACGAGAGACGTATCTCTGATATCATCGAACGCGACTTAGCGTAACATATCCTCTAGTTTACGTCACCCTCATATGCAACTTGGTCTCAGACCATACCACCTATCCTATGGTAACGTACAAATGTAGATTAGATAAACACAGCCAGCGTCACTACCGTCACCTTCAACCATACGAGACGCGGCGGCGTTGTTGTACCAAACGCTATACCGATATGTCGTACCTAGACGAACGCAGGCAAACACGACTGGCGCCATGACGCCAAAACGTCTGTGTCTGGGCTGCTACCTTGCAGCCGACGTATTGTAAAGGCTACGACGAATGCCGTGACAGCGTCGCATGCACAGACTTCATTACGTACGCCCATCACCATCTGCCTTCACACGTATACGTGCGTTCAAGGTTCAATACTAGAAATTACGTCGTACGGATACGATAGTTCTAGCCGGGCCTCGCAGCCCGGCTTCTGGACGCTATGGCTACGAGTAAAAAACGATGTTCAGTCGATGGACTGCGCCGGACATTGAACTGATCAGCTGGCAGGAAGTTGATGAACTCGTGTTGTCAATAAAGCCGTGTCAACACAATATTCTCCGATATCTTGGAGGCATAATCAACCAGGGATATTGAAGGGTAGCTCAACGGTAATGCTCTGTCACGTTTGTAGTGCGGTGTCTCTAAAGGGGCTTTTAGGCGGCGCGTTGAGAAGGTACCCGAAGAGTACGATAGGTTCATAACCTTAGCCGATGCGCCTGCGATAGAAGGGGCCACAAGCTGTAGTGGCCGTCTGGATTCTCCCATAGCGCCAAACCTCAACTGGCCCTTTGTTGTTAAGGAAATTAAAAAAACAGACAGATCTACGATTTGCTTAAATAGGGCATTTTCATTTACTTATAATTTAGCAGTCAAGTGACTTAAATCAGCCTTGACACATAGGAGGGAGGGAACCGTGTGCGAAGCGACAGTAGCAAAATGCCGATTTAGTTCAATGGCGTCATTTCTCGAATTGAGTAGGACTTACAGTCGGTATTAATGGAATGTGTACTGTGTGTTTTGCCTATCGCAATTTTTAATTATAGAGTTCTAGAGCTGACCCATGTCACTTTTTAACCCAAAAAATCGAGTCGAATTTTGATCAAGTAGCACTTTGTAGAATGGAGCTTCTGCCGCTCGCAGGACATGTTGATAACGCTTACCGCTTTTCAAGTTAGCACCTTAATTCTCAGGAGGATTGTCCTTTCTGTGCAATAAATATTTATATTTAGATGTATATTCTGCATAAGGCGATTCACGACGGCTGCAAACAGGTTACAGTAACAGCAAACACGTGTTTGCTGCTCATGTATTATTGATGTTGTTGTTGCTGTTGGTAACATTGCCAAGCAAATACCGTCACGCATAATTAGGATTCATATTTTCATGTTACAGGTTGCCTTTGGGTATATTCGCTAACGCCATTAGTACGCGTTTACGTTTCTAAAGTGTTTTTTCTTAATGGTTCTAGTATACGTATATTTATCAGCCCGCCATTAAAGCCAACCTTAAGTACAGTATTAACAACGATATAACAAATAGGTACGTTTTTGGTTCCACCTGCAATTCGTTTTTGGTTCCACCTGCACTTCGAAGTTTCGTGCAGCGTTCGGGCTGAATTCTGTTGGCCTCTAGCTCTACGGGACTGCTCTGGCCACGACAGCAGTAGTTATTCTTCACACTAACTTTAAGTGGAGAAAAGGGTCTAGACATATAACTCGAACCCACTTGTCCTCCTTTTTTTTTGACTAGTTAGAGATTATTTTGTGCCATCACCTTATCTTTTCACCCTTAACCAGAGTAACACCTTTCCGAACTGGATTTATATGGGTTTTTCTCCAGCAGTCGAATGTGGCAGCAGGACAGTGCTCAGCCATACTCACAGAATCAACGAAGGAGAACGAATTCTACGTAAGCCAGTTTGCTAGTAGTGGCATTACTTATTGTTCCCGGTCGCCCGATTGTTCATTTTTTGTAACGGTGCGTTAACCGCCCAAACCACCACCGATGCGGTTCCACAATAGATGGGTGCCCTCAATATAGGAACCATGCCCCGTCTACTACCATTGTTACTGCCGCCTCGAGCGATAAAAGCGTTTTCAGACCGGAAAATCCCATCAGCCTAAAACAATTCGCAACAGTTGCTAGTATTGTTTCTTGTTGTTTTCACTATTACTGCTGTTAACGCTTTGACGATCACAAAGCTAGCGTAACTTTCACCGCCCGCTAAGCGAATGTGCCCAGTACGAGGCGTCTCATCATGGTGAGCAATTTGTTCAAGACACTCGAGGGAGTCGAATCTATCACTTGCAATACGAATCACAAGCACAGCCATACTGATTATGTTTATATACCCATTGATACTACTTATAGCTGTACAGAACCTTATATATATACAGTCATGAAAAAATATAGAGCCCACTTCCCATGTTTGCCACATTTCACGCATTTATTATAAACCGATTGTTTAAAGATCATAATGATACATGCAACAGAGTAACAACGGATACTTTATCGACATTTGGAGTATCGGGTTACCTTAAAACACGAAATTTCGACATTTGGCACAGCTACGCTTCGAAAAAATTATAAAGTCACCACCAAGATGCATGTCTTAGCGAGTGAATTGAGTGGAATAACAACGTTTGGGCTCATTTCACGGCACCTAACAACTATACTTAATATTTAGTGAACTTCCCATTACGTCGGATAACTTCAAAAATGCGGTTTGGTATAGTGTTGAACAAATTTTGGATGACGTCCTGCGAGAGCTCGTCCCAAGCCTTCACAATTGCTTTTTTTAGTTCTACCTGGTTCAAAAATTGTTTTTCGTCGGTGTAAACCTTTCGGGCGAGCCAGGCCCCATACATTCTCGATAATATTAAGATCAGGTGAGACTGCAGGCCAGCGTAGGACCTCAATGTGGCGTTGTTCAAACCAGCTTTCGATCAACTTAGCAGTGTGAATCGGGGCATTATCGTGTTGAAAAACCAAGTCGGGTCCTCCCATCAGCTCAAAATGTACGGAGTGCTGTTCTAGTAGATCCCTATAGCGCGTCGAATTAACACAACCGTCTAAAAACACAATCGGCGACCTTGTATAATACCCGACAGCGGCCCAGATCATCACCGAACCGCCACCTGAGTGCCGTTTTGACAAAAATCGTTCTTCCTTGCGCACATCGTGGAAATAATAGTTAAATCCATCCGGTCCATCACAATTGAACTTTTTTTCATGCGAAAAGAGCACTCGGTGCCATTCAGTGGTCCATGACATCGTAACCTGGGCAAAGTCGAGACGACCTTTCTGATGCTCAGCGGTCAATCGTGGTTTTCTCTTAAGTTTTTTTCTCGTGAGCCAAAGTGTCTGAGGAGGTTTTGCACATTTCGCACGTTCGTTTGCACACCGGCCGCCGTCGCAATTGCCTTTGCCGAGAGCGCAGAGTTCGAGGCTATCTTCAAAATTGCGCGCTTGTTTCGTTCCGAAATGGCATTTGGACGCCCCGGACTCTTTTTTACGCCGTATTTTTCACCCAAATTCACGAAGTTGTTCACTACTTGGCGAGAACGCCCCAATCGACGGGAAATTTCCCGATTAGAGACCGACTCCTTATAGCCTGATTTGGGTCTTTTGTACTCGTAGCGCGACCCATCGTTCAACAGAAAATTGGTAGAGGTCTGCTTTCGTTTCGTGACGTGAAATGACCCAACGTGTTATCCCTCATTCCCGTAACATGATCTTGTCTTATATTTTTCGCAGCTACTGTGCAATGTCGAACTTGTTTTAGGTAACCCGATCTCAATGTCGAGAAAATTGCGTTATCTGTGAGCATGTATATATGATCTTTTTACACAATCGGTTATATAAATGCGTGAAAATGTGGCAAACATGGGTGGCCCTATATTTTTTTTAGTGACTCTATATATATATTTCCAGAAATATTTAGAAAGCGACATAGAGAATTGTAGAACTCGTTATAATAAACATGTTTCAATGTAACAAGGTATCTAAGAAGCCTTATTTTGGAGTGAGAGTGATTTTACTAAAATCCATGACACTGGTGTTGTTGCCCGACATAGGAGCACAAAATGTGCCATTGCGAGACAAACAGTTTTCCTAGACAGAAACGAAGCATCTTGTCGAGAGAATATGCTGCTTCATCCGAAGACATATAACGCTAGACGATGCGACATAATCGTTTAGAAAATAATTGGCACAAATTACAGTTCTATTATTAACGTGGGCACAAAATCTCAACGTTTGAACAATAAAAGTATCGATATAACTTGGTATAAAGCTTGACGCCACGTACCATCAAATAAGACGTCCTTATTATAAAATTATACATAGACTATGTGCACCGAAAGTTTGTAGTCGTAGTAACGTGATACTCATTAGGTTCTTATAATGGTTCATCAGGCAAATTGATGTGGTTATTAAAATAAGATTCCGCGTCGTCATCCTCTGATTTTAAATCCGCACATTTAAGATCAACGATTTCCTGTATTATTTATTGTTTATTATTGCATTGCATGCATTTGGTATTGTTGCAATTACACTACATTACACGTGTTCATTTTGTACCGAAAACAGCATCACTTTCAATAATCAACACATGCAGATGCATATCCGGAACATAACACCAACCCAACACCCAAATGGCTGACGCCGACCGACATGTCTCATAATGATATTTGGAGCAAATTAAGCAAATTATGCAGTCACACTCATCGTAAAAGTTATGGAACCCAGTCCAATGGCACAGTTTGTGGTGGAACCCGTGAACGGAGAAGCGGAAGAAAACGCGGCGCTGCTCGACGAGCGGCTCTATCCGTGCATCGTTAAAATAATAAAAATATTTTTAAGGAGGTTGTTTTTCATTCTAGATTATCGTCCGTCCCCTACGGGCTTGGAACTCAACCAGAGGTGTATCTTCAATGCACCGAGGGCCGGACAGGTTAAGATATATAAAGTTTCCCCAACAGTCCTTATGGCAGCATGGCCGCTGACTCTCGGCGGTATGGTTTATCATCTATTCTCAATGAGCATCGCTCAAAGAAAATTCTATCAATAAAAGGGATGGAATCGGCGACACCCCGGTAGATGACAACCTATGACTAGCGCACCAGTCCCCTAGACCACGCCGCCAACATCCGTGCATCTTTGCCAGTATTACGTTCTGCTAAAACCTACTGTGGAACTCTCGCAGTAATGCCGCAGGCGGAAGAAGGAAAGCGGTTGTTGACAGCAATCTTCGATGAACGGCGTCGTCCTTGGCCGACTATAAGTTAGTCTGTTCCGTGCGTTTCTAGGGAGGCCTGAAACTCGCCTAAAGAACGTTGCCTTTACCGTATCGAAAGCGTCAAGCCACTGGGCGGATAGATATCCCAAATTACAGTGATATTATATGATGCCACCGAGGCGACCTTCAGGTTGAACAGGTTAGTCAATGGCATTCACTGAACGCTCGTGTGGCACCGGGATTGAGTTGTGACGACGATGTTCCTATTAGCTCGCTGAGATACAAATAGATGTGCCGAGAACGACGCGCCGCATGGCGCTAGCTTGACACCCCTCCGAGATAAATTCTACAACAGCAGCATCCAGGCTAAGCCTTATACATATCTTTAGGTGCCTCGGCTCTGAACTTTATAGGGCTTGCTTCGACACGTTAATCGTTAAACCGTTGTTTTCGCTGTATATATCCAACATCATCGCCATCCTTTTAGATCCATGAACACTCTAATCTAACAGTAGAGTGTAACCACAAGGTTATCGTCATAGAGATTTGTACAAACAGAGGAGTAGTGGTCATTGACAAGGCTTAGTAGATCCCTAATTAAGACAGAGAATAGAAGTGGGGTGAGATTATCGCCCTTGGGGATAGCCGGTAATTTGCAGGAAAGATCGGCGTTCTTGAATTCCGTCATCTGGCACGACCGAGTTTGATCCAGGATAGCTACGAAACAGCAGTAGGCTCCTGCCCGAGGCTAGTTTCTCCATAAAGGTCTCCCTGGGTGCAATGCCAAACGTCGCCCGGTAGTCTTCAAATACAGCGTACAATGTTTGACGGCGACCGTGTACGTGACATCCCCTCCACAAGCTCCTGGGATGGGATCGTCATCAAACGTCTCAAGCAAAATCATGAAGTTGATCCCTCGTGTCTCGAGATAGCAGCTAAACTGGTAAAGCTGTTTTTTGGTCACAGAGTTTCACCAATGTTAAAAAATCGCGTATATGTTCACTCCGAACGAGATTGCCTTCGAACGCGGTGGCATCTCCAGCAGATGTTTGGGGTATCACTTGTGAAGCTCTATGCGTAACTATCATTAACAAAAATATAAAAACTTGATGCATTTACCGAGCCCATGGCGCCTCGAAGTAGTAGTGCATTGACCCCGCCTTTTACCAAAACTGTTAAATAAGTTGGCACATGCTTTCAAAGACAGTGGCTGCGAGGCCAATCGGTTGGCCTCCATATCCGACGTTTCCTTCAAGATTTAAGTAAAGAAATGCATTGATAGTGGAGATTCCACTGTACCACTCGGCGGATTATCGCCATCAGAATTAAATGTATATATATATATATATATATATATATATATATATATATATATATATATATATCACTTCGCGCACATATATTATATGGCGGTCATCGTATAGATATATATATATATGATATATATATATATTATATATACATATTATATATATATATGAATATATATTCATATACTCATATATATATAAATCATCTTATTATCCTGCCCATTTGTCACTTCGCGCACAAAGGACTTAGATGGCGGGCCGAGCGTCATGCACGTTTGCCTGCGGTGGTCGGGGAAGGGAACAGATCCGCGTGCGCTGGGAAGAAAGCTGGCCAGACGGATCTGCCAGACGGATTGGCGTCGTTCGTGCGCCGTGGCCAATAGCGGGGACGCTTTCCCCGAAAAGAGGCAGTTGGGAGCGCGGGGAAAATGGGAAACAACTGGAGCGGCCGTTCGGTCTCCTCCGCCAGAGCACGCAGACTGCGTGGCGACCGCTCGGCTCGCTATAGAGCCACCTACAAGGCTGAAGCCGGTGCACGGTCTGCGACATTCCTGTGCACGAGTTTGTTGCCGTCTACGTCCGCGACACGTGCACGTCGATCATGAATCGCTACAAAAGCGAAGCTTCAACGAATACATGTCCACGGCTCAATTGAGTCACCGACGCTGAGCACAACGTGACTCCTTGAGTCGTTGCGAATGCGTCGTAGTCTCCCAGCGTGGTATTGGCTATGGCTTGTTATTGTTGGCGTGGTGCGCCACCAAAATCAAATAAAAAGCTGGTAGGTTAACCAGTGCTTTCGTCGGCAAGATGGCTGCGACGGCTACTAAAATACGACACGAGTTATTTCAAAAAATAGTATAAAATATTCTTTCGTTGTGATATCTAGATCTATAGATGGTGGCCTAGAGGTGCGTTTTAGTGGGTAGCACGCGCAGATTGGATCGAGTACTCGGATACTCTCCCCCGGCGTTCAGTCCCACACTACCCTCCACTGACATCAGAGGGTGTGCGTAAAAGCATTTTCAACTTCTTAAAAAAAGTAGATGGAACTATTGGTGGAGTTTGACACAGGTGACACGCCGCGTCGGCTGTTTGAAAAACGTCTAATCCCCTTTAGCGAACCAGCAGACGAACCCAGCAGCAGACCCCGGATTCAGCTCTCCCCCACCTTCGATGCGTAATGGGGGTTATCATTCGATCGAGTTATTCGATCGAACCTGAGGCTCTTAGCTCTCTCTCGGCCCGACTATTCAAGAACGTCACCCGGTTCTTCTCAACTGTTAGTACAATACAAACAATACAAATTGTATATATCGCAATAACATATCTCGGTGCTCCGTTCCCAACCGGTATCGGTATGCATCGTTTCCTCCCCTCTCCCATCCAGCTATCTCTTAACCTCGCTGTGTGTGTCTTCAATTCACTAGCATCTCTTCCGCGTTCGTTCCATGGCCGCCGCTTCGGTCGGCGCTGCATAATCAACACGCATGTTGGGGGGCTGGGAACCTGTTACAAGCGGATGGGGCTCGTCACCTGCGACCTAAAACCTTTCTACCGACCTCTTTTCATTCTGCACAGATAGCTTAACGCCAGCTCGCTCGCTTGCTCGCTCGCCCGCCTAACACACATATTGAACCGACGGGATGTCCTTAACCTTTGTGGCGGCTAACGGTGTCATCCATGGTTCTCCACCTACCTGAGCCTGTTCGTTGTCGTTGCCGTCTCTTAGTTAGACGTAAAGCTCTCGGCGCGCGCTCTGGGGTGTTCCTCCTTCTCAACCGCCGCGTCTTGTGCCCTTTCTCCGAGAGCGTTCCTCAGCCGTCTTTCTCTGCTCTTTGGTCTACTCGGTTGTGGAACCGCGATATTTTTGGTTGTGCATTTGCCAGGCCAATATTGACTTCTTTCTTTACTAGGCTTCTTCTTTCTTTACTAGGCTTCATCGTCGAACGTTGCCGCCGCTTCCGTTGTCGTTATTGTTGTTGTTGTTGCTGCTGCTGCTGTTGTTGTTATTGCTGTTGTTGTTATTGTTGCAGTTGTTGTTCTTGTTGTTTTGTCTTCTTCCCCTCGACTCGCCGTCAATAACGAATGAACAATGAAATTTCGGCCGAATAACCGGCCGACACCAATTAGCCGGCAGTACGATAACGGCTGGCCATTGCACAAATACAGCCAACGCACACATCCATTCTTCTAAGCACGAACAAGCATGAACTCACCAATACACATCTTTACTCACACGCACAGATACGTAGTCGCAGGCACAGGCAGCTGAACACACAATGCATTGCACGTTTTATACATTATTAGAGATTATATAGGCCGTGTTTACGGGCGAGCTCTTCTCGTTTGTGCCAGTAGATGCAGCTCGACCACCCCACGGTATACTGCCCACTGGATGTTGTTGTTGTTGTTGTTGTTGTTGTTGTTGCTAATGACAAAAGCCTTCGTAGATGCTGTTGTTGTTATTGTTGTTGTTGTTGTTGCAGTTGTTGTTGTCGTCCCTGTTGTTGTTCTGGTTGTCTGGTTGCTGAACTCAGCACTCCTCTGCTGCTGTGCCATAAGCTACCAATGGCTTATCGTATGGCGATCGAATTGCAGCACCGTCGTATCGGAGAAGGCAAGCAGATGCTGAGTATCGACGATCCGCCGTCGAGTCAGCAGTTCTTTGGCATCTGTCACCTCGACACGATTTGTCTTTGTCGCCTGTTTAGCGTCGTCGTCCACTGTCGTGCCTTCACTGCAGCGATGGTCATGCGGCGTCATATCGTACGTCGCAGCATTGTACATCAACAAGCGACATACAGCAACGCATGATGCCGTATCACTTATCACTTAGTACCATTACTATATTGCCGATGATGACGACGATGCTAGAGTTTATTATGATCGTTGTTGTTGTTGTTGTTTTGTTGTGTTGGCACGCTCCCAAGCCGGAGAGACCTGGAGGAACTGATGTATTTATGAGGAGTTCAATCTGTACATGTTCTGGTTGGCAATAACTAATGACTATACATATTGAACATATTTGTTATTAATATTATTATTATTATTATTCATCTACCGCAACTAAAGTTTGGAACAGCAGCAACAGCAATGGTACAATCACAGGTACTTGTACAGTACTGATTAGAACGGCTACTGCCTTTGTTGCAGCTGCTTTGCTGCACACCGCTTGTACCCGTCAGGCGTGTTCGAAAGACGCGCAGTGCAGATGTGCGGTTCGTGGTAGCAGCGCCGCCAGCCACCAGCGTCACGACGAGCGTGACGACGATGACGACAACGTGACGACGACAACGAAAGCTAGACTGGCCAGAACCATGAAGACAATGCTGGCAATGTTACACTGGCGTCGGACGGACGCACGAGGGGCGGCCTACGCACAGCAAGTTGGCGGAACTTCTTCCTCTCTTTCTTTGTCTGCACTCTCTGATCTGCACGCACGTAGCGTATACGTTGTTGACTCGCCTACAACGTGCTAATCTTGTTGTTGCTGCTGCTGTTGCTGTTGTTGTTTTAGTTGTTGTTGCTGCTGTTGTTATTGTTGTTGTATGTTCCAGTGGTCATAGTAGTCGCAGAAGTTGCTGTACTAGCAATAGTAGTAGTAGTTAGTGGTTGTTGCAGACACATATCTAGTTTTACTGACAGAAGTAAGATGCATGTATCTTCTATATGAGTAACACCCAACCTGCTTTGGCTGGTTCTCCTAGCACCTATGCTAATGATGGCTTCGTTGTGCATACGAGAAAGAGAGAGAGAGAGAGAGAGACAGAGTCGGTGATGGTTGTTCTCAAGCTGTTCGCACTCACTCACTCACTTACGTAAGAAGTACATACTACTCACTACTAACTTGCTCATTCCCGCTCTTCGTCGGTGAATGGCTTGGTTGCTGCCCAGGTGTCCTTCCCTGTCTGACTGACGGGCTTCATTTCGGCGCCCGTCGCTGCTTGGCCCTCGCCGCGCTGTTCCGCTGCTCTGTTTGGGCTGGCGGCTCGATACGAACGCGAGCGGGGTGGAGGTGGAGGGAATAGCCGAAGGTGAGGGTCTATTGTAGGGGCCGACTCGACGATGGTAGTCACCACTAACACCGTCGCCGAGAGACGACAACGACGACGACGACAACGTTGGGAGGAGATCGGGAGTCGCGCTCGACGCGAGCCATCAGCTCGAAGGGGATTCGACTCACTTGGGAAGGAGGACCCCTTTTTCTCTATCTTATTTTTCCTCTCTCGTGGTGGTGGTAGGTGGCAGAGATGTAGACAGTGGTAACACCAGTGGATGACTGAGGAACGTGGAGCTCGCAGTCAACTCCTTGGTTGCCAGCACCAGACACACGCGGCGGCTTCACTGTTCCGAAAACACCTTGACTTAGATAGCTACACGATTCCGACTGCACGACGTGAGCCGCGGGACTGTCGTAGCAACTGCGGTACTAACAGCCAGTGGTTGGTAGTCGGCGTAATTCTCGTCGTCGTCTTCCCCGTCGATGTCAACAATAGCGACAGTAGCAGCGGCAACAGCACAAGCCAAAAGGGAAGAAAAAGGGGCCCGAGGCGCATGCGCAAGCGTCGTGCCCCTATATACCCGCACAAACACACGTAGAGAAAGACACTGGGAGAGAGAGGGTAGCGGACTCGACGGATGGGCCCTCCCGAATGCCTGCCCGCCTAACGGGAAATCCTCGGGAAAGGGCAGATGCCATAGGGGAGGAAGGAACGCATCGTTCCGTGCCCCCATCGGCCACGGTGACGCCGGACTGGTGACTTGGTTGGACAATTGCAGCAAGATCAACAGAGGAATCAACGCTGTGGCCCGCCGGGAGAAGAAAGGGAAGCAATGGTTTTTACCTTTAGGCAGAGAGCCTAGGCGGGCGACAGTGGCGCGTGTATTACCGAGCTGCTGCTGCTGCTGCTAACAGCAATGACTGAGGCGGCCTGTTTTATGTGGCCCGATATCACGGCCGAGGTAGGCCGTCATTGCTGTTGCCCAGGCCCGTACGGTTTGCCCTAGTCGCTTCCTATCGCGGCGGCCTGTAGAGCCTTCTGAGCCTTCTACGCCTTCTACTACTACTACTACGACTTCTCGCTCTATGTTACGATCTGGGAGCCTTTATGGTTGTCGATGTCGTCAAATTCACGTTGTGAGCAGCAACGAAAGGCAATAGGCAAAGTTAAAATGGAGGAGAAAGTCGTTGCCTGAATAACAGCATTAGGTGGGCTTTTTTCTTACTCTACCTTGGTTGGGCGGCCGGACGCTACGTTACGCTACGTTCTTCTATTGGCACTTTCAAAAAACGATCGGTCATTATGAACGAGTTGTGTAAAGTCGCAAGGCTCATCCCACGGCGGACCGCTGATGCTATTGCCTGATTTACTACAACAACCACTACTATAAGTACTCTTTCTCGATCAGAGCGCCAATAGCATATGGAGCTACAGGCCTTTGGAGTACTGTTCGTCAATCTGGCCTTCACAATTGTACGCTCGCTCACGCGCACCCTCTTTCTCTCACTATATATATATATATATATATATATATATACAACTTTCTATCCGCCTATTTATGTCTTATTCTTCTTCGCTTCATCCCAACGTGTTCCCTTTTCCCTTGTTGCTTTTTATTATCTGTGTTAGGTCACCTTTTTCCTCTGTCGATTCCGTTCAGCTGGGGTGATGCACCATTCTTACAGAGATAAAAAGTGGTCATCGAGAATAACAATTACCCTGCCAAGTTTATGGTCTTTAAACACAAAAACAAACGATGGTAGGTACCGCTATGACAGCAACGTATTCTTTATATATACATATATATATATATATATATATATATATATATATATATATATATATATATATGCAGCACCGCCTTAGCGACGAGCCAATACAACGCAATAGTTTTCACTACTCGTCATCGACATGCCTGTGTCGTCTCTATGTCAAGACTCAGAGTCCTTTCTTGTTTATTCTTTCTTCTTTGCTGCCCTTTCACCTTTCACACCGAACATACCTTGTGCCTCCTTTACGGCGCTCAGCATTACGTCGCACACCTGCTGCTCAGTGACAGCAGCAGCAGATGTTGGCACAAGCTAACGTCAGCTGCAGCGTCTGTATCAGTTCGAGCAGCTCTCTGTTTTGTTTTTCAAATTGAGAAGAAGTCGGAAGAGCTCTTCGCCTGGGACGGCGTCCGTTCGTCGGCAGCTTACCGGTAAGATGAGCTGAAAAGAATTCCATTGAATTAATGTTCCTTTTATATATATATATATATATATATATATATATATATATATATATATATATATATATATATATATATTTAGACACGGGTGATAGCCTTTTCTGATGCCCTGAATAGCTACAATTGTTTGAATTTGTGTAATTATGAAAATTTCAAGCTCAATGAAGAATTATTAAACTTAAATCAATTTGCCGTCCGAAGAAGACGGTCCCATAACAAAAAAACGTTATATATATATATATATATTCACAATGTTGTCCAAGTTGTATAAATTGCTGATAGACAGCATTTGTGTGGGCATTCGTTATACTTCGAGCGTATCGACGAGATACCACCTGATGAATTGTCCGCACGGTTCAAAAAGCAATCAGGTTGACAGTCAGCTTCGTATGTACATTGATTATGTTTGGTAATACTCGCATAGCACTATAGACAGTTTAATTCAGACATATTATATCTCTAAACACCCAGCTATATATATATATATATATATATATATATATATATATAGCCACTCCAAGATGATATACCACATTTAATGGGTTTCTCGTTTCAATGCCGATTTAAGGTCGAAATCGTCGAAGCATTCAGACTAGTCTACCGATTGATTGAACCTGTCGATTTGCGTGCCCGGCAGTTGCTCTACCGCACCACAACCAGATCTGTACGTGACCTGAGCTTCAGATAGAACTTCCTGTTAGTGTGCGTGTTCATATATAGCTGTTGTGATGCCGCACCGGAGTGTTTGACAGGCCATCACCGGTGTTGAAACAGGTCCCCTGTTGCCGGGTTTAGTTTTGGAGCCTTTCTTATAAATTGGACAGACAATGGCTGTTCGGAAAATGGATGGCATTTCTGGACGTTCCAGTAATCTTCTGAAAACGAATGACAACGGTGTGCAGACTGATTTTGGCAAATCTGACGCTAAGCCATCGGGTGTGTCGCCCATATTTTATTTTTTCGTATATAGATGCCTGAGAAGAACGTGAAAACAAAACATTATCCACAATGCGACAAGGCGATCCCTCCGGTAGCACCGGAGCGTAGTATATATAGTCCAAGTGAGCCAAAACGGACTTCATTGACACGATTGAACGTGTGTCATTCTTGCGTCGGTCTTTAAGACTTACTACTTAAAGATTCAATGCCATGCTTGGTGTCATACGCATATTTAACTCCCAATAAATACAATATATATATATATATATATATATATATATATATATATATATATATATATATATACATATACATATATATATATACGAGTATATATATATATATAGAGAGAGAGAGAGAGAGAGGGCGAATCAAAAAGTCCTTATATACAAAAAAAAAATTTAATTTTCTGTCCCACCCTTTAGAATGTTTTTTAACGCGTCTTTCGGAACCGAGTTGAGTGGCTTTTCTAATATTTTATTCACCTCTTCTATAGTCTCAGAACGTTGTCCCTTCAAAAGTTTTTATCCGTGGGAAAAGGTAAACTCTCTCTGAGGCAGATTCGGTGAATAGGGAGGTTGCGTTGTCGTGTCGAAGGATCCAAGAGTTGTTTGCCTAGAAGTTAAGTCCCCTGCGTTAATATTTTGTGGTGGTATTCCCTACTTTCGGTAGAACCAGGCGGCATAAATTGTGGTAGATGATAAAAACAGCCAACAAGAAGAAGGGTCTGCTCCGTCTGAATTTCTCCGATCGACTCTCCTTGAAGGCACTATTGGGGGTTGAGCTTTAGCGTCGATGTCGTAACTATATAAAGATATAAAGGCCATCTTCAGTCTCTTTATGATCGTCGCGAAATCGACGGTGCCCCGTATACACAGTGTCGTGGGATACTGCTGGGTCACCGTAAGCAGCCCCTAATATTTTCACTACTTTAGAACATACAGTCCCTGAAAAAAATATAGGGCCACCCATTTTTGTTACATTTCACGCATTTATTATAACATATCGTGTTAAAATCACAGTGATACATGCTCACAGAGTAACAGCGAAAACTTTTATCGACATTTAGGGTCTCGGATTACTTTGAACCACGAGATTTTCACATTTGGCACAGCTACACCGCGAAAAAATTATAAGACCACTAGCAAGATACCTGTTTTAACAAATTAATTAAGCAGATCAACGGCATTTGGGCTAATTTCACGGCATTTAGACTATACATAGTACTCAGTGGACTTCCCATTAAGTCAGATAACCTCAAAAGTGCGGTTTGGTATAGTGTTAAACGAATTTTGGATGCCGTTTTGCAAGAGCTCGTCCCAAGCCTCGAAAATTGTTTTTTATCCGTGTAAACTTTTTGTTCGAGCCAGCTCCACACATTCTGGATCATATTAAGATTAGATGAGAGTGCGGGCTAGCGAAGGAATTCAATGTGACGTTGGTCGAACCAGCTTCCAATCAGCCTGGCGGTGTGAGTTGGGGCGTTATCGTGTGTAAAAACGAAGTCTGGCCATCCCATCAGCTTAAAATGCGCCGATTGCTCTTTTAGCAAATCCCCGTATCGCGTCGAATAAACACGACCGTCTAAAAAAACAATCGACGACTTTGTATAATATCCGACAGCAGCCCAGATCACCACTGAACCGCCACCTAAGTGACGTTTTGACAAAATTCGTTCTTCCTTGCGGACATCGTGCGAATAATAGTGAAATCGATCCGATTCATCAAAGTTAAACTTTTTTCATTCGAAAAGACCGCTTTGTGTCACTCAGTGGTCCATCACATCGTATCGTGGGCACTCAGTGGTCCATGACATTTTATCGTGGGCGAAGTCAAGACGAGCTTTCATCGGTCAGCGGTCAATCGTTGTTTTTTCTTGTGTTTTTGCCAATTTGTCTTCCTGAGGAAGCTTTGCACAATTTCGCTTTTTCTTTTGCACGTCGGCCGCCGCCGCAATTGCCCTTGCCGAGGGCGTAGAGTTCGACGCTTTCATCAGAATTGCAGCTTGTTTTGTTCCGAAATAAAATTTGGACGCCCGAAACTCCTTTTTACGGCGTATTTTTTACCTAAATGAACAAAGTTATTTACTACTTGGGCACAACGCCCCAATTGACAGGAAATTTTGCGATTAGAGAGGCCGATGTCCTTATAAGCCTTGATATGGGCCTTTTCTTCACCCATGAGGCGCCAGCCTAAGCCTATTGTTTGAACAAAGAAAAAACTTCTGGTAGGAGGTCTGCTTTGTTTCTGTCGAGCCGTTAAATGAGCCCAAATGTCGTTATTCCGTTTAATTCACTCGTTAATACATGCATCTTGCTAGTGACATTATAATTTTTTCGCGGTGCAGCTGTGCCAAATGTGGAAATCTCGTGGTTCAAAGTAATCCAAGACCCCAAATGTCGATAGAAGTCCTCGTTGTTACTCTGTGAGCATGTATCACTGTGATCTTTACACATTTGGTTATAATAAATGCGTGAAATGTGGCAAAAGTGGGTGGCCCTATATTTTTTTCAGGGACTGTATGATTTGGTTTTTCAATACAGAACCTAATGCCAAAAAGAACACCGCCACCGATTGGCGCAAATATTGGTTTCGGTCTGGCAGCAAAATTCAAAGTACTAGAATTTGTCGATCCGCCCTTGTATATATGTATATATATATATATATATATATATATATATATATATATATACAGGTAGTTCTACAAGTTCTTAAAATGAGCTTTTCAGAATTCGAATTTTTTCGCGCTTTCACCGCTATTGGAAACGGCAACTTTTCGAATGCTAGCAGTCAAAATATTATGGTGATTGAGAAAAAAGAGTTTCGAGTGGTTATCAAGCGTTTTTATTTCAAAAGTTGGAATGCGACCCAAGTGAAAACTGAGTTAGACGAGGTGTACGGTGACTCTGCGCCCTATTTTGCCACTGTTTCCAACTGGATTAATGAGTTAAAAAGAGGTCGCAGGAGCACCGAGGATGAACTACGTTCAGGACGCCCAAAAACGGCAACTGATGAGGAAAACGTGGAAAAAGTGCGGAAAATCGTTGCCGCAGATAAGCGAGTGAACATTAAGGAGATATCGGAGGCCTTGGGGATCAGTTTGGGTAGTGTGCATTTCATCCTGCACGAGAACTTGAAGATGAAAAACTCAGAGCAAAATGAGTGCCGCATTTGCTCAACCAAGGCCAAACAGACGCGCGGGTTTCCGCTTCAAAGCGAAAATTGGCCAAGATGTCGAAACATCCGTCGGATTTTTGCCGCAGATTCGTGACCGTCGATGAAAGCTGGGTCCATCACTACACTTCCGAGACCCAAGAAGCATCTCGCCAATGGTGTGCACCTGGTGAAGGACCTCCGAAGAGGATGCGGACAACGGCATCGGCCGGAAAGATGATGGCTACGGTTTTTTGGGACCAACGTGGAATAATTCTGGTCGACTACCTTGAGAGCGGTAAAACGATCACGGGAGAATATTATGGAAGACTGTTGGACTGCCTGAAGCAAGAACTCATCGTGAAACGGCCCGCTTTGCAGAAGAAGGTTGTCCTGTTTCACCAGGACAATGCTCCCGCACGCAAGTCCCGGCAAGCATCGGCAAAACTGGCCCAACTGAGGTTCGAACTTATTGAACAACCTTCCTATTCTCCAGACCTGGCCCCCTCTGATTATTTCCTCTTCAGACATTTGAAGAATCGTCTCGGTGGAAAGCGTTTTTCCAGCAATGAAGAGGTTACAACTGCTGTCAATGCCTATTTTCAGTCTAAAGACGCAGAATTTTACTCAAGAGGCATAAATGCTCTGAAATATCGGTGGGAAAAGTGTATTGAGCTTCTCGAGGAGTATATCAAATAAGAAAAAATTAAAAACAAGATTTGGAAAGTTCTTGGTTTTCATTTTAAAAACTTGTGGAACTACCTGTATATATATATATATATATATATATATATATATATACCGATAAAGCGAGAGCAGGCACAACGTTAATTTACACTTGTTCTCGTTATCGTTGGCATCTCGCATCAAGTTGGTAGGAACTATTATAGTTTATATGTTCAAAGCTAAGATGTACTATTCTAATATTCTTCTGTCTGTACGCTATTGGTAAGTGTAAAAGCATTAATAATACATAACATCGTATTGTGTATTATAGAGTCTAGACCAGGGTCCCAGCACAAAACACTAGCCCGCTTGGAAGGGTAGTTATATTAATAATACATAACGTCGTATCGTGTAGCAAAAAGACTGAAATAGATTATGAGGGTTCCACCACAATAGACCAGCCCGCTTGCAATCTACATAGGTAATACGTATTGTAATCTAGTTTAGCCCATTTTCTCGTTATCCTAGAGCAAGTGTTTGTTCAAACTTTTTTAATATTCTTAAACCACATTAACATGAAGACGCTTTTGCTGACTTTGAGTTTCCATAGACTCTAAGCACACACTTATTCTAACTAATACGACGGAGCATCGATTTCATGGCTCCGGATCCTTAACAGCTGAGACGTCGCTGTTCCGTAACGTATGCATCTAATGCTGGAAGTTCTTCTGTCAAGATTCCTATTGTCTAGAGATAGGCAATGCATTGTCTGTAGACAAAAGTATCTATTTACGCCCAAATTGTATTTGTGCCTACCCAAACCATAACAATAGCCGTAATACTACTTATACAGTTTATTCAATAAGGTAAAATGTCGGCCAGCTCTATTCCCATAGCTGGCAGGTAGAATTGCCAAACCTATTTTTTGGCAATTAACTACCTCCTATTTTTTAATAGAGGTAACTTTTTTAGAGGTAAGTAGCTTCTATTTGCAACGTCGTCTAATAAAAAATTAAATACTAATTCTTTTAATCAATTAAATTCTAATAAAAAAAACAATTTAAACAAATTCTAACAAAGAAAGTCTTGGCATCTCACACGGAAAAGGGGACGGGAGAAAATGAGAATTTTTTCATATTCAGACATCTGCGATCCCCATCTTATCCGGTCATGGCAAATTATAGTCCAGACCGGCATTCATCTTGTCTAAAGTGGAGACCATGAAAACCAATTTAAAAGTAGCCCGCCAGTTTTTGAACTCACGACTTCCCCGACACAAGGTGATAGCTTTGCCATAAGCCTCGTTGCTCGGTTAACTTGCTACATATCGTGACGTGGACTATCTAGTCTTGTCCATAGAAACCGCGTATATCGATTGTTTTTTCCTGCTCGCGTCTATGGGACGGTACATACAGTGACCGGATTCTAGTCCTGGACATAGGAAACTACGCATATCGAGAGAGGCCCAGGTGCAATCCAGCGGAATTGCGCATATCGACCAGGTTTTGGTCCTGGGGTTACATGGGACTATGCACAGGCGGCAACCGGGTCCTGGTCTTGTCTACGAAGGACAGCATACGTACAGTGACTGCGTTCTAATCCTGCTTAGAGGAGCTAAGCACATCGGGCAGGGCCTCGGTCTAGCGCTGCCCAATGGGGTCTGCACACGAGGGGAATAGAAATTTGCATTGCTTTATTATGTTATTACTTTTTACCCTATTTACCGAACGGTCATCTATATAAATAGAGGCTATCTATATAAATAACTTTCCCAACACAGAGTCGGAGTAACGGGGACGGAACTCGGAAGAAGTTCTCGATACATTGTTGCCGTGCCGTCAACCGATGCCCAATGCCACCGGAACCGCGTATCCGCCACGGAAGCGCATCCGCATATCTGCGTCGTCGCCCCAGGCTAGTAAGCCACATATGGTGCTTCACACTCTATTCCCACTCTATATTCAGTTGTATACCTCAATCAATTATTCATTTCATCAGCTTAGCAGCAAACGGAACGTCATTAGATTCGGCCTTAACAATGCTGTTACTTCAAGGCAGGTCTGCTGTAGTAGTGAAAAATTCTGTCGGAATTATACGTTCAAAAATATGTACATATAATTGAGCTTTGCGGAGGTGAGCGGCAGACTTCGTCTGCGGGCGGCTCGCTGTCTCGATATACTTTAAGGGACCATAGTCCATTAAGTGCTGCAGAGCAAGTTTTTATCTCGCATACATGTTTGGCCGTCCTACATACGTGGTCTTGGCCTACAACCGTATGCATTTGTTATCACTCTGCTGCCACCCAACTCTGTAGCGATATATTAATTAGTGATCGTCAGGCCTGTTTAGCAGTACCTTAGGGTTTGACATTATACTTTTAATCTAACCGAACGCACCTCACCGAACCGTGACATGTAATCTTTAAGCATCGATTTTGCGATACCAACAAGCGTAAGCAAGGACAGTATATATATATATATATATATATATATATATATAAACAAATAAGGCTAATTAATATGGTAAGTTGCTCAAATTGCGTACAATCTATTGTAGGTAAATGACACGTAGATGCCGCAGCAATCTTAAATAAAATGCTGAAAATAGGGACAATAATTGGTGAAGTTTGCTAATCGGCCTACATCTTAGACTAAGGCAATTTGTGTAATATAAAAGTACTCCACTGACAACACTTAACTAGCTCACTTGGCAGGCTAGGGAAAACCGTTGTATATATATATATATATATATATATATATATATTTCCATCGACGTTGCAAACGCGAGTTATGTACCCACAAGTGAAAGAGAAATCAACTATGCTGACAGCTCACGAAAATCTAATGTCCGTTCCGGGAAAAGAACTAGAGCTTCTTAGTCGAACTTTATACGTAATTAAAGGATGCCTGACATTTTCAATGGTATCCTCATCTCATCAATCCGAATATCAAATACGTCCTTTGCTGTACGACACACGTAGTCTTGGTCTAGATACGCATATTTCTCACCACCATGCCGTATTTCAGTTACAGAATAGGCAAACCGTTGGATGAATTGCTCTCACTTTTAAGCCAGGTTTGAAAACGCGTTATGATTATCAGATCCAAATTTGACTTATGGCCGTGCCTCAACTCTTTTCAGCGTTCTTGGCGGCCTTGAATCATCAGTAACATGACCTGCATTTGTATTCTCCTACAGGCTACATTGCCGCATAGGCAGAGTACCTTTAATGCGTAGAGCAAGGCGTTGGATTACTTAGCCGTTAAAGGTCGGAGTATGGCATACCCTTGATGAGGCATTTATGTAGAAAAGAGGGGATTGCTTTTATCTGTTGAGTACGATTCAATGCTACTTTGTCTTTTTCTGAACGCAATTGAAACTGGTGCTTGGTGCCTGGATAAAGTGACAAAATATGGAACTCAACCGTGTTCGCATTCAATCATAAGTAGGCGGAGTGGTCCGTACGAAATTCATGCAGGCGCTTATGTATCATTGACCTAAAGGCGGGTAAGAACCTGTGCTTTGGGCGAGATCCTAAGGGAGAGCTGTTTCTGTAGAAGTAGAAATGGACTTACGTCCGCCTTGTTGTTCTGATTAGACTCTAAAACATACATATTCGGATCTACTATCGTCAGCTTTTATATTCGGCTCTTACTTAGGGTGAAGGTAGGTCTACCTACTGCTTCGCACTTTGCCTCAATTTCCGTCGCATTTTTTACCATATTTAGGTTATCTTGAAGTCGGGCTGTGTAATCATTTGTGGTTAGAGTTTCCCGTTCGAGATAACATAGGACGGCAAGCTTGGTGAAGAAAGATACACAAACAGATCGAAAATGAAAGATGCTAACCGTGGACCACCAGCCCGGCCTGTGCCTTTGTCTCCACGCCAAATCTCATATATCACAGAATCAGGGGCCTAACGCGGAGCAGATCTTCCGCATATCGGGCACCCTGACCGCACAAAGAAATTGTCGATGAAGCTTCGAGAACAAGAATGTGTTTTGCAATACGAATGAAAGCCTAAATATGTAAAGAGCATTCACGGTCAAATACTATTATTCCCTTGTAGACAACACTCAGTGACGTTTTCGTTTAGCGCCACTAGTGGCCAAAGGTGAGATGTACAACGCCCTAAACTATAGTGAGAGTAAACTAGACGGCGAAATCTTCCTACTACCTATGGGTAGGAATTGGGTGCGTAAGCAATTACGCAAGAAAGCTCCGGCCAGTTAGCTCTAAGAAGGCGTTTAACGACGCAACGTAGCCCCATGTCGAAGCTGGCTGTCGGGTAGGAAGCTTGCTAGGAAGCAGGGTATCACCGCACAGTGCTCTGTGTGCTACCTGAAGCTTCAAGTCGAACCTGACTTGGCCTTTGTAGCTTTTCGAGCATGCGCGTTCCTCGCAATGGAGAAGAGGAGCGGGGGTTGGGCCGGGTGCGGAGGGGGGGGGGTGGTAGATGAAAGTGTTTGGGGGTGTCAGGGAACGCCAATGTCTAAAGGTGAGCCGCCCTCGAGTTAGCGCATCGCGGCCGAGACTCAAAGGGCGGAGTTAGAAGAGCCAGCACGGCGACCTGCCTCATAGCCAAGCCAGCCATCACAACGCTCGATCGACGTTCTCAGGACAAACCGCAGAGAGCGCGAGAAATGGCGGCCTGTTGATTTCAACGGACATGCGACGGCTCTAGGTTAAAATCATATATGTCACGCGTGTAGCACGCGTATATGGAGCTATTCTGCTCACGATAGAACCAAGTGTGACCTGGCTCACATTGCCATTGGCTTTTAGCTTAGAACTTTTGTTGGTAGCCAGCCGCCAGACTGCCGATGGCGAAAGGAATAATCGGTTGGTGCTGACCCGCGGTGTTCTTTCAGGTGTCAACGACCGCAAACCTGCACACTGTATGCGCAAACGGTATCACGCCACGCCGTGCCGGTCCAATATGTTGTTGTTGCCGCTGTTGTTGCTAATAACAATGCTTATGAAAAAATTATGGTTCCATTAAATAACACCGCGTTTTTGAAGACTTTGAGAAGGTGGTCGACTTAAATGAACAGAAAGTAGCCAAGAACTGCTGCCAACAAAGCTTATAGGTCGTTGAGATTTCGTTATTTACCGGTTTCTTCGGCAGCACAAATACCGACAATCAGTCTTGCCATTGTGGTCTAACATATTTAACGAACACAAGTAATTTCAAAATTAGGTTTGAGATAACTGCCTTAATGAAATGCATGCAACAAGTTATCAATAACATATATGCATCAGGCATAAACGTAAAAGTGCACAACAAGTAAGACTGAAGCATGTTAATATAATATCACGTCCCAATTTAGGCACCGTTCTCTTTCATACAAGCGTTATTTTTCCATTTTCTCCCAAGATTCTACATGTATAATCGTGTGCACTCGTATGTGCCTACCAGACACACTGCAACCTCTTAACGAGCATAGCCAACGTCCGACTTACGCAGTCACGTTCAACGGCACGATTGGTAGTACACGTGATTTGTATAGCAACGCAAGAGACCTTCGCGATTTAATTTCCCCGGTTGAATAATGCTGACTCAATTAGTAATGCAGCTAATTTTTCTTATTTGCACGAAAACATTTTTATGCAGCTGACTGTCTACTGATACCGCTGCTTAATGAAACTCGGCCAATTTCCGTCTTGAAATCAAGTAGGGAAAAGCACTGTTCGCTTAGTCAACGCTGTTTAATTTGGTCACCGGACTACTTCTAGCTAGAGGTGGTATATACTGCTAAACACGGGGCGTCGCTTGATTCTAAATGGAAGCTAATAACTCCGCGCAGGATGTCCAACAAGCTTTACTTGCAACATGAGCCTAACCATCCAAACTAGTGGAATAAGGCTTTTGCAAGTTTGAGACAATACAACACGATTTACCGTCAGTGATACCAGCACTTATTTGTGTTGCAACACAATTAGAACCTTTGGTATTGCCTATATCAAATAAAACGCATTTTAACACCCCTTTTTCAATAAAGGAGACTTTGTATTGTATTATGTTATATATATTATAGAAGTGAAGGATATATATGTATATATTTATATACATATATATCCTTCACTTCTATAATATATATAACATAAATATATATATTATAGAAGTGAAGGATATATATGTATATATTTACTATACTTATTTACTATATTACATTACACATAGACTTTTTTTATTAATAAGTCTATTTTCCCTACTTTAAATTCATGGCCTTCTTAGGAGACGCCTTACGAAGTGCTTTATTTTTACCTTTATAGAGGAACTTTGTGCCAGCTTGCTCGACTTCATACTACGAAGCTTTTGTTCGACATAAGGCGCTCAAGGTTTTTTTCATGTTTAGTTCACAATAAGTCTCAGTTTCAAAATGGCATGTACTTATAAATGTAATATTTGAATTCATTTGGTATTCAATTTTAGGGTTACAAGGATATGTGATTAACTTGCTACACAAGTCAAGAGCTTTTTTGGTAGTTCCCCGCGAGTGTCTCGAATACTTGCGGCACGCAAATGAACTCGTTTACGCGAGCTGAATGTTATATTGACATAATGAACAGTTTAATAATTTCAGCAACCGTCCCACCAAGCAAAAAGTTGCAGAGACCCGCGATTCGTCTGGTAGCTCGCTGCGTGACATCTAAAAGACTTTTCGGTCTATCCCTCAGCCAAGATTTAGCAGGAGTACTTTCGCATTGCTTCATAGACGGACCTCCATAAATACAAATGTGCAACGATGGGGCTCGAACCCGCGCACCTATGTATCTCCCCCGGTCGCGAGGCGCAGGCGAATGTACCACGCCACCGGGCTCGACATCTAGCGCGCGTTTGCGAGCAAAACCGACAAGGGCATTGATCGCCGACATAGTGAAACCCTTGGGTCGAACACACCAAGTGATGATAGCCATGCACAATATACGCGATATCAATCAATCAGGTTTATTGACGTGCCCAACAAGTTGGCAATCTGTCACCTTTCATTCAAAATATACATAATATACGAGTCTTTGTACCGATCAAAAGTGTGTACGCGATAAAGCAATAAAATTGAGTATAAGTAGCACAACAGAAGTTTACGAATGTATGCACAAATCAGGAGTGTAAAGCAACAAAATTGAGTATAAGTAACACAATACAAGTTTAAAACTTTAGAACAACCTAATACAAGTTTAATACCTATATAGTAAAATATGTTTAAAACAATTCACTCGGAGTCACTTGTTTCTTCGTTCTTCAGCAGTAAGAGAAGATGTCGTTTAAAAACAGCGGCCCGGCTTGTATTTCGAAGCGCCAACGGCAGCTCGTTCCAGACCGTGGGCAGCATGTAGGCCAGTGAGTGCCGAAGTAGAGTGAGTCTAAACCCTGGCACTCTGAGTTGGTTCCTGTAGCGCTGCGACCGTACTGGGGTAAGGACGAAGTCAAAAACACAATCTGAAGGGATTCCATTGTTTTGCACCTTATAGGCTAGCACGGCTAACTTTAAACGTGTCAGCTGATCAAGCTTGAGAAGCCCGAGCCTGGTGTACCATGGAGTCACACTCGCGCGACGAGGAAGACCTATTATGGCTCTAACCGCGTCATTCTGAACGACCCTTAGCTTGTCTAGGGTCGTGGAATACGTGGCGCCCCACAGAGTAATTCCGTAAGTTAGAATTGGTTCCATAAGCGCTTTGTAGACACGTACCAGAAGATCCCGCGAAGCCTTGGCTCTCCTCAAACGCACGAGTGAGGCCACCACGGCGTAGCAGACCCTGACACTTGATCTCACTTGACTGTCCCATTTCATATGCTCGTGTAGCACAATGCCAAGACATTTTGCCTCTGAGCTAAGAGGGATAGCAGAGCCGCCTATTTGGAGGGAGATATTACCAGTTTTGAACTTCTGTCTCGATGCCCGTTGTGGGGTGTGGTAAAGAACGAGTGTCGTCTTCGTCGGGTTAACGACAAGACCAAATCTTTGAAATAAAGACATGGCCTTCTCAATACCGGTTTCAACGTGCTGAAGATTAAACCTATTATTGGACAATTGGGAGGGTGAGACACGGAACAAAAGAGTGGTGTCGTCTGCATAAACGATTGGGCGGCAATCTACGTACCTCTCGATGCCCCGCAAGACGAAATTCATGTAGGTGATGAAGATAAAAGGTCCAAGAACCGACCCCTGGGGCGTACCAGTAGATACAGTTTCCGTCGCAGACCTTAGAGCTCCCACCGCCACAAATTGCCTCCGTCCACTAAGATACGATTTAAACCAAGATGTTACTGCTGGTGCGCAGCCTAGTTGCAGGAGCATCTTAAGAAACATAGAGTGGTCGAGGCAGTCGAATGCTTTGGCTACGTCAAGAAATGCACCAAGGCACATTTTTCCATCCTCCGCAGCTTTAATGATCTCCCACCATATATGTCCCAATGCCAGCTCAGTTGATCGTGCCTCCCTAAAACCGAATTGATTTTTAGAGAAGAAATTTAAGTCATTTAAATGGCTTTCCAGCTGTTGTTTAGCAAGCGTTTCAAATACTTTTGAGACGAAAGACACTAAGGATATCGGGCGATAGTTACCAGGTTGGTCCCTCCCGCCTTTACCCTTATACAGCGGAGTTACCGAAGATGTCTTGAGGCGTTCCGGAAACACGCCCGTTTTAATGGAAATATTGAATACGGCAGCTAGAGGGGCCGCTAAGCTGTCAATGCATTTAGAGTGAAATTTACCCGGCACGTTTCCATCGCTATCGAGTGAGTCTGTCTTTACGTCTTTAGCAGCGATTCGCAGTTCCTGAGCTGTAATAGCACTAAAGGAAAATGCGTTGGGCTCGGAGCTCCATAGGTTTGAGATGAAACTGTCAATCGGCTCTTGAGGAGGGAGCAAGGATGTAGTTTTTTTACCGATAGATGAGAAGAAATCATTCAGTGCGTCCACTATCTCCTGGACCTCCTCCAGTTCCCTCTCTTCGACTAGTAGTCGAGTCGGCACCGCTCCAGACTTTTTGCTACGGCCGCAGATTTCATTAAGGAAACTCCAGAGCTTGGCAGGGCGGTTACGTACAGCGGCAAACTGTTGTTCGTAGTAGGTATCCCTAGCCACTTTCAGTTCTACCTTGTACAACACCTGCAATCTCTGAAACGCCTCTTTGTCAACTGCGGACCGTGTGCTAACCTATTGGCGGCGGGCGCGATCGACAGCATGTCTCAAATTAACCAAATTATTAGTGAACCAAGGCGAGCGGTTTACCTTTTTCGAAGCCCTTTGCTGTCGCAACGGGAAGCATTCGCTATACAGGAGCCGGAGCTTACCATTGTATGACTCGAAGGCCTCGTTGGGATCAGTTGAGTCGAGAACAGAAGACCAATCCACCCTGGTGACACCGTCTTGAAACCTTCGTTGGCTGTTTTCATCGAATCTCCTATAGAGACTCGCAGCGATCGAACTTGGTTTCATCGTCAACGACGCTAAAGATGCCTTGTTACCCGTCAGTGTGATCCCTACTGGGTAATGGTCGGAAAAGACCGTGTCAACGACAAACGGAAGGATGCGGACATATCGCTCACAATTGGCAATAGCGACATGGTCTATGCACGAACCAAGTGACACTGCATCAGATCTAAGATTAGGACGAGTGATGATATTTATGGCCTGTTCAATGCCCTTGCTCCAGAGCAGTATTCAGCACTCACAGCTTCGTTACTCAAAATATCGATGTTTGTGTCACCCAGAAGTACACAGGGCAGATCCCCAGTCGTTGTCACAAGGTCGTCTAAGATATCCATCAGAGTGCCGGCTGACCGGACCTCATTGGAGTACACCCCGACGACATAGCCATAAAAACCAGGGCGGCGAATTTTCAGCCTAATAGCCTGCACACTCCCGTCATCACTCGATCGTGTTGTCGATTCCACCAGATCAAGTGCAGAGTGCGCATAGATTGAGAGACCGCCTCCATTTCCTCCAGGTCGGCACACAGACACACTAGTGTAGCCTCGTATGTTAAACAAGGCGGCGTCAGGGTCATCAAACCAGGTCTCACTCACCACCACGACATCCCAGTCCACACGTGAGCTATCCATAAGAAGCGTGAGATCTTCGAACCTCGTCCCAGATCGGAAGTCCCGTGCATTTACATGCAATCCTGCAAAGCTGGTGTAGCCATCAGATAGGTCCTTCAGAGAAACCAGCCTACAGAAACGAGAAGCCTCCTATAGGTCAATATCTTCAAAGGGACTAGTCATGGATGGCGGGGGGATGCCCAACACCAACCGGACCTTCTGGCGGCGGTCCTTGAGCACCATCCCGCCCACGTCCTCGGAAGTCGCTAAAGAAAGGACGCGCCCTTAAGCCATGTTTTAACCAATATTCGTGAGATAGCAGTCGGCCAAGATCAGCAACTGGAACCTGGACTTTAAAGGAACAGACGGTCTGTTCCTTCCCATGTCCACCAAGTTGCCAACATCGTACGACCGCAAAACCCAACGATTCAATGAACCGTTGGAGATTCATTGGTGTATAGCCAGGGTTACAGCCTCCAAGATACTTTGTGTACACCTGCCGACTAGTTCCATCTCAAGGCTCCCTGGCAAGGTACATATCTAACTGCGCTATATACACTCCGCCGAGCCCTTGGTCACTTTTCCTGCCACTCCATGAAAAATTACCTGATTGCTTTCACTGCCAGTCAATAAACTACTAGCAGGTATAAGAAGCGGTTTTTATACCTGCCCCGCTCAGAGACAATCTTTGAAGATCTCTCACCTTTGTGAGAGGCAATAAACGCCTGACACGTCTTACAGATGTGTTCAATGTCGCCGACAATTCGACGATTGGCACTGCGGTTTCAGTGGACCACTACAGTGTCACCCGCATACATGACGACGGCGTTTTTAAACTCCTCTCGCACACGGCGGGCTAGGCCTGGCTGAAGGGGAAGGCTAAACAACTGAGAAAACCCCATGTTGAGACTCAGCTGCAAGGTGCCTGTGCCCTTCATATTTACTAAAAGGCAGTCTTGAGCAGAAAAGCTGGGGCGAAGAGCACTCGAAGAAGAGAACCACTTACTCCAGCGTGTTGAAATTAATCGACTAGTAAGTGACGGGGGGCTTTGTCGAAAGCCTTGATACAATCGATAAAAGCAGCATACAGTTGACTCCCGGGGCGCAAATATCCCCGATAGAGATTTCGATAGTTCAAGTTGTCGCCGCTTTTTGCCCTTAAATAGCAGAGTAAGCCAATCCTCGAGTATGTGCCCCCAGCTGAGGGTGGGGCTTGAACCCGCGCACCTATGTGTCTCCTCCCGTTGCGAGGCGGAGACTTAATCCACCACGCCACCGGGCTCGACCAGCTGAGTACCTGGTAAAACAGTTTTCACGGTTCCCATACTAAAACATCTGATGAGTAAACCCAGAATTACTTATTCTTGGATAGCCCGCGCAATATTCGCACAACTTTTTTCTTAAACGGCGCATTTATATTGTAACGTTGTTGTGTTACGCTAAGTCAGCTTGGGGATGTAGACTCATCCGGACGGGTACTGCAGCCCGAGGGACTCAAGAATGATGAATGACGACACGTAGCATTGGGTCTAATGCAGAGCACGGCCGAGCAACGGATGGTTATTAAGCCATGCTGCTCGGTCTATTTATTGGTTCACGAGGCACCGCGGTGTGCTGACACCCCAAAGGGTGTCAGAACCCGCTCTCAAATCGGTCGAAATGTACAGCAGTTTGTGTTTGTTTCGTATAGGAATACAGGTTAAGTGACTGTTTGACTTGGACTGCCGATCATAGGTCGACCCTCTCCCGATGTCGGCCGATGATAGTTTGGACGGCGGAGGACGTTGGGGTTTCGGCGCGAAAGGCTGTGGCTGTTCTCGGCTGGCTGGTTGAGACATGTCTTGTTCGGTTGAGACATGCATCATTCGGTGAACGTTGAGATTCTGGCGCGGTCGTTGTAGCCGTTGGACGTGGTCGGTTAGAACTTATTTGAATTGCGCTATGATGCGTACACAGTAACTTCGTTACAATATGGTGCTGCTCCAGAGTGAGCGGTTCCTTAGTAACTGGATCTGGTTCGAAATCGTTTGCGTCGAGCAGCAGGGCTGTAAAGTATTGTCGCAACTACTCCTTTGTTATGTTGTGCATGCCTCTACTCTTCCAGCAGACAATGTAAATATGAGCATAAGCCGGTTGCTTTCTGTCTGTTACGATCAGCAATACCTAAGAATCCGAGCGTAAAGCTCGTGCTTAACGCAAGAGCTCTAAAACTTTCCGGCGCTTTAGGCAGCAAGCCTGCTCTGAACCAGGGCTGCCTTTGTGTCTACATTTTCTTAAGTAGAGCCCCCTTGACGGTGGCGTTAAAAGCATGATGATGCTCTGCTCAACGTCGGGAGATAATCTCAGCAGCCTTAATTCGCGCGTTAGTACACACAAATCAAGAGCTGCCTAGCCAAATAGGTTGCCGGCGACGCAAAGTCGCCAGCACCACAGATTCTTCCGTGCTGGAATGGCAAATACCTCGCATATCTGAAATTCCGTCGGATTTCGTTAAGGGTTGTGAAACAGGAAGTCGATAGATCTCCTTCCGTTTTGGCAAACTTACTTAATCATTTGCACAACACAGGTCTCTCTCTGCTCTCAGAAGTTTAACTCGCCAATCCTGTTGGTGGCGCCACTATAGATACGACAGTTGAACTCGCCGCCGACCAGGGTGGGTAGCTGGAGGCTTAGCCCCGCTAGACCCGCATCGACAACGGCCTCCTCGTCGTCGTAATGAGGTGGCAAGTAGAACAATGCGAAGTTGATTCGGGGCAACCTACCTTGCTCGTAATTAGATTGAAAGTCCACCTACTGGTCTGCCCCGCCCTTCGTCTAGCGAATGATACGCTAGCAAATGATGACCTCGCATCTCATCGAAACGCAGTTTCTCTCGCATAAACGTTTTCGTCAAAAGTACAATGCTCACATTTACTTTCTACGACTTTATTCATGCAGCTTGTGTAGTTGCTCTTCATTTACAAATGAAGCAAGTGTGACGCCTGCGCAAATATATTGGCAGTTCTTCCGTCAGAGTCATGTGAAGGGCGTTGCCTCTCGCGTAGCAGCATAAGTTACTTCTGACTAGCGGCAGTTTTATTATCACCTTTCGCAGCACTAACCAACCAATATGAAAATAAATTATAAAATATGTATAGCTTTGTGGCCGCGACGTTGATCCGCGTACCAACAGCCTCGTGGCATGTTGACAACACCGCGCCTTGCTTGGCCTCTAGAGGATATTTGAAAACTTTCATAACAATTTCTCCTTAGCTTGCCATAGGCGAGCTAAGAAGAAATTGTTATGAAATGCTTTCTGAGCACTGAGCCGCTTATTTACGAACTTTAACCAAGAAGGAACTTTTCGAGCGCTCATGTATTAACGGTCGAGAAGGGTGGTGATATGAAGAAGAGTATTATACTGAAATATATTCTATTCATCCTACATCTCGACAGTGCTGGTCCACAGAAATAACTCCTGCAGATCAGTCATTAATTTAATTATAGATTGCATTTGAAGATGCACTACTGCTATATCTCTCTGCGTTGTTCCGATAACGTCTGGGGAACGTACGGCCGTAGCATAGTTCTTCTCCACGACTCTGCCGTGTTGTGTACTGACCTTTGAGCCTGACCCAATGCATACGTATTGGGCAGACGTCCAAGTCTTATGCTACAGCTACTCTTTGTCTAAAATTACAACGGCTTTTGCTACGCAATTACGTCTGACATAATTGTGGGGCGTTTTTGGATGGGAATCATGTACTTACTACACCTGGAGGGCAAGGCGACATTGGTGAAAACATAATTTGTCAGATTTACTATCACACATGTTGTGTAGAAACAGTGCAGTTAAAATATATGCATATGTATGCATACACACACATGGACTTATAAAATAATAGATATGTAAAAGGTATGAAGCTATGACGCGAGCTTGGTTATCTAGACTAGCTAGAGACGGGACTAGGGTGCAGGAGGCAGCATGGTATCTACCGCAAGGTAGTTTACAACGTTGACACACACAAGAGTCCGAGGGATCATGGAACCCGGATGGTGAAAACATAATCACAAAACACAACGCCGATTGGCCGTTAATAGTACCCTCAACAAAATACTATAAATTAATGTTGTTGATCGTTGTAAAATCTGACCTTTGAAATTTTAAACCTGCATTCAAAAATACTTTTCTTCATCTTTGTACATTTTCTCTGTGCTTCATACCAAGTACCCTGCAATCAAGTTAGGCTTGCCACTTTTTGAGAAGATGTTGTTGACAAGTAGTGTGGCTCAACATGGACTGACATATATATATATATATATATATATATATATATATATATATATATAAACTGCATCCCAGCTAATACGGCAAAAGGCCAACGGAAACTTGCCTTCAGTCCCCCAAGACACTTTTATCATCATCATTTGTGTGCACGCGTACATAGCAAGACATCCAACTTTACCATTTGTATTATCGTATGCATCAAGCTGTTGAGACCTTGCGAACTGGGTGACGCCTGTGGATATCACGAATCTAAAGCAGCTTTTCTTGGTGACCAACACACCTTTAGAGAAGCTTAATATAAGGCTACAAAAAAGTTTTTTTCTGTTTTGTCCGTAAAGAATCATTATAAAATCCGAAAACAAATTGTAGACCCAATATTTCCTAAAACATAGTAGCAGGATGCTTAGTAGTTGTTACTAGGGCAAGACTTCGTAAGCAATAAGAAAGAAAAGAACCGTGCGAGTGACATTGGGATATACCCAAGATAATAAACGTGCCTCTGAAGGCTTTGAGGAGCTGTAAACCTCTTTATAAATGTAATGATGTAAACCATCTATGAAAGGAGCCGTGAGGTGCTCAGCGTAAGCAGTAGACTAATGTAGTCAAAGTAGTTTTTAGGATATTTCCTATAATGGTCGTTACCATAATTAGAAGGGCTTTTCGAAAAGGAAATACTTTGGCTGAACGTATTGCCTAGTTCCTGCGGCCGTATTCCATATAGCCCTTTGCGAGCGAATCTAATGCACTACAAATCAGTAAACATCTTACCCTCTCCGTGTGGATGCCAGCCATTATGTGAATTAAGCACTGCTTAATGGTCAATTTTTGTTATTCTGTGGTCTCTTGACATGATGACAAGTGCCGTGATGTCAAGAGACCACAGGATCTGCGCGCCAACATACAGATTATCGCATCCAACATACACATGATCGCTAACCTGATCCACGCTGGAACTACACTAATCAGGCTAGTCCACCAAAGTGCCACGCTTGTTATGTCGAAATGTTTATCACTTCAAGAATTCCGAATTGTCGCTTGTTCTTTAATAAGAACAAGGAATAGTAGTCTCCAGCTTTTGGTCGATTGCATCACTCAATTACTTCGTCATCAAGACATAATCCTCTCATGTCTAAAACACACTTAAGCTCGAGGCAGGCTTGCTCTCACTCTAGAAAGTCCAGAATCCAACACCCTAAACACAAAGGTTCAGATGACATTACTGTAGGATAGCAGTGTCCGTTAAGCAGCGCGGGCATAGACAGCGTCGGTTAGCGGCAATACCGAAGCAAGCTAAATAAATACATGGCGCCAATTAGAAGATGCCGCCACCCTACTAGCGAAGACGCGGGAAGCCACTAAATGCGCGGGCAATCGGTGAGCATGTAAGAAGGCATGAGAATAAATGAGCTAGTTGTCGTTGGTGCGAGTCAGGCAGAGAACGTGTGTTGCTTGAGCGAGAGTATGGCGAACTCGTAACGGTCGCCGCCCGGTCATGGGATGGTGGACACTACAACTGGCGCAGTCGACAGGATCCGGAAGAAAGAAAAGGCAGTGCAACAATGCACACGGGTCTGCCACCCCCACCTCCGGTTCTGCGATCCATGGACCGGCCAACAACACCGTCGAGGAAATGGCACCAGGCACGAGGCCGGAGGAGGACGGCGAGACGACTACGTCAGGATGGTGATGAAGCTAACGGAGATGTTCAAGGAACACAAGAGAGCAGCCGTTGCCGACGACGAATTCGGCAGCCGTTGCCGGTGAAGACAACGGTGAGTACCTAGCGGCACTGCGGTGACTGTTAGTGAGGTGCAAGCTTGACGTCCGGGGCCTGGTGTTGTGCGAGCCACCTTATTCTGGGACGACAAGGCCACATATGAGAGAAGGGCTCCTCCTCGAAGAGGCCTTGCGGGTCGAACTGGATGGCCGCGCTACACGAGGAGAGGCGCGTCACGGATGCCAGATGGATCGCAGGAGAAAACGAGTAGGTGAACGAGGTTCGGGAAGCGAAGGGCCGCCGGAAAGAAGCGGACCAAGGCCGTTGGCAGGGCGAGAACGCGGAGCGGGTGGATGCCAGGTGTACGGATGGAAAAGCCACGAGTACGGAGTAGTCGAACAGGCCCGACGGCCGCGCTACACGTGGAAAGGTACGTCATGGAAGCCATGTTGTATGCAGGACGACGCGGGTTGATGAACGAGGTGGCGGAACGAAGCGGACAAAGACCGGCGGCAAGGCGAGAATACGGAGCGGGTGGATGCCAGACGTGCGGATGGATAAGCCACGAGTACGGGGCCGAATTGTGCCCGGCAAAACAAGTGAGGAGCCGAAAATGTGGCAAGTTTGGCCATTTCGGCCGGAAGTGTACGAACGCGGCAGAATGTGCAGGCGATCAGCGTGGATCAGAAGCGGCCACGCTGGGATCGTTGGGCCAACGGCGAATGCCTGCAGGCGGCGGAGGATGCACATGAGGATGAGCGAGCGTGAGTGGACGAACCAAAGGAGCACGCAGACGGGAGAAGAACGGCAGTCGGAACCAGTATCGTGCGGTCGTGCCCGGCGACTGGGTCAGTATACAGAGGCCAGCCGCCGCCGGGTGCGCCACATGATGAACATGAAGACGACAGCGCACCGCTCTGAAGGACGTCCGCGGCGGGTTAGACGCCCACCAAGCCATTTACGTGAGTTCGTGAGTAAAGACGGGATAGAATTCAAAACAAGCTTGCGAAGGGGGGGAGAATGTAGGATAGCAGTGTCCGTTAAGCAGCGCGGGAATAGACAGCGTCGGTTAGCGGCAATACCGAAGCAAGCTAAATACATGGCGCCAATTAGAAGATGCCGCCACCCTACTAGCGAAGACGCGGGAAGTCACTAAATGCGCGGGCAATCTGTGTGTATATAAGAAGGCATGAGAAGGACGTGTGTTGTTTGAGCGAGAGAACTCGTGACGGTCGCCGCCCGGTCATGGGGGTGGTGGACACTACAATTACGAATCCAAACGAATTCTTGACAATGTTTTTTTTTTAAAACATCACCATTTTAACCAGTGGCTAATAAAGCGCAAGCACATACATTTATAAATGTAAATGTATGAAACATACCGTTGTGAATGTGTATATAATTAAATAAATGACCTTGTTCAAAAAATAAATAAATAACCGATTAGGAAGCGATTCGTGTGCGCCATGAAATGCTTGGCGGGCTTTTATAACTAATTGATACCTATGAGCACAATGACACACAACGAAAATGTAAAAGTACTTAAAAAGTAAGGGGTGTAGTATTGTGACAGAATATTGTGTGTCACACAAAGATAAATGTTCATTGAAATTAAGACGACCTAAAAAAGAAGAAATCTACGATTAAAATTATCGACCGTACTTCGATTTTTTATCATTTATTCCTCAAATCATTTCTATTTGAAAACGTATTCGGGAAAGGGCGATTGTGTGAACTTGTACGCCTATTACACAGAGCTTTTTCTCGACGCACTGCCATACAATTTCGAGCCTGGTGAGGTGAGGAAGAATCCAAGATTAGTAGGTTTGTGTGTTCCACACGTGTTACTGTTTGCTGCCGGCGACCCACGTGCATCAAGCATTTCCAAAACATCCTATATTTATAAAAAATATTTTATAAGAAATTTAATTTGTTGTATTATAGGTGCTGTTCTTTTTTTGTGTTGGTTCTTGTTATACCTAACGCAATGATGATACAATTCGTTCGACTTCAGTTACGGCGAATAGCAGATATAAGATATACTATATTTATACTAGTCAATGTGTTGCTCATTGACTTCGTTCGCGGTCATCATTGAAGTTCGCGGTCAGTCATCTAGGTCCATCCTTTGCATATTATATTTGATCATTTCGGTAGCTACAAGACGGAATATGATTTTCTGTTCTGCTGGCAACTAATGCTTATTGAGAACCGATTATTAACCATGCCGCTGACAGTCAGCGGCTGTTGACACGGGAACTGTTGGGTAAACCTGTTGGGTAAAAAAAATATATCAATATGTCCTGCTCTAGCTGCATTGCAGATGAATAGACAGATTTTATAGTTTTTATGGGCCTTCTACTTTCGTACAGATGTTCACTACTCAAAGCCATCAAAGGCCAGTATGGAGTGTCCTTATATATAAATATATATATATATATATATATATATATATATATATAAGGACAGGGCACTTCCAATTCCCGGCACTTGCAATTTTGCCAGCTCTTCAGCTATCTTATTCTTTCAAAGGGTTTCCCTTTGAAGAAATAAGATAGTTAAAATGTTGGCAAAAGCGGAAGTGCCGGGAGCCACTCTAAGGATACTTAAAAATATCTTTAAACGAAACACGGTTCTGATTGATGACGGGGTCGGTATTGCGGGGGAAGTTGCTCAAACCACAGGTGTCGCACAGGGCGATGGACTGAGCCCACTGCTGTTTTCCGTACTTTTGGGCGAACTACCAGAGCGGATAAGGATAGGCTGAACCCGAGCGTGGGCCAGAATCTTACTGTACGCTGACGATATAGTCATCTTTGGTTGCAGCCTTCAGGGTGAAACAAGCCATGGATCGACCAGTTCGATTCATGCAGCAATCGCCCTTTTCGAGATTTAGATAGCACCACGCCACGTATGGTATTCCACTAATATGGGATAAGGCGGGAGTAGACGGAGTGAAGTTTTTCTTTCTAACGTGGGTTTTTGCTTTTAAATACATGGAAGAATGGGGTTGTTCAGGTGTTGGAGGGTGGTCTGCTGACGGAAGAGCTGCAAAAATAATGCAATTTGAAGAAAATGTGCGCCTTTGACGTTTATATGGAACTATGGCAAACTAAAATTAGTGAGGTAAACATAGGTATTTATGAAACAGAAGCAACGAGAAGCACTGAGTAGCGAGATAAGAGATCGACATCTAACTACGGCCTTTGCAGCTTACGGATTTCATCACGTTCTGTGCAACGTCGAAGGTTTTCAGGAACCACAGGATGAATGTCGATGCAGACAGTGCTGAAGCAAATGTGATCGATACCAGTCCGGCGGATTGGTCCATAGCAGAACTAGCAAAACGCTAGATTGTTGGTTGTCTCGAAACGTTTTGATGCAACATAACACAATTACCCAGCCCAGGTGGTAATAAAACAAATTATATATATATATATATATATATATACTTGCTATATATATATATATATACTACATTGTGCCACAATGTAAACATTGTGGCACATGTAATATTGACCGATACCACATACTGCAATGCAAGGAAATAGAAGCTGGTTCAATGCATGCAGTAGTGAAAGATGTTATTAGCCGATATGAATTTTAGGTAGCATCTACCAATTTCTGGTGAAATAAACCTGTATATATATATATATATATATATATATATATATATATATATATATATATAATAACTTCGTATTATTTTTTATACCGCCTTCATAATTATTTTCATAATTGACTGATATTTAAATAGGGTACGTAAATATCTCACAATCACTGCGCACTCTTCATATACCTAACGGAGTTCTAAGCCCGTGAGGATAGCCTTTTGCTAATATTTATGATATATTTATATGTTTATGATTACAATTATGTTTATTTCACTCAAACTGAGTATAATATTATATATTTATGGGAGTTTTATGGGGACCTCCCTCCGCCAGGCTCGGTATTGTCTTGCATGAATTCGAAAGCACGGCAGAGGCGTCTCCGCGCCCCCCGGCCATCATAGTTTCCTCCGCTGTTCTCATCTTCACGCACCACCACCACCATGTGGGGGGGGGTCGTTCAGTGTCGGCACTCCTTCAAACAGCCTCCCTAAACATTTGTGTTACGAATTCTAGCTGGCAGCTAGTGTCGTCGCTCCTCGGCCAAAGCGCCCGGGAACCATCTGACAGCTAAGCAGAGATCATAAGCATCATCACTATCCCCGCCGCACGGTGTTGACAGTGTTGACAGTGTTCTATTATTGAAGATCATCACACATCTCGTCGTAGGAGCAGGAGCAGCTGAACGAAAAGCGCAAACGGCTTTCCTTGTTTAATGCCGTCGACCCGTCTATCTTACTACGTGTATGGTTTGCGTGGTAGCAGCGAGTAGCCACGGATAGCAAGCAACGTTAGAAGTGGTGAATTCAACTGTGCATATCTGACCGACGACAGACTATTGGTCGTCAATTACATCAAACCACGCATACTCATACCAAAGAGGCAAAATGTCCAGCGCCTCGGGAAAACAGATTCAGGCGAGAAGACCTCGCTCGTCACTCAATCCAGCTTTAGCGTGAGTTTGTTTGTAGATGCGTATATATATATATATATATTTTTTTTTTAGATTTTCCGTAAGGCTATTTTCCGTGTACGGTTTTTTCATGTCATGGCTAATTTGAATCCACTCCGGCCTTTGCCTTGTCTAAATTGGAAACCATGCAAAACAATTTAAGAGTGGCCGGTCTGGGTCTCGAACCCAGTCCTCTCGAATGCAAGGCAAAGGCTTTGTCACTAAGCCATCTTGCTCGGTGTATATATATATATATATATATATATATATATATATATATATATGGTTACTGCACCAAGTTTGCTCACCGTGCTCTTTATGTGCCCAGTCGCAATGATCTAAGAAAGTGATTCTATATTTTTAGATACTGTTGAGTGAGTACGTCGCTATCTTAAAAACTGCTATTGTAGGAGAAGCGGTCATAAGGTTCTCCTAAGGGGGAACATTATGACCGCTTCTCACACAATTATGTGCTAATCCTACCCAGCTGTACTACATATACGTATATTTATGTATGTAGTTACATATACGTGGGCGGGGTTTTGAAGTACAGTTTTCATATTGAATTGCCGCACAGTCAGTACAGTTTTAATATTGAATTACCGCACTTCGCGCATTCGAGTGCTTCACAACACAGCTATTCCACACGTGGTCCGTCGAACTCAGGATCTCATCGCCTTAGATGACTAGAAATAGCGTACTAGCGTGTAGCCCTGTCCTATGGCCTAGTGAATATCAGTTGGTCTTATACTTAAAGGAGCGCCTTGGTAATTAGTGCTACGATAACAAAAACGGCATTCAAACTGTCGTGCTGGAGTGGTTGGTTAGAAAATCGGGCGGCAGATTTGAGGCATTTTTGTTATGTAGGCATACATGAGATATATATATTTTTTTACTTCTTTTATAAAGGACATATTTCAATTAAATGCTTTAAGTATTGCTAAAGACTAAAATTTATATTTCAGCTTGTTTGCATTTATCGTGATTTGCCTTTATATTGCATACGTTTAATTAATGGAGCCATGAAGAGAATTTACCGTTTGCCTATAGACGACTATGAAGATATATATATATATATATCGGCAATGTTATATATGCTCGTTCACATCGCTATAGAAGTACAAGAAAAATGTATGTGCTGTAAGAAACAGTTCTTCTCTAGTCTTGGCTGGTGTGGTAACAAACGGGGGTGCCTTATCGTGTAAATATGTGCTGCTCTTTGTTGAATATTTGTTACGACGGACTTTACTTACATTAACGTACTGCGTGGTGCCTTGGTGACATTGTGCGCTTCTTGTATCATTATAGAAAATCAGTGGAACGTGTCGCCGAACCGCTAGCGCTTCCGCCAGGCTTTCTACCCAACATGGTCTTCAACACAACACAGATTTCGCGAGAAACTGAGTCTACTCTTATTGTCAAGGTTTGTCTTTCGTTTAAATTCCTAACAATCGCGCCAATAAAGCGCCCACAAACATGTCATCACAGGGCCCCCAAAACCCATTTGGGTAGCAACATCATGCATTTAGTTACAATTTATTAGCTGTCATCGATCCTAACTATCCATACATTTTTATGGAAAGCTTTTTAGAGTCGTATTCTCTATACATTCGGTAGATCGGCAAACTACGTCACGCGTACTTCCGTAGGAGTATTCTTATAAAGGGCCATTTTTATTTCAACATTGTCGTGAGTTTTCTGCGTAAGGGTAATTATAACAATCATTTATTATAGCGAATAACCAATTAGATCGACTTGCGCCTGTTACCACTATCAATTTATGGAGAAACATTTATAACGAAGAGCGCTTAGGGAAAATATGAGAGTAAAGAGTTATGCGCAGGCATACGTTCTTTTATATGGTTATACGACATCCTACGGTACTAGGCTGGCGATCATCTTCATATTCCGCCACTAACAATTTTAAGATTATGATTACCTGCAAAACGTGCACATTTATCCCATGTTAGCACTAAAATGGAGACGTTCGCTGAACGAGAGGGATAAGGCAATTGTTTTCATCGAGGAAATTGAACTATATGTAATCGGCTTCATTTATTTGCATTTATATATGCACTTACGCGTGGTGTGTGTGTCCCGGTGTAAATTATTTTTGAAATGTTTAGAATGAGAGAATAGAAAAAAGTTCTTTCGTAGGATTCGATGTAGTCTGTCCAAATCAGTGTGCATACGGTGAAGGTCGGTAAGGATCCCAAGTAGCCCAACACGTTGTGACTCACGTTAGTGCTTTACTCGTTGACTGCAGCGTTCCTGGGATGTGGCGCTCGGTCCGCTCAAGCAGATCCCGATGAATCTGTTCATCATGTATATGGCCGGCAGCTCTATATCAATTTTTCCTCTCATGATGGTCGGGATGCTTTTTCTCAGGCCGATTAAAGCTCTCATTGGGTAAGTACCGATTGCTGAGCATGAGGCGTCGTCTTGTTAAATAGATTAAATCTTTGTTAAATAGCTGAACTCACAGAACGCACGTGACTACTGTTTATTATAAGCGCCTGAACTGAATTACTGGCTAGAATGTGTACATGGCTGGAAAACTATACTTAAGTGAGGGTGCTTCTTATCGTACGATCCTTTTATGAATCTCCCTCTTATAGAACTTGGCCGACTAATTTGCTAACTTCTTCAGCACGGCCGCATGAAGTGCACTCGGGGGTAACTACGAGTTCGCGGAGTGGGGTTAACACAGTCAATGCTGACCCATACTGTAAAACCGTAAATGAAAAAAAAATACATCGTACAATGCAAACAAAAGGCATTACACACAAACGGATATAAGCTATATGAAGGAGCTATCAGTCTATCTCCGCTCCTCTTAGTACAAGCGCTAAGAATTTTTTTTCCGTATTACATACACACACATATACATTACCACTTTTTAATGTACTTGATTGCCTCAACAGTATCGTCACGTTGGGGTTCTCTAATTTTCAAAAAAACAACATTACGATATAAATGTTCCAATATATAATTCCTATCGAAAAGCCATTTCGAAAGATAATAATAAGGTCACGTTGTCGAGTTTGATTATCTCATTTATTATGCTTGTTTATTTTTACCCCTCTTTGTATGACATGGTAGTAGTAGCATAGTATATATATATATTTATTTATATTGCATAATGTCGTTCATTTACGCAGGGTGAACGCAACGTTCACAATGATCTCAGGCACGCAGGCTATCCTGCAGAAGTTGGTCTATGTCTTCGGTAACCTGGCGAATTTCGGGCTCGCACTCTATAAGTGTTCTTCGATGGGTCTTCTACCTACGTACGCTTCTGACTGGCTGGACTTCGTCGAACCTGCCCTGGTTAGTTTTGTTGAATCACCGACCGTGCTGCTGAATCGCATTACCATATATCGGTATACTCTAATATATCATAGCGATAAAAACGTACTGCCTTATTGTCGACGTTACTTACTTACCGTTAGGACCTATGAGCAGGCACACTAACGCGTCTTCACATTGTCGTTTTGTGCGTCTTTGTCGTTGTTACAGAGGGTCGAATATTCGGGCGGCGGCCTACACCTCAGCTAAGCTAGTCTATTAAGTTTATTATATATAGGTTTATCATATATACATGCAGCGGCGTAAATTCGAATACAACCACTATTAAAACGAGAATAAATATTCATTACGCAGTGCTCAAATTAACAAAAACGATTTATTTCTCTTTTTTTCTGGATTGCTAAGTAATAAGGCTTACCTATTCACATATATACATATATAGCAGACTTAGAACATTGACATAGATGTATTCAATAATATAACGTAGGCTACGGGGACAACCTCATCAAGAGCCCCATATGCACTGGAACCAATTCTGTTTCATTCTCCACCACCACTTCTGTGTCGCCCGTTCCCATGAGCCAGCTCTCGGCATCAGTTAAATAAATCACTTTTTGGTCACCCTTGGGCACGTACACCTATCTATAGCAGAATATTGACAGTCGTCGACACCAGTCTCAGGTACCCATACCAGTGGGAGTCTGTCACTTGATAGATACACACCAAACATTTAAGGGCCCATTTTTCAACCCCGGCAGCTGCCGGCAATTGCTGCCCTAGTGAAACACATACCAGCTAACAGGCCCACCGAAAAACAACAATAGCCGTTTTCAATAATAACAACCAACCGCGGCTTTTATCGACTGACGCATACCACCGGAAGTGCAAGCCGAACAGTAGCTTTTAATAACAAGGCGTACGTTACTCATTACTATTTCCCACTCCCCGAGCATATTCCGAGCCCTTAGCTAGCTCGTTGCGAAGCGGATCCTAGATTTCTCTTGGGTTCCGGCATTATCTGTACCTTTACAAAATCACCTGAAACCATATTAACAGCCAGTTATCACTTAGCAGAATCATGATGCACTACAGTAATATATATACATATATATTATAGGAGTTGCTTAGAGATTTGGAGGTATCTAGGGTTTCCCCAGCAGTCTTTGTGGCACCATGGTCGCTGGCTCTCAGCGGTGTGGTTTGTCATCTAAAAATTGGACGAAATCACCAAGGTCTTGCTTTTCTTAGGAGCGCCGTTTATCAGCTACACATAGGCTAATTTTGCGCCAATCTGTGGCGCCGTTTACCGCTTGAGTTTGGTTTAACGATGTAAAGCAAACGAGGTTCGGCGATTTTTAGAAGCCGATAATGGTAGAGCATCTGCATCAAGTTCTGTGTTAAAAAACAAATAATGAGTTCTAAAGTGGTGGAAATGTTACGAATTACCTATGGTGATCAAGCAATGCCCCAAAAAACGTGGTGTCGTCGAATTCGCGGCAAACGCGTGAAAGGACCGAAGATGGTCTACCGTTCAGCAAGGCCTTCGACGCCAACAACAGAAGAAAACGTTGCAAAAGTTCGGGGAGAATAACAAATTAAGACGTTGAAACAGGTCAGGGAGATAGCCGAGGAGTTGGAATTATCTAATGGATCAGTTGTAACTGTGTTGACCCATATTTTATGTGTCAGAAAACTGGCAGCGAAGTTCGTTCTAAAAATGTTGAATTTACAGCAAACAATAATAATACAGGCCATCGGGAAATGTCCAAATTGAACCTTCAGACGGAATGCTCCAGAGAGTGATGAGTCAAGGCTGTCATCGAACCAAACTATCCATACATTTTTATGGAAAGCTTTTTAGAGTCGTAATCTCTATACATTCGGTAGGACGGCAAACTACGTCACGCGTACTTCCGTAGGAGCATACTTATAAAGGGTCACTTTTATTTCAACATTATCGTGAGTTTTCTGCGTAAGGGTAATTATAACAATCATGTATTATAGCGAATAACCAATTAGATCGACTTGCGCCTGTTACCACTATCAATTTATGGAGAAACATTTCTAACGAAGAGCGCGTAGGGAAAATATGAGAGTAAAGAGTTATGCGCAGGCACACGTTCTTTCATATGGTTATCTGCACACTGTAGCGAATGCACGGTTTCACAAAACGCGAAATTTTCGACGAATTGATGGCAGCGGTGTGCTGGTGGGGTTGCACTGGATCGACACCTTGCTGGCACGATGGTCTGTGCGCTTTCCCGGTCAATTTTGTCGATATTGTTAGCGAACAATACCGATTGGCCGGGAGCGAGCGAAGATGCGACCATCCGCTGTGGCGGCCGGAGGCAGACTTACGGAATCGAGACCAAAGCCCAATACTACCAATAGTGCCTCGACTTGGTTGTACGGCTAATGAGGAAAGCTAACACAAATTTTCCGACGCAAAAGCCTAAACTCGGGGCAAACAACTCTTAGATACTCCATCACGACAACGCACCGACGCATAGATTGTTCTTGATTTTAGATTATTTAATAAGAAAATCAGTATCTATATGCCCGCAACGTGTCGAGACTATAGAGGAGATATATAACAATTCGCAGGAGGACTCAACTCGATTCCGAAAGACGCGTTTAAAAAATGTTTCGAAGAATGGGAAAGAAGGTGACACACGTGCATTGCAGTCGGCAGGAGCTATTTTCAAGGAAACTTTGGAAGATATAGTCAATATTCCTTTTTTTATAAATAATTATATCAAAAGTTGTGGATTCGACCTTGTATCTATATATATATATATATATATATATATATATATATATACATACATGCATACATAATTGTCACCTTGTCTTTGTACATATATGTCACACACTAATGCAGTAAGCATGCATACATACTGCAGTGATTAAATTTACCTTGGAGGGCGTCGAGCTTCGGCATTTCGAGTGGCGTAAGAAAGATGAACTGACAGTTCGTCTGCAATTGGCAAACCTGCAGTAGCATCTGTAGACTCTTACGACGTTTGCTCATGTCCATAAAGATGTCGAACTCATCAAGTACGCGAAATGGTGTGGAGGCGGTGTTTACCCAAAGTGAGCAGATAAAGCAGACAGTTGAGTACGAGCGTTCTCCGCCCGACAGGCCGCGCACATCGCGAGATTGGCTGTTCTCCTCGCCTGCGATCGCTGGCACGTGCATCTCGAGTGTTTGCTACACGCGGTCACAGCAAATTAAACAACATCAACGAATTCAAATTGAAACTAACCACTAAACCTCTTAGATATTTGACCCTAAAATATTAAGCTTACTTTTCCTAAGTATGCAAGACTTACTTACACGCTCTCTCTCTCTCTCTCGATCGAGGAAAAATGAGAGACTAAATATTCCAAGGCAAACATCAACACACGTGCCAGAACTGTATCGAGAAAATCAACTCTTCGAACGTAACAATATATATATATCCCCAATGTCAAGACTGGACTGAATTACTAGAAGAAGAAGAAGAAGAACGAATAGAACGCTGGAAGAAAGCACAGTTCTAACATAGGAGCAAGGATTGATTATTTGTCTACGCAAGTGACAGAGCCAATAAACGCAGAAATAAAAATCGCCAACTAACCGCGTCGTGGTCGAAATGTAGCTCCGCATGGAATTGTTCGTACATCATTAGCGAGTTGAAGAGGGTGTTAATCAGGAAGCAGTAGAGATCGCGGACGGTGTTGTATAGATTAAGTCTCTTCAGGGTGAGTCGTTCTAGCTCAGACATGTAGACTTGGACCTCTTCTAGCTCTCGCGAGAGCTGCTCGTGTTGTTTCGAACAACGGTCAAACTTTTCTTGAGTGGCCACGGGATCGGGTTGGCTAACATTGACAGTAAGGTGCCCATTAGTTAATACCGCCAGCATTACTAGACCTAAAGCTACCTTCCAAAATCATCACGCTTGATGTTAATATATTCATCAGTAATGGGACTAAACGCAACGGAATATATCGTACAATTTTGCAAAAAAAACATGATAATGTGCGTTACTGCACGGCCATTCACATAAAGAAAATCATCTCAAATATCAAAGAAATGCGATAACGATATCGCAGTGATGAGGGCACAGCTTCGCTAGATGCTTACGTTTTCTCCATATGAGCGATTTGTTGGGTCAGGGTTTGTAGTTCCAGTCGAAGATCACTTTCACTCCGTCGTGTGGTAACGCGCTCCAAACGCTTTTTCTTCGCCGCCAGTGTGGCAATTTCTAGGGCCCTTTCTTTGTTCTCGCGTTCTTTTTTCAGTTTTGTTATAACTGACACAACCCAGTTCTTTCTACAATATGAGACACATTTCATAATTATTGTAGTACTCAAGTTATATAATAAGATATTTTGGCATATCATCAATTATAGGTTAATTCACTAACATATGTTTAGTACTGCCTACTTTATACGGTTTAGATAGAAATCATCTTGGATGGACTAAAACACTAACTACGAGTACACTGATTATAGTTCACAGACAGTTTAAAACTGTGCACATTGGCCCTTCTAGCACACGTAGTAGAAACAATTTCAGTAATCATCTAAATATTAGTGCGCAGTTGTTCAGTTGAAAAGCCTAGAATTCTTAATCTTAAAATGACAGACATATGCCGACATGTCGACTGCTCTAACCATACCTGCTTTCGGAGTTCTTTTGCTCTCTGGAAAATTCTTCGACGCGTTGACGTAGTTTATCCATCTCCTCCTGGACACGCAGGGCTCGAACTTCGCTTTCTTTAATCAGGATTTCCTTCTCTTTGAGTTCCGCCACCGCAGGTCGTATAGAGTCAATCATCTTCTTGAGCGACTCCTGCATCTCGGCAAGAACCTTCTCTCGATCAGCGATTTGCTCATCGAGCTTTGCGATTTCATTTTGTAATGGCATCCGGTCAACCGGGACAGGCTCCTGTATGCATGGAACGAAATTACAAACCGTCAATATATATATATATATATATATATAACACTTTTGAAGGCTCTTGATGCATAAGTTTGAAGTCCGATATAACGGTTTCAGCAACAATTCGAACATCTGCAGGCCTTCAGCTCAGCTGAGGAGCCTAGTGTCTAAACGCCACATGTGGAACGCATTGTGCGTCACTGTTTCCTGTGATTGATCTTAGTATCACTTTCTTACCTCGAAGTCTCGCAATTGTCGAAGATTCTCTTCGTGTTTAGCAATCCCTCTTGTGATTTCTGTATACACATTTCTAGCTTCACGCACATTCGCCTCGGCAGCCACCTGAGCACGTTTGGCCAGCTCTAGTTGCTTTTTGGCGCTCAACTCCTGCTTCGTGAGCGGATCCAGTTCGGCTTCAAGAGCAGAAACAGGATCGGTGTTTCGGCTTAGGTAGCGAACCTGCAGTGGCCAATCGTTGGCGTAGTAGCGATATTTTGGCGCCGGAAACGTCCGATTGAATTGAGCATCAATCGCAAGAAAACAGTCTTTAGGCACGGTGTCAACGTGCTTCATCACGGCTAACGCGTCACTGCTTCGATCGTACACGAGAACCTGATTGATTCGGTTCACATCCACCAGCAGATTGAAGACATCATCGTCGTCTGTTGCGATGACGTGGGCCAAACACCTCGAGCCTGACTGTCCACGGACAAATGGACACTCGTAACGCGGCCGACCAAGTCGGCGAGTATAAATCGTTGACTTCATCTGATTTCGTTCGAGGAGCTGCTTGAGCAGCTTATAGTCGTGGTTGTTATCGACCATCCAGCCTTTTAGCGTGCCCCAACAGAATTGCTCCACAGCATACGCCCACTCGTCGTCTGTACGGCAAACAACAACAACGACAAAATATAACGATATGAGAATACATCGATACGTGACCAAACACATAACGCTCTTATATCTACTAATAGTGCCCTGATAGTCTTCGGTGTTGAAACGCTGCTAGTCTCGAACCGTTTAGTAGCCACTACAAGAGTACCCATGCACACCATAACCAACAAATAATTAACAGCGTGGGATCAGTTCAGTTTATTATTATTATTTTCAAACACACGCGCCTTACAGAACATCCGTGTTTCATACATGGTTTTACTTGTCATTCCAGTTATCTATATTCAGATCAAAAACAACGCATGCGCCAAAAACAAGCCTTCCATCTACCTGAGCGGCACAAGCTTTTTTCGACAGAGTATAGTAATTTGAGCTCTAATACATACCTCTTACGTTGATAAACGCGCCAATAGGTCCTTTCGGGCGAACATGGAAACGTCGCTCGTTGGCGATATCTTTGAGTAGCTGCGACGTGTTGGGGCCAAAGCGATTGATCGCGTCCTTCGTGGCCGCCTTCGCAGTGGCGATACGACTGCGTAATCGTTGCGCATCGCTCTCAAGTCGGAACACAATCTCTCTCTGCTCGCGGACGGCTTCCTCTGTGTGCAGGAGCTCCTTCCGGGCTGCCCGCTCGGTAGCCGTTGCTTCGGGCTCCATCCGGCGAAGCTTCTCTATCTTGTCTGATGCAGAATATGGGCAAAATAACAGCACACAATCTAGCGTCGATATCAATAATAATAATAATAGGACGCAGTTGGTCGCGTGGTTTTTATCCCATAAAAGGCGCAAAATACCTCTTCTACATACTGAGACAGCTAGTCTCTATCGTACACTAAGTGGGGCACCAAAAAGTACTCTCCTTCATTTGTCTCTGCACGAATGCACCTAAACCCCCGAATCCATAAAGTAACAACAAGATTTGTTATTGTCGATTGCCAAGCAACAGCTCCAGATCGTCCAGGTCGACCACGGCGCCCTGTCTCTTTAGGATCCAGTTAAACTATATCAAATTCGAGGTTGCTGTGCCCAACCACAGCAGTAAGGTTAGCCCACCGGCGCTTTTATCAGTCAGTACATCAGATCTAGAAAACAACAAAAATTAGACGATGGACTCACGCAACCATTGTTGCGTCATGATATAATTTTCGTCGACTACTTACCAGCAGTGTGCTTTATTTCCGTCTCTCGGCGAGCCTTTTCCTCCCGCCAGCCGTCGTCGATGTTCTGAGGGCGGTCGAGTTCATCTTGAATCGCCCGCCGATCGCCTTGCAGTTCTTGAATTTCACGTTTCACCTTTTTCTGCTCGGCCTGTCCGGGGGAATTGTTAGTCACATGTTATCGCACCAATATGTTCTGGTACAATGCAATCATTACCAAAGACTCTCATCAGAGCACGGAACAGACCGGTAGTGCCAGTTCAGTGATCCTTAAATTTGACCGTCTTTAAAGAAGTCGCCAACTTCATGCATCAATTACTTTTCTCGCTAACGCCTATGGAAATTCACTGGTTATCACAGTCTATATTTTTTAATAGCCATCAACCGCTAGTAGTAGACTCAAATCGAATGTATATAAAATATACGCAATTAGAACTACACAATACAGCAAAATTCAATACCCAAAATTAGTACTGCCTTCAGAGATGCCTACCTCTAAGTTTCGGAACTTCTCCTTCATCTCGAGCACGGTCGATTTTGCCACCTCTGTTTCATTCGCGAGATCGACGGTCTCTGTCCGGATGGCGTCCAATTGTTTCGCTTTTTCCGTTTTGTCGTTTGCGACGAGCTGCATATTTTTACTGAACTCATCTATGTCGGTCTGCAATTGCGACAACTGAGCTTCATAGTTCTCCAGCTGGGCTGCGGCGTCCCTGACGATAGACTCATGTTTCGAGACGATAGACCACAGAATTTCACCTTCAAGTCTTTCGACTTTTTGCCGCTCCTTGGTAATATTTGCCACCACTTTCAGCAGGAGTTCATATTGGCTCTTCTGTTTGGCCAACTCCTCGAGAAGCTACTTGCCGCATAACGACGAGAGGACAACAAAAAGGGTACCAAAACAATGCTGTCACACAGTGCCTTTTTCAACCACCTTCATAATTAGTAAAAGTCTAAAGTAATGACTACCATGCCAGTGGTAAAAATTGTATCTTCAATATTGATTATTACCGTGATAGCAGTAGTGAAAATATTAACCATAAACACACCAAGCGAAGCAGTGAGACAGTAGAGATAAAATGGAAAAGCCGCAATCCAAGTAATGATATTTGTAATACTGTCTACATGTATTCTACATTTTTCAAAGCTGAGGGTCGATTCATATAAAAACGCATATACCATTGTTGCCACTTAAGTATCCTACCAGGATAAATGAGAAACTAAGTGTACTCCCAGCGCCTGCGAGCCTGCACCTCAATGAGGCGGAAGTTGGCAAAGTTTAGCTGACGGCATTTCACCGTTTTATTTATAACTGCTGGTCATCAATTTGCTAAAGAAAATAGCAACACTAGAACACAGAACTAGCTAATGCCTCTAAATTGATTTTCAATGACGTAGAACAATAATACGTATTCATTGTTAGACGGGCGCTGGGAAAAATAGGGAAATCATATCAAAATCACTTGAGTAGTAACCAGCCAGCGTAAATGGCCTGAGTGGATGCTTCGACTCAACGCACAACAAAGTTAATAGGAGCACACGCAAAACCGTACCTCGGTTTTGTTCTGTAATGTGTTCTTCGCTCGAGCCAAGTCCTCATTCGCTTGACTATAATTATCCTTGACCTCTTCAAGCTGTGTCGCCTTCATGAAAAACTGGTACTTGTCCTTGGCGCTTTTTGATTGCAGAAAGTTCCGTGACGTCTCCTGGTTCAGTATAACAATAGGATTGTCTACTTGAATGTTAAGATGACGAAGGATAGTTTGCAGATCTTCGCGTTTTGTCGACACAATCCGCCGGTCGTGCGAACGAATTTCGTACGAACCTCCCGAAGGTATCTGGGAAGGAACGAGATGCAGAAAACCACAGTGGCGTTGTTAAACAATCATGCAGCAAAACGATAAGAATCGTAACTAGCAAGTGATGCCAAATCACACTAACTACAACAACATTACTAATACTAAAAGACATAACAACCGTCTTGAAATCAAGCAACCTCATAGCACTAATACAACAAACATTCCTGGGCGTTTGGATAAACCTTTTTTTTGTTTGTTATGAGGGTGGAAAAGGATAAACCTGTTCAGGCAAGTATATTTCGGCCAAGCTAAGGCCAGATATACAGATACATAACAAAAGACGGACATAATAGAAAATATACATCCCAAACGTTCTCCTTTTTTTATTCATGAAGTAATCTCACAAAAGTAGCAAATTTCATATGAATGCAAATTTGTCTACAGAACACTACTTGCGTCAACAATGCAAACTATCAGCAAAATGATACTTGCTGAGCGATCCATTGTCGCAGGGGACACTATGGTATGACTGTTTGGCAACTGAAGCACAGCAATCACTACAATAGTAACAACGGCAGCCAGAATAGTAAGTGCACCAGTAGAGATGGAGACCGGCAACGACATAAAGAAAGCAATATAAAAAGTCTAGCAGATGACCCGGTGAAAAGGTGTAACACTTACTCGGAGGGTTCGTGTCACGATAATGCTGGGCCCCAGCTCATCAGGTTTGTACGCGCCACTTCCCCGATTGGCGAGTGTAATTTCGATCCGAGCGGCGTGCTTGCCCGCCTGAATCAAACCAGCGGAGTTTCTACCACGATTCGTCGCGCTCGCCTTGCCGCCGAGACCGGCCATCACAGCTGTTAGTACCGCGCTCTTTCCACCTATCGATGAAGCGATGGCGCGACAACAACAAAACAACACGACCACAAACAAACAAAACATGCTGCATATTTACTTCCCTGCTTGCCATACTGCAGCACCGCGCTTCTCGTTGGTACCGAGTAAGGTGGTGGCTTAGTGGCAAAACGATTGCTTCGCGATTTTGTTTTGTTTCACACGTTTGGATTAAAATCATGGTCCGGCCACTCTTCATAGCTGGTTATCATAGTTTCCGATTTAAAAAGAGAAGCTGAATGCCACAGTGAACGATACGGTGTCATGTCAGAAAGATAGAAAACAAGGAGTATAGGCGTCGAGCAGCTGCTTCCATAACAGACTGTACAACAACACACACTATTTGTACTACAACAACAACAACACCAACGAGGCACAAGCCGCGATAATAACGTCATAACTGGATACTAAATACTAGATAACTTATACAAAGTAAATCTCTGCAATGACGGCAGCAAACCTCATCATCGTCATCACGGGGCCTCAGTAATAGGTAAGTAGTGCTTTATATCAAAACAAAGTAGTGCTTTATATCAAAACAGTGTTCGAGTGCGTTTATTGTTGTATTTCTAGATCTGAAATGATGTACTATTACACGTACTTCCGTTACGACCGATGATAAAGTTGACACGGGGTGCAAACTCAAACTCCAGCTGCGAGTGGCACATAAAGTTTTTGAGGGAGATCTTCTCAATCACGCCGTAGCGCTGGTCATCAGGTGGGTACGGCCGGCCAGCATGCCGAAGCAGAGCATCTGCGCGCGGTATCTAAACAAAACAAACAGAATATGATTTTTAGGCATGGGTTTATGTATACACTCTTAGAAGTCGGTACAGCAGCTAACAGATAAGTAACCTGTGACAAGCGGCTCGAGCAGCAATTAATGTTGCAAGGCTGACTCAGGTTTTCAGCCCTTCTACTTCAGTTGAACTCAACTAAATGTTTTTTCCTCGTGTTGTCCTTCACGTAATTAAGGTCGCCCGTTTGAATGAAGTAGAAACGTTTACCAAAGTCACTTTACCTTGGCAGTACGGACGTCTTCACCAGAATCCGATGCGTCGTTCGTTTCGAGTAATCGTTTGCGCACACGAGCTCTTGAGGCCGTCGACAAGTTCATATTTGCCGCTATCTCTTCTGCAAAGAGAGCAAAGAGTTTCAAATATATATTTCGCAAAAGGGCAGAGAGGATCGGGCTAACAAACGGCGTACAGCTCCAATAAATCGCTTGGCTAGTTACTAAGCGCCGTCATTGGTACAGCCTACTTACAATAAGCCCGTATAGAGCCCACGTGCAACACGAGTAGCGCGGCCGTTACAAACTCTGAAGAAATGTCTTTCTCGCTTCAGGAGTAATAAATAAAGTTAAACAAGTTTTCCATTCTGTCTAGCTGCTTAACGTCAGTCAATATCGTCACACAAAAGCGTCACACAAAATTCCTTTGTATCTTATTTTTAATCCTGTCCCCCACACCGTTTAGTAATTGATACAGCTGACTTATACCGGTATTTTGTCGCAGTAGCCAAATTGGCACCCCTTTATCGTCCGAAGAAAAAACTGCTTACTTCCAAAAAATACATTTCCCAGCCACGGTAAATTCATTTAGGGCAATTGGAAGATCTGATTGATGGTAGCCAGCTCAGATCGCAGTTTATAAACAATTGCCGATCCCTGCACAGTTTTCACCTTAAAATCTAAGCCTTGGACAAATATAAACCGCCCTTCCTCATTTAACCCTATTACCGCCTGTGGAACTTATTGGACTATACATCTTCCGAAATAACGATATATGGCACGCGAGATGATCAAGTAGAATTTGCACAACCACATGCTTCTTATGGCACACTGATTCGACCAACTCGTGGATAACTCGTCCCGAGATGCGCAGACTTAGAGATCGGGTTCACCACGCATGTTGACATTAAGTGCGATCTGTTCCTTTATCTGGACAGGCACCACTAGCTTATTAGTATAAGACCTTGTTGACACACACACATATATATATATATATATATATATATATATATATATATATATATATATATATATATATATATATATATATGATACAAAGAACTAATAAAAAAGCCAACAGCAACAGAGCTCATCACTGCTTGACACTTGAAACTCAATACCCATCATCAATGAATGAATACTGTCAATTGTATAATAACATAGAGGAAATCATAAACAAGCATAATTTAGACATTGTAGAATTACAACAAAAAGAAAAAGTGTATCATTGCTTCTGGTTGTCGGACGACGTCCTTCTTTCAAACGTGGGTCGAATGCATGTCTGCAAGTCCAAACGAAGCTAGAAGCCGTGAAGGGACGCTGCCACTCCACATTACAAACGAATCGTATAAATCATTCGAGTAAGTGATTAATGTATGATAATTTCATATAATATGAATAATTCGAGTAAGTGATTAATGTACCATAATTTCATATAATATAAATCATTCGAGTAAGTGATGAATGTACCATAATTTCATATAATATAAATAATTCGGGTAAGTGATGAATGTACCATAATTTCATATAATATAAATAATTCGAGTAAGTGATTAATGTATCATAATTTCATATAATATAAATAATTCGAGTAAGTGATTAATGTATCATAATTTCATATAATATAAATAATTCGAGTAAGTGATTAATGTACCATAATTTCATATAATATAAATCATTCGAGTAAGTGATTAATGTATCATAATTTCATATAATATAAATAATTCGAGTAAGTGATTAATGTACCATAATTTCATATAATATAAATCATTCGAGTAAGTGATTCATGTATCATAATTTCATAAAATATAAATAATTCGAGTAAGTGATTAATGTATCCTAATTTCATATAATATAAATAATTCAAGTAAGTGATTAATGTATCATAATTTCATATAATATAAATAATTCGAGTAAGTGATTAATGTATCAGCACATTTCCTCGAGCACATTTCTTACCCTGCGCCGGTCGTCGGCGACGGGCTGGACTCAAAACGGGTTGTTCGCATGAAGCAGCTTGTTCGCCGGCAATCACCATAACGACGGACTTTGAAACGAACTCTTTTACTAGTTACTTAATCCTGCTTCCACTGCTGTTTCTGCTGCTGGTAACGCAACGATGATGATAATGATGATGTCGGTGGAGATTCTGATAATGACGCTGATAACAGGTATTAAGGAAAACGTCACAGCAGGTAAACGCTCGCGCACACAGCGCGGGCGGCGCGTCAAGAAGCGAGTTTTAAAAAAGCCCACCTGAGGAGGGGGACGCTCGGTCATAGGCGGCGCATGGGAGGCGTCCTCACCGCCTCATGTTTTTTCGACTGTCTTTTGCCAGGTGCCGCCGACAGCGAAGCAGATGAAGAAGCAATCGAATCGAATCAAATCAAAGACGAAGTGATCAAGTTGAACGGTCGGCTGCCGTAGAACGACCGTTAGCAGTGCGCCAAATCGCTTTCTCTATCAGCGCTCGGTGCTCGGGGTTTCTTTCACACTTACAGGGGGGGGGGGGAACTTTCACAAAACTAGCCACCAATAGGATGACGATGATGACGACCTGGAACTTGACAATTAAAGTCGAATGGATGGTAACTTGGGCTGTGACTGACTGCCTGCCTGCTTGGATGAATGACTAACTGTTGACGGTTTAACGACGCATTACAGCATTACGGAGCCACTGCTAGGACAACTACACCAGTCAAGCAAAACTGTCCTCTGGCCCTGCATTATCACCATCCACCACCACCACCATTACCAGCACGGCCGTCTTCATCATTGCATGATGTTTTCCACCAACTCGTACAATGACGACGACACAGGAGAACGTTGATGCTAGCAGCCTTCATTCAGCACTTGCGCATGATCTACGGCCGGTCAAACCAGTTTATATTATAGCTATTCAACAACACGTAACAGCTTAAGAAAACGACGGCGGCAGGACGAACGGATGGAGGGAGACGATATAATCGTGATTGAAGTTCACAATTTCACGATTATTTGAACCCCCGGCACTCCGCCCCCCTGTGCAGGCCTGATGAAAACAGTTGTCTTGCCCCTGCTGTTGTTGTCGTTGTCGTCGTTGTTGTTGCTGTTGTCACTTGTTCGAATGCCGCCAAATCTGAGTTGGCCTTCGAGCAGGAGCAGCGACAGTTATAGACAATGTCGTCTGCAACCATAACAATAACAACAACACCAAAAGACCGGCCATTCACACCTGGACACCGGTGCCACCATCCCGTCGTCTGCTACAATACTCCAATGGCGCGTTATGTAGAACGAAATAATATTAAGAATTCGTTTATTTCTTCATTTACATGTTGTGTAAATCCCAATACGTCTATACTAATAATATAGAACTTTAGATTTGGCTTTTATATGTAACAGGAATCGCCTTTTCAGCACATCTCGTTATATATACGATATTAATTAACGTAGTAAGCTAGAGCTCCGACAGCCTAAATACTTTATATATATATATATATATATATATATATATATATATATACACATATGTAGAGCTCGTTAGAGCAAATTAGCACAGTCTTGGAGAAGTCTTGTTTTGTAGTGAGAGTGAAATTACTAGAATTTGTGACGCTGGTGCTCTTGCCTGACATAGCAACACAAAATGTGCGATCGCGAGACAACCCGTCCTCATATACAGAAACTAAACACATTGTCGTGAGAAAATTCGGCTTCCTCTGAAGGACATGGAATAACATTCAATTCTAAAAATCATAACCCTACGACCCTTCACAGCGCTCAAAGCTAGTCCAATCAGGATCAATTTGGTACCAAATCTATGTTGATCCGTGGTTGATTCCGTGGTTACGGAGTAATTCAGGGTTCCGGAGGAGATGTCGAGATTGGGTGCATGCATAAAGAGCCCATTCTATCAGATTAATTACTTGAGATCATTTTTGCAGGCACTCAGTCTCGACATAGAACTTCGTTTTTTTGCAAATTTACCTCTAAACAATCATGTCGCCTCTTCTAGCCAGCACGGTGTGTTTGCAGGAAGCAGAATTTGTTTGTCACGGGCACGGTGCTGTGCTTAATACCTCTTTGGGAAAACTGGTTGTTTTGCAATCGCGCATGTTTTGCTCTTATGTCGGGCAGCAACAGCAGTGTCACAGATTTTAGTAATTTCACTCCACCTCCGAAACAAGATTCTATCGAAACCATGTTCCATTGGAAAAAAATAACTCTAGAATTCCCTACATTGCTTTTAAAATTTTGTGGGATACCATATATATATATACACATGAGGCGAAATGTCTTAGCATCAATACGGCAAAATCCTTGTGTGAAGTTGCAAGACGTAGTACGGCACTGAGACCGATGACTGCATTAAAATTAATACGGATAACGTTTGGCGTTTTATTGTCATATCCAAACCTATGTCACTTCACCTTACGACACGCTGCGGCACGTTCTACCGTGTCTAACAAGGATGTCCCACAGATGTCACAGCTGGGTTTTAAATGTTGTGGCACTTAATGCGTATAAGAGCCTACTAATGTAACAGAACAAGCTATGGACTCATTTATTTTCGATAGCACATATTTTACGATTGTATAAATCCGTGAAAACGACGTAATACGAGCAGTTTACAAATGTTTAACACCCTGCCACAGAAACTTTAAACAAAAAACATGATATTTCAAAGTGCCCTCAAAATGTCATACTGCTGTACGGGCCAATCCAGAATGATCACATAGGTGTGATGAAGATGAGTTATTAGCAGGTTTCGTGACTAATATAAGACTACCGAAGTCACTAAACCCACATTCCTCTTAACCCTCGGATCACGTTGCGTCAAATCCGCAGCGTATGCAAGGAATTGAAGTTTTGATACTCCGTCAGTAGTACTAACGTTTTCTCTTCGAAAATCGCGGCTCGAAGGCCAAGCACGTCTAAGCAATCTGATGTTTTATTATGTTCAGACCCATGGACGATACTGCATCTTCAGGAGCTAAATTATGCAGCTTCTATCCGGGTGATACGCAAATTGTTACTTAGTGATTAATCGCTGCGCGTCAGCGTTGTGACAACTACACCCCAACATCAACATCACCCCACCATCATAATTGCCAACCTCGCCGTTAATAGCATTGTCATCACTGCCACCGTTAGCCCTATTGTAGCCCTACATCAGTCATTGTCATTGTGTGGTATTTGCCTTATTAGTACTCACAATCTCCATCTTATTGGTCTATTACCTACAGTCCCTGTGTTATTATCAGTCATCGTCACGACCTGGAGTTCATGGCACTGTACGCGGCGTCAGAGTGGGCTGACAGGGGCTTCCGCACGACTCGCAACAAGTAGTTCCTTAGGCCGGCTCAAAGATCAATCGCCGGATACTAACCACCAAAGTGTCCAGAACCGGAGTTCAGCATGGAGGCTGCGCTAGTACTAGCCAGAATGCTCCCATAGGACCTCCTGGCAGTGCAGAGGAGCACCATGCGATTGGACGGACATGCTGACTACAACCAGGCTAGGGAGGTGACGATGCGGACTTGGGCTGGGGACGAATGACGCGTGCGGGTTGGACCCGCCACCTCGTTGAGGTTCTGCATGAGATGTATGGCACCCCAGACAAAAGCTCGCTATCATTCTACGCTACAGGCTGTAACGGGACACGGCCGATTCTAGACATACATGATGAGGATAGGCAAGTCCCACTCAGACAACCGGGGTACCTGACGTCGTGGACCACACACTCCCAGGATGCCCAAGATGTTCGAATCTCCGGCGGACTTCCACATATGCACTCGCTGGAGCTGACACTAAAACAATCATAACATCAATGTTGACGTCAAGCCAATCGCGGAGAGAAGGAACGCCATGCCTAAACCAGATCATCAGAGAAAAAAACTCGTCTGGAAGAAGTAAGACGCGAAGAATTGGCCCTCGCTAGAAGAATTTGCGAGATTACCTTACAGGCTTCGGAAGCCATGTCCGACATGTAGAGCGGATGACTGGATGCGCATAAAGCATTGTTCCCGGATCTTAAAAAGTCATTGTCACGAATACCATTATACTATCCACCGTTGTCACTATCCCACCCTCCGGCTTATCTCCGGGTTTCCTGTAAAACGGGGTTACAAGTTACACCGAGCAAGGTGGCTTAGTGGCAAAGCCTTTGCCTTGCATTCGGGAGGACTGGGTTCGAGACCCAGACCGGCCACTCTTAAATTGGTTTGCATGGTTTCCAATTTAGACAAGGTAAATGCCGGGGTGGAGTAAACTTAGCCATGACATGAAAAATCCGTACACGGGCCTTACAAAAAATCTTTAAAAAAAACCGTTTTGCAGGAAATATAGAACTTCTTATCGTGGTTGAAGCTAAAGGCGATAGAGCCACGCTGCTACTGCTTCGGGAGTTGGCCAACAAACAATTGTCAGTTAGGATTAACGGAGGACGATCTACAAGTTTTGACTATGCAAAAAGTTTTGGCGACGATAATGACGATATTAAAAGATATCATCCCGTAGACGGTGGCTAGGGCCATTCAGAACGCCATCCCGAGCATCCTTAGAAGACCAACGGGTATCTCGCCTGGGCTGTAACTAATGACCAATAATGCTGATAGGACCAGGCCTACACGGAATGATTGAAGGGCGGATCGCGCAACTTGAGCTTCATCAAGTTTGAAGTCGACCTGACGCCTAGAGGCGACCGTGATCTTCACTCACAGCAAATTTGCATGCGGAAACCATCAAGATAATACTAAGTTTGGAGACGTAGTGCTTGCATGCATTTAGATAGTGACGTAGAATTGCAAGGAAATTGGGGTGCTAGATCTGCTCGGGATAGATGTATAGAAAGGGGTGGACGTTCTATTTTTGACGGACGAGAGAGTAGTATAATATACGGGGATTTTATAGATCGAGGATTTCAGTCTTTTCATCAGACTGACGGTGGGGGAAATTAGCGTAAGAATAGTAGCACACAATCTGGTCACAGTAGCGTTATGATCAAGCGCCTCGTGTTAGAAGCAGAATGAATGAATGATTAAATGAATGAAACACATAGCTTTATTCATGAGTACTTGCAAATACACTCGAAAGCATACAGCCTCTGTACTGCGGAGGTTGCCCATGGGCTTGAACGAATTTCTTGTGCTCGCTGCGTTGAAAGGAAAAGAAAAAAAAATTATTCAAAGAAGTAGTAATATTAATAATAGTATAGAACACGTGTATAGTAATTTATTTAAATAAATAACAAACCTTTTTAAAAGAACGACAATTCAATATCAAAAACAGAGATCATTTGCGGGTATTGAATGATAAATAATTAAATGACTAGAGGAAGGTCCATAAAGATTAAATGAAATCGTTAACATGAGGGAGCACCGATAAAAAAAATTAAAAAAAAACTACAAGGAAGAAACAAGCGCTCTAAGGCTACTCTTAAAGGCCGAAAGACCGGGAATGGTGGCAATGGGGGCAGGAATTCTATTCCAAATATTAAATGAGTGATGACGTGGTCCATTCATAAGTAGGCGTGATGGCGGAAGATTAATGGCGATGTAAGGTCGTGTGTTTCGGAGGGGGTAGGGTGCAGCAATAGAGGGTGTAATCTGGAAAAGGTCGCCATAAGATTGTTAATGATTTTGTAAACAAAAATGGCAGCTCGAAAACATATCAGCTGCTATCGACACGGCAGTTTCGTTAGGCTCATGGGATAAGTCAACAGGACGAATTTGTGCACATATGAATGCCACTCCAGGTCATCGGTTATTGACCTCTTTGCAGCAGTAACAAACAATGGTAGTATATAATTTACAGAGGACGGCACCACTTTATAAAGAGGTGCGTGATTCAGAAAACATACACCGATGGATATTGGGGTGAAATGCAGGAGGAACATCCAGGAGCGAGGAAGGATGGAAGACTCAGGAAGGAAGCTTAACACTAATGTTCTCCTACAGGAACTTAGCTAGGGGCAATCCGGGAAGATTGCTACCAAGTATAGGCCCACCGGACAATTCGAATAGGAAGCGATACATACCGTCTTGACGCGTGGCTGCGCCTGTCTACCTACCGTCGCTGCAAATGGCAGAGTCAGAGAGTGGAGCTGAGGGCTGGAAAGCGGACCTTACCGCTAGAGTATGCCATTGTTGACTTTCTCACCATGCATAAGTTACTCCAGATTATTTTGGACAGGCGTCGCGCAGCCAACGATTATTTCGAGACGTGTACGCAACAACTTCACATAGGTGTCTGCTTGCAGCCCTCTACACGTCGTGGAGGACTGCGGGGCCCTTGCGGCTTACAACACAGGCTCTCCTTAGGCCCACAAGGGTAGCCCGACTCCTACTATCGTGGCCAACATACTTAAATCGGCATTTGACTAGCATGCTGGAATCCTAAACTTAGACGGGCTTGTGCGCGAAGAAGTTTGCCAGGAGGATGGCCGCAGATTGCGATTCAGCACTGGGCCACCCCCGGGCAGGATCCACTTCCTGCTTGGGACAGAGGGTCGCAGCATGGAATTTCTCCTTCTGGCTTCAAGATAATGCTTTACAATTCCGAACCAGGAGAGAGTGGGTAACACGCGCGGATTGGATCGAGTCGTATACTCTGCCCCGGTGTTTAGTCCCACACTACCCTCCACTAAGATTGGAGGGTCTGCGTACCTCTTAAACTAAAGTATCTGCTTACTCTCTGAACCCGATGTTGCCATAGCACGCCATGAGCCGGCCAGCGCCCTCCCTCCCCCGGAGGTCACGGCTTACGTCTTGCAAAGCCGTGGTGGATCCCGGTAGTCGAAAAGTTGCGTTGAAACCGTATAAACAACAACCTAAGCTCATTTGTAGACTTCCCGCAGGCAGCGCCGCGGAGACCCAGAGCACTCACTTATTGCAGCGGAGCAACGAGTGCTCCATCTTAGGCATCACTACAGAGAAGCGCGACGCGCGCTCAGATACAGCGTCGCCCTAAGGCTGATGGAAGCTCTGGAGTCCGGTCCGTGGGACCTTTCGCGTCGGTTTGTTACGGACAAATTCCGTTGTTCGCCTCTTTACTTTCCAATTGGCAGGGCGCTTGAACTAGTTGGTGGTACTGTTTCCACATCAGGCAGCGCGGGCTCCCCAAGAAGTTCTAGTCGATCCCGAGTCCATCACCCCAGTTACGGAGGAGGAAATACTACAAGCCGCCGTGCGTCTTACCCCCAAAACCCCAGGCCCAGACAGTATACCCTTTGGAGTCTTCGCTACCCAGCACCCGAAGCTGCTGCCAACTCTATCCGTAATACCATGTGTTACTTGAAGCGGCGGGCAGACTCGTTGGGCACCTTCTACCGGAGCGACTCAGTGTCAAGATTGAAATCACGCATGGACAGTTAATTTGAAATGCTTTTAACAATCTTAACTGGTAGGTCATACTAGACACACTGGAGAGGCAAGACACATCTTCCCATCCCCGGCGCGGTGTGCTGAGCCTGGTGCATTCGTCTGCGCCTCGCGACCGGAGGAGACACATATGTGCGCGAGTTCGAGCTCCACCGTTGTACATTTGTATTTATGGGGGTCCGTCTATGAAGCAATGCAAATGGCAGTCCCATGGACGGTTAATCTTGGCTGAGAGTCAGCCCAGAAAGTACTTTTTTATCCCCGGCGCATCATAATCTCTTGCTTATCCACGCCGTTCTTCTAGGCTACCCACGAGGTGACCGTGCATGTGCCTCTGAGTCCTGTTTCTTAGAACTTGGTCTATGATGGAGTCCTGCGGGTTACCTTCTCAACGGGGTTGAGACTTGTGCTTATGCTGATTACCTAGCCTTACTCATAACGGTTCGCCGTGAAAAGCCACTGGAAGCGGCAACGAACACCGCATTAGTTCTCGTCAACAGGTGGATGGTGTAGAATCACCTCCAGCTAGTCCCTCAGACGACGAAGACCCCTTGCTCATACACAAGCCGAAGGAAGACCCGACTGGGCTGGAAGATGAAGAAACTGGCAGGACATCCGGTCATCATAGCAAAGCAAGCCCACTACTTAGGAGTTATTTCGGACAGTGGGTTAACGGGGGCGGCGTACATTGGCGCACATGTCTATTGCAATGTAGCTACGGTTCTCTACAGCTTGGCCCAAATTCTCCCTCGAATCGGCGGTGCCTCTGAGAGGCACAGGCACTTCCTAGCTTCAGGAGCAGACTCCATAGCACTATAGAGACTATACACACAGTTAAAAGGCTGGCAAAAACGGCAATGCCGGGAGAGGGGGGATGCTTAAATTAGTGTTAACATCTTAAAATAAAATACGATGATAATTAATCGGCCGATAACGGGGTCGGCATTGCTGGGAGGTAGCTCAAACCACAGGTGTTGGGCAGGTCGGCAAACTGAGCTCACTGCTATTTTCGGCCTCCTGGACTGCCAGAGCGTGGCGGAGGAGCTCAATGCCAGAAAGGGTCAGATGATGTACCCAGCATTGCTTGCAGCCTTTTCAAAGTAGAACAAGCCGTGGATCGACTAGCTACATTCTTGGTGAGATGACGAAACTTCAAAGTTAACCGGAAAGATAGTAGCCATAAAATTTCGAACGGGCGGTCGCTTAGACAAGAATGACGTGCTTCAAATCAGGGACACGTAAGTAAAACTTGTAGATAATAGGTAGGAATCAAGTTGCCAACGAACGGCAGCAAATTCACATCCAGGAGAGGGTCAGGAAGGTCACTATCGCAACTACGGCGATTTAATGCATATTTTCGCTTCCAGTTTATGCAGCAGTCGCTCCTTACGAGATATAGATTTATATTGCTGGGATGAAGTTTTTCTTTTTAAGAGGGTTTTCGTGCAATCTGATACTTGCAAGAAGTAGGGTTGTCTACGGGCTGGAAGGTGACCCGATGTTTGACAGAAATTTTGCAAAAACTTTAGAATTTGAAGAAAGTATGTGCCTTTGACAAATATATGTGGAACTGATGAACGAACATAATTGAGGTGGACACGAGGATTTATGGATTAATAAGCAGCAGATTACTGGATAGCGTGTAGGCGGGATGAGAGATCGACACCAAACTACGGTCTTTACAGTTTACGGATTTCATCACATTCTGCTCAAGGTGGAGGTTTTTCATGAGCCACAGGACAGACGTCGATGCAGATAGTGCTGAAGAAAATGTGATGAATACCACGCAGCGGTACTTTCGGCGATTCGGCCTATAGCGAAACTAGCAAAACTCCACATTGATAGTTTTTTAAAACTCTTTTATGTAACACCCCAGCCCGGGTGATAATAAAAAAGATGCTAATTTGGGATGCAGCCGTTACCGCCTGTAGCCCCTTATTTAGTTTAGGGTGGGCACATGCCAAAAATATAAAAAATACTCATCAACTAGATCCTCATGCATTCTGCGTCTTTGAATTTAAAACCTTGGGCGCTCTTTCCGTGGGGTGGGACTGGGAAGCTAATCCGTAAAAACGGTATTTTGTTAAACCTGTCATCGGGTGATAACAGATCTTGACATTAAGCGTGGAAACGCTGCCGCCGTTCACATGCACGCTTCTGAAGTGGTTTCGTCTGGCCTAGACGGACCAGACACGTGATAATCACCATAAACTCCCGCTAGTTTTGCTAATCCTTAGTTATATATGCAACAATAGATAAATAAATGCATATACATATATAAACATATAATTACATAAAACATGTGTAGACTAATCAAACTCATCTCCTCCAAATACAAGTCTTAGCCGATCGCGCACTTCTGGTCACAATTTTTTAAACGGAAAAAAAGCCACGCGCAAGTTACGCGACAATATCCGAAACGAAACTTCTACATGTACTTTTTGTACGCATAATAATGAAAATTAAAAAAAAAGTGCAAATAATAAATAGTAGCCCAATGTTCCAACCATTTTCATTTATGGTTGGACCCTTAAAAACTCTGCGCAAAGCTGGTAGATTAAAGACCTAATCGACTTCCAGCGTCGCTGTGTTTCCGAGACGTTAGAACTACGAGAGTTTAAACTCGTAGACAGTAGAACCCACAGTTGTACGGCGCAGACTTTTAGAGCAAGCCATATAGCAATCATTTGTACGCGACCGTATTCAATGCCAGGTGTTTTGGCGGGCCATTTAATTCAAATGTCCCTCTCTCTCTCTTCCCCGCTCCCTCTCGCGCGCTTTCTCGCCCTCTCAATACTTGTGTAAGTAGATTGATTGAAGAAGAGGCCCTTTTCCGCCGCAAGTTGTTTTACGTGTAGCGGACGACATGGGTCAAAATGCCGTAGTCACGTGTGTCGTCTGCTAGCGATGCGTGTGTCTGTTGACGGTCGATGAGGACGGAGGGGAGGAGGAAGACGAGGAAGAAGAGAGGGGGGAGGAGGAGGAGGATGATGATGATGATGATCAATGTTGATGTTGTTGTTGCTTTTTCTTCTGGTTGTACCGTTTGCTCTGGCTAGCTTCTGGTGATGCTGATGTTGGCTTAGTAGACGGCCCGGCTGCGGCGGCGGAAGCAGCGGCAATGCTGGCTGCCGTTCGGTGCTCCTCGCACTCGTGCTTTAACGGGGGGTGGTGAGGAGCACAACACAGCCAGCTGTTTTTTGTACGAGGCAGTTCGCCACCGTAGGAGCAGCCGCCGCGGCCGCAGCTGAGCGAGCATTCGTTAGTACACACACCAGTACATTAATGTAAACACGCACACAGATACACTAATATAGATATCGATAAATGGATATAGTAAGAAAGATCGGTCAAGATCGGATTGAATAAGCTCGGAGGAGTACGGTGGAAGTGTGCAGGCCCCGTTTCCGCGGCACTGGACGTGTTCGAGACGTGAGATTGTTGTTGTGGCACTAACACACTTTCTTCACGCTCCTAGTCAATTTAGGCGGTGGAGCCGTTGTTGTTGTTGTGGTTGTTGTTCTTGTTGTTGTGGTTGTGGTTGTGGTTGTTGTTGTTGCTACTAGCGGAGTTGTTCGAAAGTGCCGGCAGGCGAATTAGAAAGAAGCGTTCGCAAGAAGAGTCAACAGAGAGGGCAGACAGTGTCCGTCAACCGTATTAGTCAGCAACGTAAAACCGAGAAAGTAGTTCCTTGATGAGAATGCTTGTGTAGCAGCAGGAGCAGCAGCAGCAGAAGTAGTCGTAGTTGAAGTAGAAGTTAGTTAGTTAGTTAATTAGTTAATTGGTGGGTTATTTCACTGTTGAGGAAGAGAAGTATATGGATTGATGACGGCGGATACTTTTATGAAAATCCAGTGATCGTGCAAGTGGGCCATCCATGTGTCCGTCCCTCCATTCGTCCGTTCGAGTGCAATCGGCCGGCTGGTCGAGTGACATGCCGGTAGGTGTTGCTGCCCATAGCGGACGCTCTAGATCGAGAGGACGGGGCTGAACGATGCATCTCCAGAAGCTGGAGAACACCTATAGCACCGGCACAAGCGAGATTGTCGGCGACAACAATCCACCCACCCATCACTCACCCAGAAACGACGTCAACTTCAACCCCTCATTATCATCATCATCATAATCGCCACTGCCGGCGCTCCTTCCACCATCAAGCTGGCCGCCTGGACACGCGCGCGCGCATAGACGAACGAGCGACGAAAATGGGAAAAGAACAATGACTAGTACAACAACAATAGGGAAGACGAGAGTAGTATAGGATGGATTGATGGTGGTTTCCGATGATTATCGATTACTGCTGCTGCTGCTACTGATGCAACTAGTTTCAACTAGTCAAGTTGGGCCGGCATCGAAGGCAAGCGTGTTGACGCCACTAAACCGCCAAACCGAGGTGGTAAGCCGGTGGCCGAAGAGGAACACATCGTACCAGCATAAGAACGAGCACCAGCGTCGATGGAGACAGTCGAAACAACAGCAACAACAACAACAACACCAACAACACCAACTGTAGCAATAAGAAAACCTATGGCAGCAAGAACAGTATGGCTATAGACAACAACGGCGACAGCAACAACAACAATAACGACAGCAACAACAACAACAACAACAACAACAATAACGACAGCAACAATAACTACAACAACGACGACAACGCCAGCAAGTCATTACCTAGACGTTCGTCTCCGTAATGCGCTAACGCTGTAGAGGATGCCGTGGAGGGATTGTCCCCGGCGCTGCAAAGCGGGCTGGCTTAGTGAGGGCTTAAGGATTTGGCATCCAAGCCCTTCTCGTAACTAGAGGCGGGCGTTCTCGATCTCGCCTACTGTATGTAGATCGATAGACGATGATGATGATGATGATGATTGTGACGATTGCCAGTCTAGTGCAGTGATCGTCAAAGTGATTCGCCAAGGGTGTCCTGTCTCAGGCCTTGCTTCTCGCCATCGTTACCGGTGCCGGTGTCATTCTGCTGGTCGCGCTAATCAGTTGTGCAGTGACAGCGATCCGCTCTGGACGCTCGGCCTCCCCCCGCTCTCTGTGTACGTTGTGGTTGCGGTTGTTATTCCTACGACGACGACGACTACTTCTACTACTATATATAAATAGTAGAAGAACGACCACTTCTACTACTACTACTACTACTACTACTATTAATACAACCATAACTGATTCTACGGTTACGATCATTAGCTGTCTTTCAGTTCTGCTGCTGCTGCTGCAACTTGTGCCAGTGTCGTGCAGAACTGTGTGGGGTGGTCGACGAGGTAAAGACGAAGACGTCCCTGCCGTCTCGGGGGCGGCAGTGTGACCTGTGCGCAGCTCTGCTCCTCTGCGGGGCGAATCGCCACTGACGACACCATGGAGAACATTTGTCCGGATCCCTTATGGGTGAGTGGGTAACGTGGCACAACGCTGTCACCGGTGCAACCTCGCAGTAATTGGGCCTAGCCAAGTTTAGGCATGTAGCACATGTGTATCTTTTGTTTATATATATATATATATATATATATATATATATATATATATATATATATATTTATATATATATATAAACGTTGTGGACAACCGCGTTAGCTTACATTTGCCATCTTATAAACTACCATCATCGAAACTTGACATATTATATCGTCCTCTCCTTTTGAACGCATATATATATACGATGGCGGATCGACAAGCTCTAGTATTTTGAATTTTAAAAATTGAACCGGAACATCCAAGGTCTATCGGTTTGCTTTGCTTAGAATCGTCATTCATTCAGCAACACTTGGGTCAAATTTCACGCCCATCGGTGGTGCCCCATCGATGATGTCTTTCTCAACAATCGCCGAATTATCGCGGAATTTGGAATATCTTATGGATACGTTGTACAAGTCTTGACCGATATTTTATGCGTCAAAAGATTGGCAGCGAAGTTGTCCAAACCATAGCAAGGTTCGTTCCAGCAAGGTCGAATTTCCTCAATGAACACCTGTCGGTAAATGTTCGCGCTGAACCTTCAGATGGTAGCAAAAGACTTTGGCTTGCTTTAGAGAGTGATTAGAAGAGACGAGTTATGGGTAAGCCAAATCTTTTTAATGCTCAATCCTCCCTGTAGAACTTCTAAGGAAAGAGCAGGTTGAAGAAATTCAGGAGCAGAGCAAATCCAATACCGAGGTTCTTTTGGCTGTTTCTTTTCGACTGCAAGCAAATAATTTTCCACGAATTTCCGCCATGGTTTTACGGTACAGAAACAATACTACCGCAAAATGTTAGCAAAATGGCGCGAGAACGTCCGACGCATCAGGCCCAAACTTTGGGCGAACAATTTTTGCATCCTTCATCCCGACAACGCACCGGCGCAGAGATCATTACTGATTTCGGATTATTTCATTAAAAAAATTATTTTTTATTTCCGCTACCGCATTTGCCGAATTTGGCTCAGTTTTACTTTTTCTGTTTCTACGGATAAAAAAATCTGCATTGAAGAAAACGAAAACGCTTTGGAAAAATACATATGCTTTTTAATAAATATATTTATGTATCAGAACGTTTTTATGTGCCCTCGTATATATATATATATATATATACATATATTTCAGAGACAATATTTTACTCCAAGGTGCTAACATAACAAAGCTGTATATATACATATATATATGTATACAAATTTAATATGCTGGATGAGTTTTTGCTACGTCTTGTACATTGCTAACGAGAATTCATTCACAAGAACTGTCGTAAGCGTTTTATATATTAATATTAATTTGCCTAAAATTAAAATGTGCTGCTGGCACTGCAATTTGTTTTTATCCAAAAGCTATGTCCAGAAAATTATAAGAAAAAAGATAAGCTCAGAACAAGGTCTTTGAACTAGAAAATACTGGGGTTCGAGTCGAGTTTTCAGCAAACCTATTACATTAGCCTTATAACAAATGTCTGATATACCCTAGAGCAATTTATTTTGCACTTTATTGCACTCATAACGTGCGTTAATTGTCGCTCATTGCTTAAAGATTGTCGGTTTTGGACTTGACTGGCTAAGACGCCTGGAAATGAATATGTACTAAGTCGCGCCAGTGCGTAAATGTATTCACCCTCCTCCACAAAAACAAAACGCTATGAGGTTAGCTTGTGCCGGGTTCTCCCAACTGAGATCAATAAGGTGAAGAGGCCAAAAGAAGGTCTAGCCGTTGAACTTGACCAGGGTTGCCGAAAGTTGTTGAGAAGGTTTGTGAACTACAAGACAGTTTATTCATTATGTGGGCAAATTTTGTATAGTAAACTACTACTACTACTGTACTAATTTTTTTTCTCGATTACTTGGACCGACCGCAAATAGTCTAGACTGTTCTGTACTGGATCTGCTCGTTCGTGCAAGCATCGTTTAAACACTGCCAGACAAACATACAGGTGTCAAAAATGTTTGGCCCAGGCGGTTGCGGGCGCTGAGTCATACGAAGATGGTTTACTCATAGCCAGTTCGGTAGTGGTGGCATATCTGTTTGCTAGCTGCTGCCGACGACATGCTTGGTTCCATCCCGTGCTACTCTTACGACCCGTTTGAATTCGCTAATCCTTAGCGCACCGAGGCCTGCCCTAGAGTCGTCGGTACACTTTGGAAGTTTGGACGCAAGCGCTTAATCTTGGCGCGAAATGTGCGCCGCGTAGCGCGTCAATAGTCAGTCTAATTCAGCTAAATCTCAGGACGGATACATACGTACATGCTTATGAATAAGATAAGAACGACCACGCGGTAAACTTGCCAATCATTCTCGAAGCAAGTGAATCGCTGCCTTTGCGCTCATCGATTCGAGCTATGCAATTATCCGTTTGTACTGGTCAAGGAAAGACACTTATTGCAGGAAATTTCTAGCTATATGCACGCATATATATATATATATATATATATATATATGCATATATATATATATATATATGCATATATATATATATATATATTACATATATATATATATATATGCATATATATATATATATACATATATATATTTGTATATATATATATATATATTTGTATATATATATATATATATATATATATATATATATATATATATATATAGCCGTTGAAAGATGCGCCAACGCGTGAGTGAGGGAGAGCATTCATAAGACAGCCATAATGAATTAGTTGTAGGTGTTGCCTTTTTTACCCTCGCTGTGTGCTATTCACTCAATCAAATCACTACATTAAGACCAATATCAACGCAACAACAGCAAAGATAACGCTGAAATAATGGCTGGGTCAGCACTGGCTTAGCTATCGGTACAAACGGCGAGGAATCCTCGAAATGCTCGCGAAATGGGCCGAGCGAGATTCTGTCCCCAGGACAACGATTGGATTGGCTTCTTCGAATCAACCAATGAATGATGATCGTTGTACTATCGATTTACGAGGAATTTTATAGATCAGTCTATGCACTTGCACCTGTAGAAGCATTATCTTGTAGTTATACATCGTGACATATATATATATATATATATATATATACTGTAGATTTTGTATTTTCTCTGTAAGCTTTTTTTAGGCATATCGCTTTGGTCAACATATAAAATTAGTATGTCTAGAGAAAGTTTATTTGGTAGAAGAAGAAGTAGCGAATGCTAATCGGTAACGAATAATAATATTAGCAATATATATATATATATATATATATATACTGATGCGTTCTGCATATAATGATCTAGAGGTTAATCATCTGCGATTGATATATCCTCTCTCTCTCTCGTTATGAATATTGGATTGGAGGCACGCTGTCGCGTTCGGTGTCCCGTCGACGCGCGCCAACAATTGAATCTGGGCTAGTGGCGTCACGTGGCGTCGCGGTGATGATGCTGGTGGCACGACTGCTGTTAGAATTGGCGCCGCTCATCTTGCCTTACTTAGTAGATGGCCGAGTTGGTTCGGTGGGCCGCCCTGCTGGCGGTGACGAAGGTCACAACGACGGACTTGGATTTTGTCTGCAAATCCTTCCATTTCGTCACGCTCCCTCCATTGTATGGCACACACATTCTTACCATCTTGCTGCCTGCCTCGGCGTTTTTTCGAGCCTGGCAAAAAAAAGAAGTTTTAGAGAGATATAGGAATAGAGAGAGAGAGGTCGAAGACACAGCCCTACCAACAGTTTTTGTCTGTATCTACCTTTTTATGTGTGTGTATGTGTGTGTTTGAGTACTACATTTTCTATTCAGCTTCCCTGTGCATGTTCAACGTCTTGGTTAATCGTTTTTGACGTGCTGTATATATATATATATATATATATATATCTTCTCTCGTCGGAAGCGTGGAGAAGCTAGAGCTTCATGAAGAAACATTTTAAATGTATGTTGTACTCCATTTGAGTGAAATGAACGTAATTGTAATATATATATATATATATATATATATATATATATATATATATATATATTGACTTATTGATGATCTGGCCGATTGTCCCCGTGCTGGCCATAGCCTTCCGTTTCCACATGCCCGATGTCTCAATGATTAACGGCCTTTGCATCAGCTATGTTCGTACATGGGCAAGCAGCGAAAACATCAAGGCCTAGACGAAGGCTGTACACGATCCGACGAATTTTTGGGGGTTGACAGTGGGGGGTGCCATGATTGTCACACGAGCGGACGTTCAGTCAGAGACTGCTCTCCGGTAGTTAATGTGTGAGCAAAACGGATTGATTGATCAATCTCAGGCTTGCGGCTAGGGAACCTTCGAGGCGGTGCTTGGCTTGCGTCAGGGCCAACTGTCAATAATAGTGATAATGGAAAATAGTATATATAAGGTGATACTACTTTGCTCCCATATATATATATATATATATATATTTTTTTTTTATATACTAACGGAACCGCAGGCGGTTGAAATTGCGCGGGTTCACTGACACTGATTTTCATTTAATTTGTTTCACTGTACGACAGAGGGCTATGTGGCAGCACCGCCACTCCTCCGATTATTGCCTGGCTAACTCTTTTTACGATGTTGTCGTTACGCTAACAACACTTTACCTTGAACACTTTCTTGTATTGAAAATGGGGAATTTCTGAAAAGACGAAATTTATTATTGGGAGAAGTAGTGTGCATAAAATTGACTAAACTGGCATTATATATAAAGGACATGGCCAGCGACTGAAACAAACAGTCTTGGGTTCGACTCCGGCACGAGGCATACATACTATCAAGGCGATATTTTTCAATATTTGCAGATATTGGTTGAAGCTATGATTAACTTCAAAATAAATTAAGCAATTTATTACGTTGACTGGTCTGCGTGCTAAGTAAAGCTTAACGAATATGTTATTTTCAATGGTGGGCCACTTGTCTGATATAGTGCAGTGACTGGTCTAAAGCAGAGAGAGAGGTTTACATTTAATAATTATTGTTATTCATTGCTATCATGATTCCTTAACTAAAACAGTTCTGGGGTGTGTACGCTTACAATAGTTAATTATTTGTATTACTTTTAGTTTCAAGAACAAATTTTTTTAAGGGACCGTTTTCTCCGGACGGCAAATTTCCTTAAATTCAGTAATTCCTCATTGAGCCTAAAATTTCCATAAGTACACATTTTTAACAATATATATATATATATATATATATATATAATGTTTGCCAGAAAGTTGTATTGTATTCTGAATGTAAAAAAAAAAAAAATATATATATATATATATATAGTGCGCATAACATTGACACTGTATATATAAATATATATGCCACTTTAGTAAATGTTATGCACACTATTTCTCCCAATAAGAAAGTTCAGGTGGCTCTTAATACTGTTCAAATTTTGGAAGATTACTCTTCTATAGATTTAGATTTTAGAAGCGAAACCGATAGCAATCTGAGGCGGCTAGATGAGAATTTTAGGTGGGTGCGTACAAATTGTCGACAAGAAATCCAGCAACCCTACCTTATTGAATACGAGTGCGTCACACATGTATCCAAGAAGGTGGGCGTGTTCATTATTAAAGCGACGAATCAACAATTGCTTGGGGCACTTTTCCACTATGGTTTACTAGCTTGAAACTACCGACCTGCTAACAGTTCTTTGCGCTGTTAATCGTTTCCATATTCTGCAAAAGCCTATGTTACACCACGCCTCTCCAATTCTACTAGATGCACACACAATAGCCTTTCTAAAGTAAAGCATTGCTGCCCTTCGGTCTTGGTCGCAAGCGATCTCGACGACTATCAAATATATATATTACGTTTAGGTTATTTGCTAGTACTATATGTATATATATCTATAAAAGAGTAGAGAATGGGTTGATGGTGAGTAGCCTAAACTCATTAAAATCTGCCGATATCTTATCCGATAGTCGCTTACAGCTTCTAGGTCAGCATAATCCCCTCTCACGCCAAATCGGACGCGCCGCAATAACTGTTACTGATATGAGCTATGAGCCTGGCCAAAGTCCACCTTTTGGGAGGGTATTTTTCGTTATATAGGTGTACGTCCTTCTTTTCAATCATTCAGATTTGCACAACGGACAAGTTCAAACTGACAGCGCCCAATGATCGCCCCAACACCCGATTCTCGTCATGTTGGAATTTAATCTAGGTATCTCGATGACACGATCGTCACAGTCCATATTTCTACACCACTTATACAGGGAACACTATATATATATATATATACATATATATATATATATATATATATATATATATATATATATATATATATATATATATATATATATATATATATATATTTGCAATGACCACAGACTGACTGGATAGTTCTTTTTCGATAGGCTGGGTGTGTATGTGCCGTCTCCACTCATATAGCCAACCCCAAACACTAACCACCGCTTAACTAAGCGATACATAGTGTAACATCGTTAAATTGCGCCTGCGAGAGTCACAGCTAGCATGGGGGGGGGGGGGGGGGAATGCTGTAGATTCGAAATGTTGAAAAGTGTACCCGGTGATCTTCGAGGAATATTGTATCCTCGTTACGAACAGGCGCAACTCAACTTGCCGCATGAGCCCCCCTCTTGACGCAACACTAAGTAAGCTCGACCAGGACTTATTGCCGAGGACTCTTAAACTGTTCTTGCCAGCCAAGTAGCCGTCTTTATCCCTATTGTTGTTGTTGTTGCTGCTGCTGCTGCTGGTACTGCCGTTATTGTTGTTGTTGTTGTTGCTGTGGTGGTAGTCGTAACAGTTGCAATAATAGCGGAAACTGTATTGGTATTGTAGCACGTTTTATTCGTAACGAGCCCTGTTTCGAGTCGATAGTTCGAGTGTTCGTTTCAAACAGTTTGATTAGAGTTGCCAACAACAACAACAACATCATCAACAACAACAACCGTTGCGCTGCATTGGAATAGAGGCGATTGACACTGGAATACAGTGTAGACCAGCTCCGAATGGAAGCAATTTTGAACAAGAATAAATAAACGCTTGTTTATTGGTCGACAAGCAATAACAGTGAAATGGTTCATGACACGCCATACGTCAGGGTCCATGTCATACGTGATGCGTCATGAGTTTAGACATGCCGTATTTTTATCGCTCTACGATGTGCTGTCGATTGATTCGTCGTTGTCGTTGTCGTTGTTGTTGTTGTTGTTGTTGCCGTCGTCATTCAGGCGGTCAGTTCTTGTTTTGAAGCGCTTGTTTTGAATCAAACGGCAACCGACCAAATAGCAGAAACCGAGCCATCAACGCCTGCTTTAAAACAGGGATTGCCGAGAAGAAGTTGCTATTGCTGCTGCTACAGAGCCTCTACAATGCTGTAAACGGCAGGTTCTTCTCACGGCTTCCTCAAAGACAACGGGGGCGGGGAGGGGGGGGGGGGCGGGTTAAGCGGTGGCCTCTCCGCCGTTCTCCAGATTCTAGCGTGCTCGTCTCGGGCTTTTCGTCGAAGTAGAACGTCTTATGGACGAAAGACGGGGCGAACACTCGGTATGGCGTGTCATCATGGCGGGATGGGCTCGCTTGCTACAACAGCTTGCCAACAACTGGCTACTGTTGCAGTACGAGTATGTTCGGTCAGCGAGCGGCGCAGCCGGCCGCTAGCGGCCACATAGGCGTCGTACCCGCCAGATCCTTCCGGTGCGTTCTAGAACAGAATCCAGTGACTGACTCACCGCTGGAGGGCGAACTCAAACGTGACCTAAAAGTGATGACGTATGATGATGATGATGATGATTATTATTATTATTATTATTATTATTATTATTATTATTATTATTATTATTATTATCATTATTATTATTATTATTTTTATTTTTATTATTCAAATTGTGGGGTATGAACGTTTATGCCAGGTTCATCCTGCTCCGGTCGCTTTCTATCAATTCATGGCGCCTATGATGGAAGCCACATTTCGTCTACAAACGGCCAAAAGCATCCTCTGTCTCAAAAACATGGCCCCGCGTCGATCGCCCGTAACTTCTGCTATGCGTTTTCCGATATTTTTTAGGATTTTCGCTGTACCCGGGGCTGATGGGGCCGAGCGTCTCTAATGTAATGGGTACAAACTGGTAGCTTCTAGATAGCTCGAGATACTTCCTTCGTTTTTCAGAATCCGCGCGCTCTGCTACCCATCTCGACTTAACGGCACTGTGGCGTAAATACGATAAGGCCGCCGTGCATGAAACCGTTACATCCCATACAAGGCCTTTTCCGTGTGACCACAGCGGGATGGTGACCCCGTCAGGCCGCAACTCACTGCTGCCTATTTGGCTCGGGTGTAGGTGGTATCCCTGCCCTTCTAAGAGCTCTTCTAACTATTATTATTATTAATATTATTATTATTACTATCACAACCATTGATAAAGTGTAGAGATCATTCTGTGGTCTAAGGGGGTTGCAACTGTTTAGTATTATAGTAGTAGTAGTAGTAGTTATAAGGTGTCCAATTTTTTTTTTAAGAAGAAAATTGTAGAGCTCGTTAGAGTAAATATTTTTCCAATGGCACATGGTCTCTGAGAAGTCTTGTTCCGGAGTGAGTGTGATATTGCTAAAATCCGTGACACTGCTGTTATTGCCCGAAATATGTGCAATTGCGAGACGACCAGTCTTCCTATACAGAAACTAAGCATATGTTGTGAAAATTCTGCTTCTGAAAGACATATAGCGCCGGCAAAATGCGACATGGACATTAAGAAGAGAACTCACAAAAATTAAGTAATTTTATTAGGCTTCACAATACCTCAAAAGCTTAACCTGACGATTGTTCGCAGCGCTCAAAACGTGCGTTGATATGTGTAAAATTTGCCATTACGACTAAAAAATACACCCAAAATACTATTCTCAGCAATAGCAAATATAAATTCCATCATTTTCGTACCAACGTGATGGTTTTACGTTTTGTAGTTGCCAAGTAACTAAGCTTTTTCGACAGCCATAGTTGTCATGTTTTAGGTTGAAGCGTCTACGTTCAGAATCCACAATTTTGCCAAGGCGTTTCTGCCCCTCTTTCCATTGGGAACATATATTTTCTTGCTGAGTTCTACTAAACACCAAAATGTGCCTAACTTTCTCATACATTTTTGCTGAAGCAGGCTTAAATGCTAGAAAGTATGCATGCATTCGCCTTCGAAAAGCTTAGTCATTTGGTAAATACGTAACGCAGCACCATCAATTTACAAGGTACAAAAATGATGGGCAATAAATTTGAAATTGCATGAGATTAGTCTTTCAAGCGGAAATTTTTGGTCGTAATGGCTAAATTTTACGGTTCTGCACGTGAAAGCTTCAACGTAAGATATAACAACATATCGATATTTTATGACTTTCCTTAATTAGGCAATTTTTCTTTCGCTAGCTTGCGTCGTGTATCATTTTAAATTTTCAGTCAACGCAATGTGCAAGAACGAATTTGCTATGTAGGAAAAAGAGTCAGCTGCTTTTATAAATTCCCTCCTCTCTCCGCCCCTTCCTTCCATTGAGAAAAAAATATTCTTTGCTGAGTTCTACCAAATCTTAAAATAAGTACATACGGTTATGATAAACCCTTTATATATACATATATATAAAATCGCTTTTTTGGGTATATATATATATATTCAGACACGGGCGATAGCCTTTTCTGCAAAATTACCGGAATAGTTATAATTGTTTGAATTTATGTATTAATGGAAATTTTAAGATCAATGAGGAATTATTGAACTTAAATAAGTTTGACGTCCGGAGAAGACGGTCCCATAAAAAATATATACAACCTCCCAGAAAGCGATTTGAACAGCGTAAACCTCGTTACAGTAAATGTTGTTTGCCAATGAAACATTGTTTATGAGAAGTCTTTTTTCGGATTGAGAGTGATATTACTAAATCCGTGACACTGGTGTTGTTGCCCGACATAGGAGCACAAAATGTGCCATTGCGAGACAACCAATACAAACGTATTGGCTACTACTATACGTATATAAGACGTGAGTGCGAAGTAATCGAGATTAAGTGCATGCATAAATGACCTACTCAATCAGATAAATTACTCAAGGTCGTTTATGCATGCACTCAATCTCGATATGCCCGCCGAAAAATATTATTTGTTTGCTTTTATTTATTTGTATTTGATCATATATATATATATATATATGATAGGCGGACCAAACATTGGACCGTTCGCCAGTTGTGGCATTGTATTCTTAAAATAGTGTTTAACAGGGATACCCTGTCCAAGCATAGCAGTCGAAATGTCGCCAACTTAAAAACGTTTGCTCTGGTTCGGACACCCTGTACAACAAAAAAGATATACACATACTTGTGTACCTGTATATGTCAGTGTTGTTTAATTTATTTATTTTTACGATGGAGAAGGATAAGTACTGTTACGTACTACTGCTGCGAGTAGGAAATGAGAAGCGTCTCATTTTCTACCTCGAGCAATGCCGGGACTCGACCCCAACCGATGGATGTTAGCCCGCTGAGACCCATACCCACTAAACGCACCCCCTCTCCCTGCCTGTAATCTACACTCTCTGAATGGCCAGATCTCCATCGAAAGGTACCATCACAGGCCATCTGAATAAGTGGTGAGTGCCACTCGGATCACTTGTCTGAGGTCACTCGCGAATTTCCTCAACATTCGACGTGCTTTGTTCCAACACCTGCAAACGCGTATCATTCAAAGTCACGTGATCTGTTAGTACAGCAGGCATAATGATCTGTTAGGACAGCAGGCGTAACTCTAGTTCCCCTCAACCTTACCAAGCGTTTTTTTCCTTTATTAACTCCGTAGCCGTCGCTGCTCCTAGCTTCCACTCAGAAGTCGTGTCACATTTGTAGTCAGCGAGCTCCTGTAGGGGTTCCTCTGGGGGGGGGGGATATATATTATTTGCTTGGCATGCATACTTAAATACATATATTGCCCTTTTAGATCAGGGGTGCTTAGAGTGGCAACATGCGTATATTTATACATAGCAGTGGTGGTTTAGGCAGGGCAAACGCTCGGCCATCAAGACTGAGGCGATCCTATGCGTAGAATCGGATCCGGTTTGGGTAGATTGTTTTTGCTTCTGTTGATTGTTAACTTGGGATTGAGATTTGCTCTGCTGTGACATTGTGCTGCTGAGGAAAACTCATCTATGTCCAGTATAAGCACGCTAAAGGTGCCTAGAAGGGGTGAAGACGAACTGGTGACATAAAGTAGTCTTCGCTCATTCAACACTCTGACTAAATTGATTCGACTATGCTTAGAACCTTGCCTGACTAAGCTTGAATGAATTGTGTACATGGTCTAACCAAGGAGAGTTCACTACTGACGAGTGAACACAGGTCAAGCGGGGTGACGATACGTATACTAAAACAGTGTTTGTTTTACGAAAACAGTGTCAGAGTGGGCCTCACACGCCTAACACGCTTCTTACAGCTCGTTAAAACATCGAATGAATTGTTTCGTTCATAGACCGACCGGTCTCCCTCTCGTGAGCAAGGCACGGTTTTAAACGAGGGCAGCTCTAAATGCCTGGTTTCATATCAGAGCGCTCCAACAAGCGTTCGAACCAATTAACATTGAGACATCAATAACACTCACATAGCGGCAGTCTCTGAGATATATATATATATATATATATATAAACCGACTGTTACGCAGGATAATGTTATTTTGATCTTGTATACGATATATTAATGATTCTTCTCGCTATTATTTATTATCTATTTATTATTATATTACATCCATGCTTAGCTTAACGAAGGGTGGTGTGATCAATTTTTGTTTAAACAAAACTGTTTTTGTTCATTTGTCGTCCGTTGCTGTGCTTCTAAAAGTCCTTTCATTTATTCCACTTCAGTCGTTCGTCGTACAGATTGAAATGTCGAATTAGTAATTTTTTGTACCATTCATACACTACCCTAGAATGGGGCTTCATCCCTAATGGTTCGTCGAGCCTTTCAAAACACTCTTGAACACTTATTCCTCAGCGGACGTTGTGCGAAAGAACAGTACGCAGTGTAAAAATCATTGGATCCCACCGTTGCGTTTTCTCACACCGTTGTCTGCGAGAGAATCGACTCGAGTGTCCCATCCAAACGAAAGGTGTCGTTATCTATCAGTGGGTTCGATTCTAATTCACTCTTCACTACGCAAAAAAAATCAGATCCCCAAGTGTGCGTGGGACACACTGTGGTCTACCTATGTGCACACACACACACATCTATGCGTGAGTGTGTGCACATAGCTAGAATTACCACATAATTATCTACTTTGTCGCCCGCTACTAGTTGCCCGCTAAGCACGTATTTGAACGTGTTTACGTAACGGTTAAACTCGTTTTTTAGTGTATTTTCTGCTGTTAGTGGTAACAGACACCAGAATTGTATTCAGCGGAAGCTGAGTTAACCCCCCCCCCCCCCCGGCTTCCGTCAGCTGGGCGGACTGTCTGGCCTGGTTTGACGGCTTTGTAGCAACAAATATAACTAGATGACTATTATTAGCGTTCGGCAGGTTGGGCCGTCTAAGTTTCCAATTGCCAGTTTGTGTTCTCCACTTGTGGGCAGGCATAACGGAGGGCGTTCCGACTAGTCCACCTAAACCTCAGTTTGTTTGCGTATAGAAACTATTGTGATGATTTATTAATCATTTACTTTACGTTTGCACACTCGGCAATGCTCGCCTTTGCGTATATATATATATATATATATATATATATTGGTTGATCTATAAGTCGGCTGGGATTTTTGACTCATTTTTGAAAACACATGTCGTTACAACGGAAAGCTTTACTGAATGCTGTATTGCCCATATTGTTCAAGTAGCTAAGCCAAACGTTCAGGCAAGCTCATGATTTAATTCCTCCTGAAGGTGGCGTCCTGGCTTCCGAAGTAATTGTCTATACACGTTTTAACACTCTCTAAAGAATCGAATTATTTACCATTTAGGAAATTTTGATGGGACCGAAACAGATGATATTCCGATGAAGCAGTGTGCGGTTTTGCGTTGTCTTGGTGGATAGTCATTCTTCGTCTGTTCGCCAATTCCGACCGCTTCTGGTCAATTGCCCTCTCTAAATTGTTCAGTTGTTGGCAGCATTTTATCGTATTGCTCCTTCATTTGGTTGTAACAGCTCATAATAGATCACCACCTATGCATGCCACCAAAAACTTAACATCACTTTCCTGGTATGGGGTCCGGTTCTCAACACGAGAACATGACTTCCAGGTAGGGGAAGTGTGAGACAAAATCTATAGTTCTCGAATCCACACGACGCTTGTCGTTTCCCGCCAATTTTCATTCAGGTCGACATTCAATTGCTTTCATTTTACGTTATTTATATCAAACTTGTTCTGGTACACGCAGTTGAAAGGTCGCAAGGGACTGCTGCAAGTGAAACCGGCTGTTGGAGTACAGATGCAAGTCGTCATTGAGGGAGTCCACCAGCGAATGCCGGCTTTGTATCTTTCCTGGAAAATCGTTTACCAACATCGAAGTTTGCAGGGGCTAACATTATCACCATGGACTTCACCGGTGGTCTGTATGACCGCCGTGGTTTCAACAGCTCTTCATTTATGATGACGAGGCCTTCTTGCAAAATGCCTTTTAGAAGTTCCAGTTTATTCAACGTAACTCCGCAAAATGTTTGCTGGTCATTCTGTTAACTTTCAACGCATTTCGTAGTCGTGCGACTCCTTGCGAGATAATGCTAAGGAGACTGATCTTCCATTTCGTGGGTAATTGGGACGTTTTTGTCACCTCGTTAAAAAGTGTTATGCAGCAGGGTGTAAGAAGAATCGCTTGCCTAAAGATTCATTGGCGACTAAATCGGGCCCCGGGGTCTTTCTGAACGGCGCGTTCATTATCGCCACTTCGACCACTAAAGAGCCGCGAGAGGGCTTGACGGGTTTCAGTGACGCGCTCGTCCGACACAAATATTAATACAGGAGCCCAGCCTGGAATAGTGACGACACTGGCAAACAGCTGACGGAAGCCTGAGCATCTCAGGTATTATGTGAGACAGGACACATAGTAACGCGCCTGTCTGCATGAAACCATTTCTGAGCTAGTTATTGCAAAGAACTGCCTGTATTTTTCTTTATGGCGTTCTTACTTTTGAGTTTGTTTAATTTATTTTAATATATATATATATATATATATATATATATATATATATATATATATATATATATATATATATATATCTATCTGTGTTCGAATCAAAAGGTAGGAAAGGACACTGTATAGTTGAAGTCTCTATTCAAAAGTAATCACCAGAGGTCGGAGCACGACTATCTCACTGATTTACGAACCGAAGGATTCACTGTCCTCAGAGTTCTTAGGGCTGCGACAAGAGCCAGTCCTTCACTGTGTTCTTCTTCAGTTCGTCGTCCGAGTCGAAGCGCCTCGCCTCCCTAGTAAACGCTTTTTTAGTGACCGACCTCACAGGGCGACATGCCCCGGTTGTAGAGCCCATGCTCAAACATGTTGCACTGCTAGATTGCATACGCGGTTAATTTTGCGGTTTGCTGAACCTATTCGGAAATCACTGCGCACACTCTTCCAATGCTGGCCTCCACCATCACTGCGAATATGCGCATTTTGGCACGCCGATCATTTTTCGCCAGGTTACTGTTCATCTTGTCGATGAGTTTGACCGTCTATATCGTATTTGCCTGGCCTGGTTTCGGGTGATCACGGTTTAGCTGTTCCGACGTTTCGTATATTTTAATTTGGACACTGCTTGTTGGAAGAAAGAGAGAGAGATAAACAGAGTAGCATCGATGGCTATCAATGATGCAGATAGATACACATTTTACGTTTAAACGCTTATCTGTAGGAAAGAATGCAAAAAGCTGATACAAAAAGAGAGCATTAGCACACGTATTAGGTAGTTTGGGTAGGGCTATATTAGGTACACATGATTCATATCGGCATAATTGCCTATCTTCAAATCTACGCATTTTTACAATTAGCGTATTGGCATATCTACATAATGATCCATTATTCATATTTCCGATTAATACATTCGGGTTTTGTTAAAACTATGAAATGTAGATATGCTTGGAAACGCCGAGGATGCAAGACAAGAGAGAGAGAGACAGACAAGGTTAACATCAAAAGGTCACACATCGGTTTCACCTGTGACGCATACCCACAAAGCGAAGTAGTCTTCCTAAAGATTTGTGACTATGGGGGGGGGATAATAATGGCTTAATTAAAATAAAATGCCTTAAATATGTTTTGGTTTAAGTATGTGTGTGTTAAAAAGATGGGATATAGATATGCTTGTAAACGCCGAGGCTGCAAGACAGAAGAGAGGCCTGGCGAGTTTGTATAGTACACACCAGTTGGGAGATCACGGTTTTCTCTCAATTCGAAATTGCCTGTGACCGCTAATTAGTTTGTAGTTCTGTTTGAATTATTCCTCTTCGTTCTGGCATAGCCGTTGTTGTGACGTTGCCCCGCGCGAAAGAGCGCGTGGCGTTCCAAACCATGATAGATGACTTATTATTGTTCGTCGCAATGCTCATGTCAACGTGGTGTGGTTGTCGTTGTTGTTGTTTGTCCTGACAAATCTATAACGAACGCTTTGCTATTTTGCAGGATCCGAACCTGTCATGGAACACAACACTTCCGGACCTGACACGATGCTTCAAGGAAACCGTACTCGTCTGGGTGCCCTGCGGGACATTGTTTATTGCTTCGATCTTCGAGCTGCTCTATCACAACGGACGAAGAGAGGCTCGGCTACCTTGGACTGCACTCAACGCAGGCAAACTTGTCAGTTGATTCACTTGATTCGCGCGTCTATGCTTGTCATAACTATTTATATACTTATATAGCCATACCGTGTATGCGTATATATACATGTGTAAGTGTGGTTTCCCATTTCTGTCTGCGCGCATGCGTGGAGCCTGTAAGCATATATGTTGAGATAGACATTAGGCATGGGTTGCTCAGAGCGTTTAGACTTTTTCGCTTGTTTGGCACTGTGTCTTTCATCTGTGCCTGCATGCTGACACCTACATCTAGGCTACTTTAGTGAAGGTGTGGACGATAAGGCAGTGATATTGACGTTACGGTTGCTTGTGCTCATTTATAATACGGTTTGTTATCAAACAAGGTCAATACTACATAGTAATACTACGCGAAAAAATGTGCAATATAATTTGTCCTATATTGAGATTTTAATTTGCTGCCTTTGTTGTTCTTGTTGTTGTTTATCGTTGTTGTTTGTGGTTGTCCTATTTCCCACTGACTGATAGCTGGTCGGTGTGGTGTTGGCTGCAATGCAAATCTGCGAGCTGCTGCGCGTCCTTCAGCTGGACGACTATACCACGGTCGAATTTTGGAGTCCCCTCATACAGATGTTGGCAATGGTAAGCAAGGACAGTATAGTTATACATATCAATGCTCTATGCATACAGATATGTCACGATGAAGTATGGGCTTCTCTCAAAACGATTATAGCTTTTTTAAACGTTATCTAACAGACGACTTACTAACGTTCAACTTACACAGGTGTGATAACAGGTGTGGGGGAGGGGTGTTTAGTGGGTAGTGGTCTTGGCGGATCAACATCCAACCGCCAGGGTCGAGTCCCACACTGCTCGAAAGAGGAAATACTCCGTACTCGTAGCGTGCGTAAAAGCATTCACCCTCCTCCAAAAAAAAAACGTTGATATCAGCTCTCCAGCGAAATGATCTCTTCATGAAATATCTAAGGAAATGTGTTGAGAGCGCCCTAAGGTAGAAGCTTTTCCCGACACTAATTATATTCATCTTCATAATTTCGATTCTAGGACAAGTTTACTAAAACCGATCTGTTTTGTCGGTAATAGCCATTTTACCATATATAAAGCCAAGGGACACTAAACCTTTATTTGTGTGTGCAGTGTGATAATGCAATCAAATCAGAAGTAATGATTTTCTCTGTCTGGCAAAAGAACAACTAGAAATATAGCACACGTCTTTGTATCACTGTTAGTGCTCTATTATTGTTGTGGAATTGTGCCCTATATCTGTTGTGTGTTCTCTTTGGCACCACTTATCAAACATCAGTTGAACAAACTGCAGGTTATCGTAGAACGTGGACGGGACGAGAATATTGATTGATGATTGATTGTTTGGTTTATTCGCTTGATAAGTCTGTACACATATCACTATTTTATATTCGGGGCGTCCTAATCATATATAATATGCTTCTAATCAACTAATTATAATTAGATGCTACTAAATGTCAAACATATCTACAGATACGAGCTATCGTATTGTAGCGTTAAAGTGTTTTTAGGCATGTTTTACCTTTTTAAATTAGATTTGTCCTTTCTACTTTAATTCCAAGTTAATCAGAAATAGCTACAGCGTGCCTTCTTAGAATTCAAGCAACAAAGTATGACTACCAATTAGAGTCCTTTAATATGACTCACGCGTATTTATGGATCAATTTGCCAAACTATACTTTAAGTTTTACATCGGTGGGCCCGGCCAAAGTACGTTAGTGGCTGTTTTATAAGCAGACATAATGTCTGTGCATAGGCATCCAATCTGCTTATCGATTGTTATGGTTTTTGCCTTAGTTTTTGAACGATCTCAAGTCGTATGATCCGTCATAAAATGATATGGATATATATATATATATATATATATATGGAGAGGGAGGGAGAAAGGAGGGGGCGTGTTGTCCTTGCCCGTGGCCGGTTATAGGTTTAGTAGTAAGGTTGTGGAATTCGGGGCATCGCGGGAGACGTGTTGTTCCGCTGTTGCGTGATTGCTTCCATTTCCATCGTCGTGATTTTCTTCTTCCAGAAATACTCGGTCCTGCTGCTTCTCTACCACAAGTTTCGTGGCCAGATCACGTCGCCCTCGCTGTGGCTCTTTTGGCTACTCTACACGGTGGCGACTGGCGCTCGCTACTGGTCAGCCATGCTGGCAGCGTTCGACACGGAAAACGCCCCCAAGGTAAAGTGAAGTCTAACCGGCTGCTGCTGCTGTTGTTGTGTTTTCTTGTTGGCTGTAACCGTTGTTCTCACCGGTATGGCCGCGCGTCAAACGCCAAATGTTGCTATTTGAGGAGTCCGATAAGTGCCGAAAGGCCACGTGTTTTTATGCGACGTATATATATATATATATTGAGTTGAGTACAGTATGGTGTTCATCGTCTATCTTCAGGCTTTCGAGCTTCTGCATCGCGGTGGCTCTGGATAAAGTGTGGCCTTTTTTGTTTAGCTAGTCAACTTTTATATCACATGCTTGTTTTTATTGCCCATCTGTTGTGGAGTGTAGTGTAGTGTTGTGAGATACCTAACGGCTTCCTCTCGGTTGCTCACTCGTTTGACCAACTCGCACGATTCGACTACAAGTCATGTACGGACAACGCGCGTATACTTATGCTCATTTGTCAATGGATAGATGACCTTAGTAACTAAGCTGTTTAACCAATTGTGTGTGCGTGGAACGCGTTTTGTTGGATGGACGTGGTGTAGAGACCCATCATGGGTGACCGGCACTTTATTGCGGAAGTGATCGTATTTCCACTGGCGTTGGTGCAGTTTGTGCTGAACTGCTTCTCCGACAGACGCCTGGAATTCTTCGTCACCAAGCAGAAGAAGCAAAACCGATGTCCAGAGAACGATGTCTCGTTTCTATCCCAACTTACATTCTGGTGGTTCAATGGGTGAGTTTGTTTCACGCTTCCCCGTGCTCCTTGCAACTTTGTTAACCGACGATAATAAAAATGAATTGTGTCTGCTGCTGGATCTTTCCAACGAGAAAGATGGACTAAAGTTGAACATTGTTCTGTAACGTATCATCTATGACACTTGGGTTAAAAATAGTATGATTAAGCCAAACACAAATCACGTATATATATATATATACACTTCTTGAAGGAGGGCAGGCTAATTCGGTATAATCGTTTGATAACTGTTGGCTGGGCATATATATATATATATATATAAACATACGTAGTCACTTAACTGTGATGCTGCTTGGTTTGGTAATTGTCTGTAATGTCGAACATTTTTATCTGTGTAGCATGATTCTGCTCGGACGTCGGCTTACCAACGAGAACTCTGGACTCCAGCTTGACGATATGTGGGAGTTAGACGAGCCAAACACAACGGAGGGCGTCGTCAAGCACTTTTTGCCGAGCTACAATGCCGAGGCTGCCAAGAAGCAGGTTGTGGAGCTCACCGCGGAGGGAACGCGGGTAACAGGCAATCGACTGAACATCCTGTGTCCGTTGATACGCACCTACGGCTGGCAGATTCTTGGGATTGCTGGAATTAAGTTCGTTGCAGTTGTGCTCACCTTCGTAGGACCCACGATTCTAAACGCTCTCATCACGTTCGTGGAATCAGATGGTTGGTGAAGCTCGTCTATTGTTGTTATGTCAATTGCTGCTGTTGTTGTTGTTAGTGTTGTTGTTGTCGACACAAGTATGTATACGTAATAATATATTATAGTCGTTCCATTTGGATTTACATTTGCACAGCTTGTAACGTAATAATCAAGCAATATTTTATCTCCGGGTGTCAACCGCTTTTTAACGGTGTTAGCTAGTAAATGGAAATACGTGTGTATACCGATGTATATTTGTGTGTATCGAGCTGCCGTTATGAGGGCATCGTCGGCCCGCTCGTTAACCGTACTGTGTTTGGCTGCCTTTACATTATTGTGTGGTCTTTCTTTTCAGAACCAATATGGAAGGGAATCTTTTTTGCGTTCGTAATGCTTGCGTCATCGATGTGCGAGTCGTTCTTAAACAGCCAATACGAGTACAAGATCTACCGGGTGGCAATGCGGATTCGTTCAGCCGTGATTCATGTAATCTATGTAAAGGCACTTAAGCTCAGTGGACAGGCGAAGGGCCAGTTCACGACTGGTGAGGTCGTCAACCTAATGGCCGTCGACACCCAAAGGTGCGTGCTTGTATTGTCACTACTATTACTACTACTGTTGATCTATGAACGGTACCGCCCGAACGTCGATGCTTTTTTGTTTGCTGCGGTTGTATATACTCAATTGAATTCAATTTAATCGCACCTCTATTTTGTCAAAGGGGGGCATATTCACAACATTTATATTTTACAAACCCTTACCTAGATACAACAATCAATTTACTTATCCGCCGACATTTGCGCCCTTAGCATTTTGAGACCTCAGTGCCCTAGCCATCTGCCATGAAGATATGTTGATACACGATCTGTCTTGGCAATTTGTTTTGACGAGATGTTTATATATATATGTATATATATATATATATATATATATATATATATATATTTATATGTATATATGTTGCAAACCCACACATTCAGCAAATAGCGTGGGCAAACCTGAAAGCAATTGCTTTTAAAGTAGCTTTCAGTTTAGCTATTTAGGGTAAGGCGATGCTGTGTCTGGGTACGTGGAGAGAAATAGAAACGTAGGCTCTCTTCCCTTAATACTCATCATCGTCGTTTCGTCTTGCAGAATTATGGACCAACTGAACATGATGAATATGATATGGACCATCCCGCTCCAAACTGGTATCGCCATCTACCTGTTATGGCAGCAGCTGGGCATCGCCACTCTCGGAGGAATCGGCGTTATGCTTCTGCTAATGCCTATTAATGCCGTCATTACGGGATTCCTTAGGAAATACCAGGTGAGCATCTTGTGCGTACAGCGGTGATGTGTTGGCGAATTCGGAGGCATGTGTAGATTATTTCGTCTCTCATTGGTTGGCCACAGCTGTAAAGTTGACTCTTGTGAATTTCTGGAATTACTCGTTCGGCCAGGCTACTAGTTCGTCTAGCACGGAATGATTCTTTGCTAAGCCAAAAAGTAAAGCTAGGAGCGCTGCCATCGTTCGCAGTATAGAAATAGAAAATTGTTAGTGCAAACCAGTTTGATAAACAGGGATATGTCTCAGGCGGGCGAGGGCGGACTTTTCCTCATAATTATTTTGCTAAGATACATTTCTCCGATGAAGACATGCGGACAAATGTGGAAATGCTAACGTCGCAATGTTTGGCAGACGTCCCTCATGAAAGAAAAGGACAAACGGACGAAGCTGATGAACGAAATTCTCTCCGGCATCAAAGTGCTGAAGTTGTATGCGTGGGAGCGGCCATTTATGCAGCGCATCGAAAAGCTACGCGGCAAAGAGTTAAGCTCACTACGCAGCCAGGCATGGCTTAGCGGCTTCATGGTGTTCGCATTCACGAGCGCGCCGTTCCTCGTGTCGCTGGCTTCATTCGCCACGTACGTGCTCATGGACCCGAGTAACGTGCTGGACGCGAACAAAGCGTTCGTTTCGTTGTCGTTGTTCAACATCTTGCGTGTGCCGCTGGCTCTACTGCCAGTGCTCATCATGGTTACGGCCATGTTCTTCGTCTCGATGAATCGCATCAACAAGTACCTTCGTTGCGAAGAGCTTGACCCCGATGCCGTGCAGAAGGTCCAAGGAGCCGGTATGTAGCAGAGACGGATGTATTTGCGGAGTTACAATTTTATACGTGGTTCACTGACCCTTTGATTTATATATATATATATATATATATAACGAGCAATTATGAGGTTTTTGTGGTCTATCTGTGAATTGGCGTATCCATCATGCGATAAATATTTGTTCTTTGTCGCCAGGAGTCTGCATTGATGTTTGACTGAAACCATTCGCTAGCTTTGGTATGTAACGAGGAATAATTCGAGAGAGCCTAATTGTTGAACGCGTGTCTGTAAGCGTTGATTGCTTGACGACGCGATGATCGCCAATTCGGAGATGATAGTGATTGCAATAAAGCGACTAGTTAGTAATGTAGTCACAGTCGTGATATCGTACGGCTACGTGTAAAGAAAGTTACTGGCTCGAACATGACGCATGTGACCACCTGCTGACAATTGCGGTCGGATCATTCTCATAATGTGCGGTTGCAGCGAACGCGATCCACATCAAGAACGGCACATTCCAGTACTCGGCCAGCGCCCCCGCACCCATTCTTAGTGACATCAACATCGAAGTGAAGCGGGGTCAGCTAGTGGCCATTGTCGGCACTGTTGGTGCGGGAAAAACAACCCTGCTATCGGCTGTACTTGGAGACATCGTGAAGAAATCCGGCAGCGTCACAGTTTCGGTATAACCTCCTTAACATTGAGCAGCAATGACACATGTTCGGATGAAACCGATATCACACTAGGGTTAGATACACGGTATTCTGGAGTACTAAATTACTTTAGGTTGTTTTACGTATGGAAACTTATTGACTTGGACAACGACGAAATTCTAGGTCATACTGCGAATTGTTTGATATATTTGAACTGGTATCATAAAATAACAACACATTATTGCAAGGATGAAGATGATTTGTTTCCGCTAAATAGCTTTTCCAGAAAGAACGACTAACCCTCATAGCAACAGCCATCACCCAGTGAAGATGGCCCGCTATTACGTAGATACTATAGTACCAATAGGTTTGATTTAAATTATCAATGCTCGTTTTTCCTAATGAGCTGTCACTTCGGATGTTTTCGCGAGTGTATATGTGTATGTAAGAAAGAAAATGTCTATGTGTATCTAAGTAAAAAGGTACCTGCATGATCTGTTTTCTTGTGCTTTCATGCTCATTGTTGTCGTTGCCTATTTTCTTATCGTGTTTCGCCCGTTTTGCAGGGTTCCACGGCGTATGTCCCGCAACAGGCGTGGATTCAGGGTACGTCGATCAAGAATAACATCCTATTCGGCAGGAAATATGAGCGAGCTCGCTACGAGCAAGTTCTGCCACACGTGCGGTCTTGAGCCGGACCTTCAGATTTTACCAGGAGGCGACGAGACCGAGGTCGGCGAGAAGGGCATCAACTTGAGCGGAGGTCAGAAGCAGCGCATCTCGTTGGCGCGAGCCGTGTACTCGGAGTCGGATATCTACTTCTTCGATGACCCACTGTCTGCGGTCGACAGCCATGTGAGCAAGCACATCTTCGAGAAGGTCATCAGCAACAAAGGCGTTCTATCAGGCAAGGTGAGCACTTACTGCCGCTAATACAGGCTTTGTGTTTTCGACTACTACCCACTATTTTACGTACGGTACCTTTTGCACGATTTCCTCTACTGCGCAGTTCGGTTTCTTGTTGTTGTTTATGACTTTAGTTCAGTGGCAGACAGAGTTTTAGAAAGGCGGGCACGAGGCAAATTGTTTAAAGAGACTGTCCTTTTGGTTTGGCTTTGGCCTGGCCATTCTGTTAGACACGGCTGCTGGTAACACATCGGCTCGCCGTACTGGAAGACTGCGACGTCATCTACGTACTTAAGGGTGGGAAGGTGTCCGAAAGCGGAACGTACCGAGATCTCGTGGACCGAAAGGGCGCATTCGCCGAGTTCCTCATTCAGCATCTCCAGGAGAAGTCGGCCGAGGAGGAAATTCCTGAGGACGACCTCGAGGTTATGGAAAAACTCATTAAAGGGGGCAGAGCTCCGCCGGAACTGACTAGGTGAGTTCTGATGAATGCTACCATTGTTATATATTGGCATAGATCGGTGGTAGGATTCGTAGTAGTATTGGTAGTAGAAGTAGACGTTAGTTTTGTGGGAAGCATTCAGACTTAGGTGAACTAATTACACGAGTCTATTTAAGCTGCGGTCTATGTCTAACTAAAGTTAGCTAACATTCTTACTCGTCGCATAAGGAGAACTCACCCCGTTATATTATCGCGCAGGTCAGCTACTAAATTATGTGATCTATCAATAGCAACAGATGATTTTGATGATGATGATGATGATAATGATAATGATGATGATCTGCTACGCGAATTAGCAGCTGCATACGACCCAGCCGACTTAAAGCGTTTTAGACAGCAGAGCGCTCTGCGGAGCTGGCGGCTTTGTGGGTGTAGTGTCTGACGGCTGTGTTGCTCTGGCGCCGGCCACCACTTGTTCCGTAGGCAATTGTCGAGAGTTAGCGGTGCGGACAGCGACAGTAGCTCGGAGATGGGCAGCATTCGACGACGCTTCACAGCGGCAAGGGACCGTAAGGGCTCAACGGCGTCGAGCGTGAAGTCGGATCGCGGCGTGACGCGTCCGACCAGCCGGGCGAGTCGAAAGGCGGAGGTGAGGCGCCGCAGAGACGAGCCGGGAGCCGCGCTCACCAAGGAAGAGGAGTCGCAGGTTGGCTCGGTCAGCTGGCGCGTCTATCGCGACTACGCCCTGGCGATGGGTGCCGTGGGATCCGTCATCACGGTGCTCTCCTACATCGTGTCGAACGGATTCAACCTGGCCTCGTCGATCTGGCTCTCCGACTGGAGCGAGGACTCGAAAGACCCCGAGCTGTTCAACAGCACCTCGCAGCGCGACTACCGTCTGAGCATCTACGCCGTGTGGGGCGTGGGCGAGACGCTGTTCGCGCTGGTCGCGTCCATCTTGTTGAATTTGATCGCGCTCAAAGGTGGACAGGTTCTTCACGAGAGAATGCTGAACCGAGTGCTCCGAGCTCCGATGTCGTTCTTCGATACCACACCCATGGGACGCGTACTAAACAGGTAAGTGGGAACAGGTTAGCCTCGTCGTCTGTTCGTTTGAACAAGGTGGGGGGAGGAAGTAATCGTGTATTTTGCTTAGTTTTCATTGCGGTTGTGAGCATCTGTATGTATCACTCTTATGTTTTGTTGTTTGGCTTGTTATCGTAGTGGCGTAGGTGCGAGCCGTATTGGAATCGGCACTTAATAGAAAATTCGCTCACTGAGGGCGCGCGTGAGACTCACAAACACTTCCACACGAGAATGCGAAATGGAACTGCATATTGTAGTTAGACATCGTGTGAAATGTATTTGTGTGAAAGCCGTATTTAGCTGTTTTTGCTGTTCTAATCCATCCTTCGCAGGTTCTCAAAGGACATCGATACGGCGGATGTTACTATGCGTTTCAACCTTCGAATGGTGCTCATGCAGTTCTTGCGGACGATGTCCGCCCTCGTACTTATCGCAATGCAAACTCCTCTTTTCTTAGCGCTCGTCATACCTCTCGCTATCCTCTACTACGGTATTCAGGTATGTCTCGCACTTGGGATATCTGTTATCCTTTGGTAGTGAGCTTAGTCTAGAGTCTAGCTCGAGTGATGCGTGTGTGCAACACTGCAACGGGTCGTTACCCAGTTGTTCTCTCGATACAAGATCTCGTTTCGACGTTGTGCTATATAAGACGATCTCTCATGTGTGGTATACATGCGCCCAGGTTAGCCGCCCTGGGCCGCCTGTGGAAGAGGCCACTGTTCGCAATCGTTAGAGTTAATTGCACTCACCAACGAGCAACTAGCTGCATGTGGTACACTGCTCCCTGGAAGAAGCATAACCCGAGTTTTGAGAGATGAATGATCATGAGAAAGTAGACATGAAGTTATACACTTAAATAACTACTGTGCAATCCTACCCTATTCCCCATCCTACCCGTTCTTTCTCTGGCCCTGTTCGTATCTAACTTCCGTTGTTCTCTTTGTCACCGCGGCTATTGGTGTTGACGTTTGCCGTAGACGTATTATATAGCAACATCGCGACAGCTCAAGCGGATCGAGTCGACATCACGATCGCCTATCTACGTGCACTTCTCGGAGACGCTGACGGGCTCCACGTCAATTCGGGCGTATGACGCCAGCGAACGCTTCATAGAGCTGTCCAACACGAAAACGGACGTCAACAATATGGCGTATTACCCATCGCTGGCGGCGTCCCGCTGGTTATCGATCCGGCTCGAGTTTATCGGCTATGTTATAGTGTTCATCTCCGCGACGCTCGCCGTACTGTCGAGGGACACGATGTCGTCGGGCACGGCCGGACTTTCAATTAGCTACGCTCTGACGGTGCGACACATGCGTTTTGTTTTTTTTGTGTTGTTGTTAGCGTCTTGTTTGTCCATTCATTGCATAGACAGGTCCACGTACGTATAGGTCACATGGCCGATGCAACGGCTGATCAACGCCATCGTGTACTGTGCGCCTGTCGGGTCATACCGTTTTTAACCATGCCAGTAATTAAATAATACAGTTTCTAAAGCAACATCGAAGCTGTTAGTCAGCAAACTTGTATAATCGCTGCGCGTAGGCATTTGTGGTGGGAATGTCCTCTAAAAATACGCGCTCATTAAATTGCTTTTGTTATATATATATATATATATATATATATATATATATATATATATATATATATAAAGATTAACTCCAATTTAACTCGGTTGCACTACAGTTGACCGCCACGCTCAACATGCTCGTAAAGTCCACATCAGACATCGAGATGAACTTCGTCTCGGTTGAGCGCTGCCTCGAATACTCTGAGGTTGAGGTCGAAGCCGATTGGGTCGTCGAATCAAATCGGCCCTCTTCCGACTGGCCGCAGGAGGGTGCGGTGGAGTTCCATAAGTATGCGGCTCGCTACCGCGTCGGTCTGCCACTCGTTGTTAAGGACATCACCGTGAAGTTCCAGCCTGGCGAAAAGGTATTTATGCCTTGTCGGATTCATCCTCCTTGAGAATTCTATCTCAGCCGGCTTCAATTCATGTAGAATTTATTCGTTAATGGGCTGACAAAAATGTTTCCCTATTATCTCACGCGTGTCTATCCACTACGCTACTGCTTAGGGAGCTGCTGTTCTGTTGTCGTGCTGGCCGTGTGTTGCTAAGTAAGATCGTATGATTCAAATTATTTTCGTTGGTAATTCCAGGTGGGCGTCGTGGGCCGTACCGGTGCCGGTAAATCGACGCTGACACTGTCGCTGTTCCGACTGATCGAGGCCGCGGAGGGCCATATTTCCATCGATTCGCTAAACATCTCGCGGATAGGACTGCACGACCTTCGATCGAAGCTAACAATCATTCCTCAGGATCCGATGCTGTTCTCTGGCACGCTGCGTGAGAACCTCGACCCGTTCGGCGAGAAGTCGGATGATACGCTCTGGGCGGCGCTTGACCATGCCTACCTGAAGCAGTTCGCGACCGAACAGGAACAGGGTCTGGCGTTCGAGATCATCGAGGGCGGCGAAAATATGAGCGTAGGCCAGCGCCAGCTGGTCTGCCTGGCTCGTGCTTTGCTCAGAAAGACGAAAATTCTCGTTCTCGATGAGGCGACCGCCGCCGTCGACATGGAAACCGACAGCCTGATCCAGGAGACTCTGCAGAAAGAGTTTAAGGAGTCGACGACGATTACCATTGCCCATCGACTGAACACCATCCTGGACTACGATAGGTAGGCCATGTTATCAAAACGCCACCGTGCGTTGGTCGCACGCTCATCTTGGGCCACAAGCAGCCGCATATAAATGTGTTTGTCTATTTGCATTCTATAAGGTTTTACATATATATATATATATATATTGTTCGTTTGAAATGTACCTAAACACACATTTACATTAGAGGCGTTTAGAGTGGCAGCCTAAGCGTTCACATGAGATATCTAGGGTTTCCTCAACAGACCTTGTGGCAGACAAGGAGAACATTGTGGTACCGTCAGATAGTTTCGTCTATTCGGCACCGGGTCCAAGGTAGATATACGGTGTTTTGTCGCAGAAGCCAATAAACTTGATCAGGGGATATATATATTTATGTAGCAAATGCGTTATATACATATGCTCTGTGCATCCGCACATGCGTCCGTCATCACACCAACGTGTGTTTATCTGTTTTGTTGCTTTGCAGGGTCATGGTCTTGGATGATGGCCGTGTAGTGGAATTTGACTCACCAAAGACTCTCCTTGACAACAAGGAGTCGATCTTCTACGGAATGGCAAAAGACGCCGGCCTGGTGTAAACGTGACGGGAGTCGTCTACAGGTGGCTAACGGAAAATACTACGGGACAGTAACTACGTCAGTTACAATAGCACTTACTCACTCGCGCAGTACTACGATATGATAGTGATTAAACGCGAACCTTGGGCGTGGAAAACGATTACCGATGACTCGTCGACACGAGTTTACGTTACGACTTGACCAATGGACTGCTTTGTCGCGCAGCGTCCAAAAAGTGACAATGAGCCTCGATGATGCGTCAGACAAAGGTCTTCGTCTCGACGCCTTAAACCGGTCACGTATATAGATACATACGTAAGCGCCATAATCGGCGAGAAGTCCTCAGAAATGTGTACTTTTTCTCGTGCACTTTTTCTGCTGCTGCATGGCTCACTGTTCTGCGTCGTACACACTGTTACTGTATATTTATTACGGTCTCGACTAGACTATGTGAAGACTGAGTGAAGAATACTGCCAGGCTCAGAGTGCAAGTTATGTGGACGCTTTTTAAAACATTTTTGCATACTTAATCTAGTGTTGTTTATGGATGAGTACTTTTTAACGATCCTTGCGCATTGCTCGACACATTGGTGGAGAAGTTGAAACCCACTCTCTAGAAAGCAAATAGTCACATTCACTGCCATTATGTGGTCGTGTCTAGGTCACATATATATATACATAACTTAAATATCGAACAGTGAGTGTGTACATGTAAAGTGTATTTTTATGATCGTTAATGTAATAGTTATGAAGAAGAAGAAAATGAATAAACATATATTTTATATAACGGTTTAGTCGATTTTGTGTAAGCAGTAGGTTTTCATTGAGTATCTGTTGCGGCAGTAATAACCTTAGTATCATGAGATAGATCACGATATTATTTGCGTATAAAGTAATCCATAATTGTGTTGCCTGTTCGATTCGGCAGTTCATACAGTGGTCGTATTTTTGCCGCCTTGCATAAAATTGATTGCTTTCTGAGGGTGACTTTGACTTGGTATTTATTACATGTCCGGGGTCTTAAGTGGCTTACGCACAACCGTCGCACTCAGTCTTACCACACGCCAATATATCCCACATTCTGGCATTCAGCAAGAAAATTCCTTAATCGACTCCCTACAGTATCCTCTAAATGTCTGGTGCCTGGACGACAATGTGTTTGGGGGTGAATTAGCCACGGTTATATATATATATATATTTACACACCCTTAAGCAGGAAGGCTTTATTGAGGATTATCAAAAATTAATAACAAACGCGGCATCCGGCGATTTAGATGTTTGGCTGTACATGATTGCATTTGCGGGCTGTGCGCCACGCAAACATTCTATTAACGATTTCTTTCCTGGCTACAGCTTTATCTTGAATGTTCATACCATAACTCGTATCGTTGTCATGACTTCAAAGAACTTATTAAATCTATCAGACTGCTTAAATATGCTGGTAAACGTACATCTGTCAATTTTATCTAATATAACGGTTATGTTCATGCACTCAACATTGTTTCTGCCAATGTTGCAGCGGTAGGCAACACGCCATATGAACTTTTTGTGAACTTTGGCCAGAATATTTTCGTCACACGCGGGTCCTTGATGCCATACGGGTGAAGCGTATAATAAGACCGGGAGAACATATTGCTTGTACAGTCTGACATACAGGGAAGCGCCTTTAATCACAAACGGGCGCAATATGCAGTTCAGTCTTCTTGTTGCAGCCGTTACCACTTCAAGTATATGAGGTGTATAGTTCAAGGTGTCAGATGTCAGTATTCCCAAGTCTTTAATCGCCCTCTCAACGGTTCGTCAAAGCCTAGCGTATATTTGTGTGCAGGATTATTGTGTCGAAAGTGTAGCACAGCACATTTATTAACAGATAGTTTAAGATCGAGGCCTTTACGCCTTTCCATAAATTTGTCTAGTGTCTCTTGAAAAGTTACTATGTTGCTTCCATTATCAACAGGTATATACATTTTGACATCATCAGCATACATTTTTACATGAACGACTTGAGGTATTACATGCTTTAATGAGTCAGTGTACAGTATATACATTAAAAGGCGACAGTCGTTAGCTCTGACCCCAAAGAGTTTATCATTTAAGAAACCTTTAATCTAATTAAAGGTTTGGCGATCTGTCTTGGCGATTAGTCTTGTCTGACGATTGGTCTTGGCGATTGCCAAGACCAAGCTATAAGCGGTCTCCGCAAATGACGCCGATGCCTGATTAAAGGCTCTTTCCAGACAGTCCTTTAAGCACTCTACTAGATGACGACACTGTTCGGATCCGTATGGGGCTACGCCCGCTTGGAAGCAGATCTTCTATTACCTCATCAATGTAGACCAAGTGGGGTCACAGGCACACCACGACGTCTCTTACGCCTTGAGCTCAGCCCCGGCGAGCTCGACACGGAGCACTTAACGGCACATTTAGCCGAGACTTAAGATCTGCTAGTTGTACTTCTGCTAGTTGTATTCGCGAGCCTCATAAGACGCCTCCGAAGACGTACTAGCTTGTTCAACACGTCGTCAAGGCGTTCAATCGTTCTAAAGAGGGGACAACTCGGCTAGTCTGGTCAAGGCCGCACCTGGAGAGTTTGATCCGGTGCATACAAAGAATTGAAGACATGCCGTAGGTTTCGTGCCTTTATAAGAATTACTAAATCGTCGGCATAAACTGCTAGGCATGTAATTGTCTATATGGATAAGGCCGCTCTTTCGTAACGTTATCAAGTGCTCACCCCAAGTTGTTGACTCAACCAACCTGTCCGCAAGTCTAGCAGGCTTTTCCTGCCTTTATCTGGCCGTAATTAAGACTTTTTAAGACGATGCCCCGGTGAAATTGTTTGCGTTTCTTTAAGCGATAACTAGCTAGAAAGATCCTGATCAGTTGCGCAATCTCCTCGTCGTTCAACGAGCTGACTGCATTTGCAAATGTAGAGAAGCTGCTTTCTGTAGGCATTTGTGTTACTAGACCGAATAACCTCTATTCGGTGTTGCAGAAGAAAATACGCATAAAAACATCAAAAACACATGAAAAAAGGTGTGTAGTACAATTATCATGGTCATGTATGTATTGTTTGCAATATACGTGCTTCAGTAAAAAAAAAACGGAACTAATAGGCGCGTGCTATTTGAATTTGCATGTGCCCATTTGGTCATCCGTCAAGCATACAGTCCGTTGACGAACTTACTGCGAGCCACGGCTTTTGGAGTGATTGATCGCTAACTCCTTAGGCTATTGGAACGTGCATCAGAAAAAAAGTGACCTAGCAATTTGCTCCGATGACGTAAATCAGAGATCAGTGCCTTGCATGAAAAGTGAGTCAATACTAGAAACAACATCACCTAACACGCTTTGAGAGCACCGGACCTGTAGGCGTCTTAGGAACGTGTTTTGGACGCTTTCCACTAACTTTCAGTATTTATACAGATGAGGCTCCCAGACAAGAGATCAATATGAGAGGTTTGGGAAGAACAAGAGATTTATCCGTTACATCGCCTGCAAAAAAGAGCCTTGCGCGTAATATTGGGATATCCACCATGGGAATCCATGCGTTATAAGTACGTAGAGATGTCGACTCTGCCTTACCCTCTGCAAATAAAGATGTGTGTCGTAACTGAGATCAAACGAATCTTAATGGGACTTCATCCCAATCTGCTTTCCCATTCGACATCCACCATGAACACAAGGGGATCACACACACAACTTCTCATCTTGTCTGCAGCTTCATGTAACCAATCTCGTTTCTCAATATTAAATCTCGGTGCCACATATTGGAACAAGCTCCCCCCAGAGGTGCGCGCAACCTCTTCTTTGACAATATTCAAACAAAGTGCTAAGCAATACTATTTAGGTACCTTACTCTAATATAAGCCGAACACGATAATAACATAATCATAATGACAATAAGTAAAATTATAAGAAAATATGCAATATAAACACTCCATACTAGCCTTTGATGGCTTTGAGGAGCTGTGAACCTATGTACAAATGTAAGCCAGTCATAGGAATAATAAAACCTATCTATCTATCTATAATGGCGAATGCACGCGAATGAGGAGTCGTTATAATAAAACAGCAAAGATGGTATTTATAATGGGCAATGATGCCTCTACAACGTTGGTAATGTGACGGCAAAAATTAAGATTAGGCGTAATATATATGCCTAGGTACCGTGTATAAGAGAGAGTATTCTCGCGTATGTCGCATAGGTGACGGGATCCCTTCTTCGATCAATCAAGTGGCGCAGCCAGTTATCAATGTTCGCTCGCTGAAGACTTTTTAAACCAGATTAATTCTGGCTGGTATTCTAACGGAAACCGTCTTCTACTGAGCTATTCACGCCCGACAATACTATACAACACCAATATAATCCACTAAAGTGCAATCTTTTTTGTCTTCAAATTGGTCATTTATGATGTAACAGAGCAATTCGGTATTCTGCTATGCTTTTTCTTCTTCAGCTGTTCGGTTTGGCTGGACTATTGTTAGATGTTAAATAGTAGCAGTTAGCATAATAACTGTTGTTTCTTAGTTTTGTTTTACAGGAGCCACGAGCATATTATTTTCAATTATTTTTACGCTGTATTTTACAGGCATTTACGAATTTTGTAAGCAACCATACCTGAAAGTATGGTTGCTGCATTATCCACCACAACAATTATTTTATTATCTGTGATTGCTTTTCAGTCAAACGCCTTTTTTAGCTGAAATGCCTGTTTTATTTGTTTGTCACATATATATTTATATGTGCTTACTTAAAGCTCAGTTGAGACATCCGTATATTTGGTGGTCACGAGACGAGATGCTCCCGCGGCCGATGCTAACGCAAAGAAGATGTGGAATGGTTGATCACTAGGATCCCTTTCAGAGAAGATTCGTCAGGCCCCTCTTCCGGAGAAGATTCGTCATGGCCCCTCTTCCAGAGAAGATTCGTCATGGCCCCTCTTCCATACAGCCAGCCTGACTACTAATCGAAGGAGCGAACCAGTAACATCGTGCAATACAGTCGTGTTGTAATCTGACTTCATTGAGCTGCTTAAAAAGCTCTAGATAAGATACGGGGCATAAGCATAATCGTTATGCTGCGCTGCCAGACGCCGACGGCATTTGGAGCTGTGCAGCGAATGCCCCCCACACGCTTAACACCGCGTAGTTCACCAGCTTCTAACTATCATTTTCGCTCCTCCCCCTCTCTCTCTCTCTCTCTCTCTCTCTCTGTATAGTAGTTCCTAAAGTCATTAGCGAGAGTTTGTTTCAAACGTTTCAATTCCATTGTTACAAATTCAGGCCATCCATAGCATCATATTTGGAATGACCTATATGCGTTTTTATGTCCGTTACATCGCCTGCAAAAAATTGCCTTGCGCCTAATATTGGAATATGTACCATGGGAGTCTATGCGTTATAAATACGTCGATTCTGCCTTACCCTATGCGAAAAGAAATGTCTGTCGTAACTGAAATCAAACGAATCTTAATGATCTTCATCCCAACCTGCTCAATCTTTCTCATTCGACATCAACAATGAACACGATGATGAAATGAATGCTAAGCAATACGATTTAGGTACGTCACTCTACTATAAGCCAAATACGATAATAATCATAATGACAATAAATAGAAGTATAAGAAGACATGCAATATAAACACTAACTTGGGCGGATGACTTTGAGGAGCTGTGAACCTCTGTACAAATGTCAGCCACTCATGAGAATAATAAAACCTATCTATCTACCTACCAAAGAAACCATGTTCTGAAACCTACCAAGTCTCAGAAATCAACGAATAAGGGGGGAGTATTCTTTGACCTAGTGGTATGGTCGGGCTCACATGGATGTACGCCGTCTCCGTTCATTGTTCTGGCAACCCGCAAGCTGTAGCAGTTCCTCGGACACAAGGAAAACAGAAAAATCCAAATAGGCATGGTATAGACATGTCAAAACGTATATATATATACATATATGTACTTAAAACATGGCAACTTTGGCAGCTGGGTGTCGAAGCAGTTATGCGTTTTCTACATTCGCGTCAGTAGTGGGATTTTTTCCCATTTTTGGCGCTTACTCACAAGTCTATCAGGAACGGGCCGAGCGTCCAAGACTTGTGTGGCTATGCGTGCTTGCACTCTAATACTCAATTAAAGCATTGTAGCCATATAGCGATTTAAAAGCTCTAATCAGGAGATTTTTGGCGACGCTGATATCCACTTAAGCAAAGTAAGGCCTCGCGTTAGTGTACTATACGACTTTGTAACGATCTCTATAAGCTAGCGTACGCTAGAATTCGTCCGCACATTAGAATTGCGCGTAGATGCGTCAGCATGACAGCATCAGCACGTACAGAGATCTTTGAGCAATGCATTTTCGAGGGTATCCCAGAAGCTTGGCGACACTGTGAGTTGACGCCCCTATACAGACAGAAGGGCTGCTCAAAGGATTCTAATAATTGTCGCTCGTTGCTCAACGAATCCTTCCTCACTGCCAAGCCCAGATACCAGCTCAACAGTTTGGCTTCCTCCCCTAGCGTAACACTGGTCAGGCCGTCGAGAAGATTATCAAGCACGTCAAAGCTCAGAGCAAGTAAAAAAAACAAATGCCGTGTTTATAGATTTTCAGTGAGCCTTCGACTCACTGATAATCATTGGATTCCTGACAACTTTGTGCAGAAGTTATCGACCACTTTTAGGGTTTGACGTCGAATGAAATCAATCCATTCTATGTCCTCCTCTACGTAACCGACTTAGCTACGACCCTCCAAGCTGCGGACCGACGTTCTACGGAAGCTACTGACAGGCACTTCTAGTTGTTTTTCGGAGGGCAGTTTCAAACGGACTTTTGCACAACTTGTCAAGTATCTATATCATACGGAATCCAATTGCGTTCGTTCATTGACAGTCTTATTTTGAAACGTCTAATGAGTGAGGAAAGTTGCTTTTCAGCATGTTCAGAATTCTCAACAAAGCGGGTGTACCCAATGGGCTTATACACCGTTGGAAGATTTTCTTCAAGTGGTCTTGTAGATTCAAACAATGGACCGTGCAACGGTTAAAACTGGTTGACAAGAAGAATAATACAATGGATCGCTATTTTTTTTCAATTAAACATCTACGCTATATAATGTTTGCTAATGTCTATACAGAGAGAGCACAATCAGCGTGAATCCAAAATGAAACACCTAAATGTATTATTTATGTGTATAACAATAAAATACATGTAAATAATAAATGTTCTAGAAACTATTATTTATGGTAGGTTCTTTAAGTTCAACTTCGTAAACATTTCGTTTAGGCGGGCTTGCTCTTCGGCCTGCTGTATAACCTGGCTCCCAGAGTCACCCAGTAGGTTACCCGTAACAGTCAGTAACAGGCATGATGAACACTCTGTCCCTTCGAATAGGCCCCTTAAAAACTCCGTTCAACGCTGGTAGATTAAAGCAAACACCTCACAAACTACCACCTTCGCTGTGCCTCCGAGACGGTAGAGTTAGATCGTAAGCTCGTAAGACACAGTCGTACGGCGCAAGCATTTAGAAAACCATATCGCAATTGTTCATACGCTACCGTTGTTGCCAACGGAACCGTAGAATGAAGACAGACGAAAATGCGCGGGTTCTTACACTCACCGATTCTTATTTATTGTATTTCACGATACGCAAGAGAGCGATACGGCAGCGCCGCCTCTCTTCGAATTATTGCCTAGCCTACCTCACACTCTGCTCAATGTCCCGGCGGTTAGCGCGAAGCTGTTTCGCCGCCAGAACTCACACTCGGTACACACTTAATAATACTGCTGTGCTACTCAACTAAATATATATATATATATATAGAAATCTACCTGCTCCTGCTAGCCACGATCACTCACCACCCTAGGACTGTATCACTGCCACGTTCACGCCGTTGTCGCTGCCATGCCGTCGGACGTCCCGGTCGCCGCCGGACTAAGGGTTTGCAGAGTGCGCGTTACGCCGAACGCTCGAGGTAGCAAGAGGGTGACAAAATGACGCGCATCCCCTTTTATACGTCCGGCGACCGGCAACGTGACAGTGCACGAACGTGCAGTGGCGGGTTGTGGCCAACAGTGCCGTGGCGGGTTGTGGCCGACAGTGCTGTAACGGGTTGTGGCCAACAGGCAGAGATCATCATCATCATCATCATGTCGCGCTAATACAAGCTTCTATTCGCGGCCATCCAATAAGCAACAACCGTAATCGACAGGTATTTCGGCGGGCAACCTAATTCAAATGCCCCCCCCCCCCTCTCCCTCGCTTTGTTGACGACGCTTTATGAGGAGAGAGGACAAGGATGATGATGATGATCAATGATGTCCGTTGTTCCTCTTTTGGTTGTACCGTTCGAACGTTGCTCACGCCGGTCGGTGCTCCGCGCACACGTGCTTTGATTGTTGAGAAGCACAGCACAGCTCATTGGCTGGCACCGGTGTTAGGCGTGGATTGTTGTGGCACAAACACTGCTTACGTGATAAGTCAACTTTTAACACTACTTGCGTGTTAAGTCCGTTTTTCTTGTTGTTGCTGCTGCTGCTGCTGCTGGTGGAGTTGTTCGAAAGTGCCGACAGGCGGCGAATCAGAAAGGAGACAACAACAACAACAACAATAACGACGATGACGACATCAACAACAACAATAACGACGATGACGACGACGACAACGACAGCAAGTCCTTACCTAGGCGTCGTCCCCGTAATGCGTTAACGCTGCAGAGGATGCTGTGGGGCGATTGTCCCCGGCGCGGCACAGCGGGTTGGCTTAGTGAGGGCTTAAGGATTTGGCATTCCGGCGTTCCTTCTCGTAACTAGAGGCGACGTTTTCGAACTCGCCCGCCGTAGAGGGATCGACGGATTATGACGGATGATGACGGACGATTGTCTGACGACTAGTGCAGTAGTGATCGTCAAAGTAATTCGCCCAAGGGTGTCCTGTCTCAGACCTTGCCTGTGGTCGTCGTCGGCGTCACCGGTGCCGGTTTCCTTCTGCTGGTCGTGCCAATCAGTTGTGCAGTGTCTAAATAACGTTTTCGGGCTGACCCTCAGCCAAAATTTCACGTCCACGGAACTGTTCTTCACGTTGCTTCACAGACGGACCCCCACAAATACAAATCGGTGCAACGGTAGTGCTCGAACCCGCGCACCTATCTAGTGTCTTCTCGGTCGCGAGGCGCAGACTTGGGCCACCACGCCGCCGGGCTTGACACTACTACTACTACTACAACTACTTTTGTCACTACAACTACTACTACTACTACTATTAATACAAACGTAACTATTTCTACGGTTGCGATCATCAGCTCCTTTTTTAGTTCTGCTGCAGTTGCTACTTGTGCCAGTGTCGTGCAGAACTGTGTGGGGTGGTCCACGAGGTGAAGACGAAGACGTCCCTGCCGTCTCGGGGGCGGCAGTGTGACCTGTGCGCAACTCTGCTCCTCTGCGGGGCAAATCGCCACCGGCGACACCATGGAGAACATTTGTCCGGATCCCTTATGGGTGAGTGGGTAGCGTGGCACAACGCTGTCACTAGTGCTACAGCGCAGTGATTGGTCCTAGCCAAATTTTGGCAGCCTATCAAATGCACACATCTAGGCGTATGTGCTATAGGTATATATTCAGCAATTATAAGTTAGGTTACTTTTGCTGTATATATATATATGTATAAATATATATATATATATATATATATGGAAACGTTGCGGACAACTGGCTTAGCTTACATTTTCCATATATATATATATATATATATATATATGGAAACGTTGCGGACAACTGGCTTAGCTTACATTTTCCATCGTATAAACCACCATCAGTGAAACTCGACATATTTTATCGTCCTCTTCGTTTGAAGTTATATATATATATATGCGGCATCTAAAAATTGAACCGAAATTGAGCCGAAAATGGAGGAGCAACGAAGCTGTATCAAATTCTGTGTTAAAATCAAGAGTCGTATATTTTAAAGTGACGGAAATCACAGGGTGACACGCCCGGGTTGTAGGGAGGATGTTCAAGCAAGTTGCAGTGCTAGGTAGAATACGGGATTCCTTTTGCGGTTTGCTGAGCTTATTCGAAAACCACTGCGCGCACAATTGTCTTGACTGTTTCAACGATGGCCCCCACCATCACATTGTGGCACGCCGATCACTTCTCACCAGGTTGTTCACCTAGTCGATGGGTTCAGCCGTCATTACCGTGTTTTTCTGGCCTGGTCTCAGGTCAACACTTAGACACTCCCGGACATTCCACTCTCTCTCACTGATTTGTCGGACACACAATTTCCTCCGTTGGTACGGTCACGCTCCGGCGATGAATATCGGCCAGTTGAACACCTTCCACAGTCAGAAATTTGATAACATCTCGCTGCTTCTCAATCGTCGAAATTTCCAATGGGGACACCATCAGGTCCTATTATTATTATTATATATCTCCTAATTCCGGTTAATATTTTTGGGGACTGCATTCCGGACGTGCTTGAAAACGCCGAGGCTGCAAGGCAGAGGAGAGGCAGGCAGAGGAGATTAACATTAAATGTTGTACATTGGCCCCACCTGTGACGTATACTCGCAAGCGGCCTTCCTAAAGAATTGTAGCTATGGGGTACTAATGGCTTAGTTAAAATCAAATGCCTTAACTATGTTTTGGTTTGACTATGTGTGTGTGTGTGTGTCTGTTGTATGGTACGCAGCAGTTAGGAAATCGCGATTCTCTCTAAATTTGAAATTACCCGTAGCCGCCCATTTATTTGTCGTTCTTTATGAATTAGCCTTCTTCCTGGCATAGCCATTGTTGCGACTTTGCCCCCCGCGAAAGAGTGCATAGCGTCCCAAACCATTATCGATGACTTATTATTGTTCGTCATAATGTTCTTGTTAAGGTGTTGTGGTTATCGTTGACGCTACCGATGCTATAACGTTTTGCTACGTTGCAGGATCCGAACCTGTCATGGAACACAACACTTCCGGACCTGACACGATGCTTCAAGGACACCGTACTGGTCTGGGTGCCCTGCGGAGCATTGTTTATTGCTTCGATCTTCGAGCTGTTCTATCACAACGGACAAAAAGCCGCTCGGTTACCTTGGACTGCGCTGAACGCAGGCAAACTTGTCAGTAAATTCACGCGTCGATGCTCATCATATTTATTTTTATATTAGTACTACAATTATTAGTAATATTTGAAAACGAGCCTATAAGAATATTACAACTAATCGTATATGCTTGAAGTCATATCTGTGAGTTAATTGCAATAATAATAATAATAATTCAATTATCATTATTTCCTATGCGTAGTCTGTTTTTGCTAGACACATGTTGTTTTCCTAGTAATAATGGGTCTGGCGTACTTATTGTTTTTTTTATTAGATACTGCATGTAATAATTCTAGTTTGGCGTACTATGTACGTAATATATATATATATATATATATATATATATATATGCTCTTGCCTGTGATGTGTTTACTTATTGTGCTTGTTTCAAGTCACTCATTACTTATTGCAAATGAAACGACACATTTAGTGGTGCTAAAATTATATATATATATATATATATATATATATATGGGGTTGTTCCCATTTCTGCATGCGTGTGGAGCCTATAAGCATATATGCTGAGATGGACACTAGACATGGGTTGCTCAGAGCTATTAAGCAGGCTATTAGACTTTTCCGTTGTTTGCCACTGTGTCTTGCATGTGTGCCGACATCTTTACATTTATCTCGGCTACTTCAGTAAAGGTGTGGACGATAACGCAGCGATTTCGAGGTTACGGTTGCTTTTGCTCATTAATCATAGCGCGACTCATCAAACGGGTCAAATATTATCTAGTAACACGACGCGATAAAACCTGCAATATGATTTGTTCGATTTGCGGTTTTAATTTGCTTTTGTTGTTGTTGTTTGTTGTTATGGTTGTCACACTGACTGGCAGCTGGTCGGTGTTGTGTTGGCTGCGACGCAAATGTGCGAGTTTCTGCGCGTCCTTCAGCTGGAAGACTATACCACCGTCGAGTTTTGGAGTCCCTTCATACAGATGTTGGCGATGGTAAGTAAGGACAGTATTATAAGTATAAATGTTCTATGCATACTCAACATAATTGAAATAAATGTCACGATAAAGTGTTGACAACCATTTAGTCGGGGCCGATCTCGCCCGTTCCCAGGAAGCCCGGGAAGGGCTGCTTGCAAGGAAGTAGCAAATGTACTTTACTGAATTTAATTTCAAAGCAGATCAATGTTTTGTACAAAGGATATCCTGCTGAACAATCTAAAGCAATTAAAAAAAAACTTTCCTACAAAACCACTAGATGTCTTTGAAATCCATCATCTAAAGGACAACTTACACAAGTTCAATTTACACAAGTGTGACATCAGCTATGTAACGAAGTGATTTCTTCGTGTGAGATCTCTTACGAAATATACTGAGAATGCCCCAAGGTACAAGCCTTTCCCCGACACTGCTTGTGCAGTTAGTTAATGCAGTTATGAATGCAGTGAAATTGTTCTATTTAGCACCACGAGAGAGATAGAGAGAGGGGAGGGAGAGAAAGAGAGGAAGGAGAGGGCGTGTTGTCTTTGCTCGTTGCCGGTTATAGGTTTAGTAGTAAGGTTGTGGAATTCGGAGCATTGCGGGTGACGTGTTGCTCCGCTGTTGCGTGATTGCTTCCATTTCCATCTTCGTGATTTTCTTCTTCCAGAAATGCTCGGTCCTGCTGCTTCTCTACCACAAGTTTCGTGGCCAGATCACGTCGTCCTCGCTGTGGCTCTTTTGGCTACTCTACACGGTGGCGACTGGCGCTCGCTACTGGTCAGCCATGCTGGCAGCGTTCGACACGGACAACGCCCCCAAGGTAAAAGTAGACCTTTTTTGTTTGGCTGGTCAAGTTTTATAACATATTTGCTTTTTCCATCAGCTGTGTAGTGTTTTAGTGAGATAACGGCTTCGCTTTTGGTTGCCGTCTCTTGACTAAATGGAAAGATCGAACGAAAACTCAAGTACGGGCAATGCGCGTATACTGACGCTGATTTGTCTATACTAGATGACCTAAGTAACTAAGCCGTTTAAGCGATTATATGTGCGTGGAATACTTTTGTTGGGTGTATGTGTAGATGCCTATCATAGGTAACCGGCACTTCATTGTGGAAGTGATCGTCTTTCCACTGGCGTTGGCGCAATTTGTGCTGAACTGCTTCGCCGACAGACGCCTGGAGTTCTTCGTCACCAAGCAGGAGAAGAAAAAACGATGTCCAGAGAGCGATGCCTCGTTCCTATCTCAGCTTACCTTCTGGTGGTTTAATAGGTGAGTTTGTTTCACGTTTCGCCGTGCTCCACAGCCTTGTCAACCGACGGCGATAAAAATTAACTGTGTCTGCTTCTATATCTTTCTAACGAGAAACATGAACTAAAGCTGAATATAAGTAGTAGTACTTAACGATGCCATATAGGAGAGGTGGGATAAGTCCGCTAATATGTTTGGCAAAAACATTTATTCCCTAGGCTAGATGAATTCGCTTCGTCATATGACGTGCGATCAGTTGTATATATATATATATATATATATATATATTATATTAGGTTGAACAGAAGATAACTGAAATTTTCAGATGCGTTTTTGAGAATGCCCGTCACGCCTCTGAGACGTCTGCTTTGTTCACAAAACAGATATTGATGTGAGCGCAAACGACCGTGGAATCTTCGCGAGCTTCGTGAAGTGATCTCATTCGTTGTTTTTGCTTTATGAATTCTGTCGAAATGGACAGCAAAAAATCCACTTACGGGCGGCAATTTCAATGCCCTGAGTTCAAAAACATCTTACTGCTGCGGAAACTGTTCGAACTATTTGGAGTGTACTCAACGACGACAGCATTTCAAAGACGTCGTGCTGCGTGTGGTTGTCCAATTGGTTCCAGCGACTAAAGTCTTTTGGATGAACCCCACCCTGAAAGACCTACTAGAAGACGCCAAAGAGATTAATCCTATCGCGCAAAATGTTGCTCTGTGTTTGGAGGGATAGGCAGGGGATAGCTCGACCAAGTTTTTGCCACCCTCCAAAGGGAGAGGCAGAGTCTCCTGAATAGAAAGAGCATTATCTTCCACCAAGACAACGCGAGGTCGCATGTGAGTTTACCCAGCCTCCGCAAGATAGTAAGCTTTGATTAGGAACTTTTACCTCATCTACCGTACTCACCGCCCATCGCATTGTCGGACTACTTCATATTCAGATCCCTGCAACACTATCTACAGGAAAAAAAAACTCACTTCACCAGAAGTAATAAAATCTCACGTGAAGACACGTTTTGGAATGCAGAAACCAAACTTTTTTGCCATGGAAATTGATAATGCGGTCCAGATATAGGGGAAGGATGTGGCTAAAAATGGAGAGTACTCTATGAAAGAATAAAATGGGTTAACCTCGTGCATTTATTGAATTATTCTAGTTACTTTCCGTTCTTCCCTATATATATATTTTTTTGAGGAGGAGGTATTAAATGCAGTTACGCACTATTGCTACGAGTCTCTTTCTCTAGCATTGTGGGACTCGACCCCAAGGGTTGGATGTTACTCCGTTGAGACCCATACCCACTAAACGCACCTCCCCCTTAAGCTTCACTCTCTGATGATCTTCATAAAACCAAAAAAAAACTTCAGTACTATGGACTATCAGTAAACGTGGCGAGCGCTCTTTTAGATCAATTGGTTGGGGTCGCCCAGAGGTTCCAGCCTTTGTCTAACACCTGCAAGCCCGTTTTCTTCGAGCTGCACTTCTCTATAGATGCTTTTGGGTTGAAGCAGCAGTTGTGTCTGTCTTTCTTTGCACTTTTTTTTTGCTTCTCCTGGAGGACTTCTTTGGCCGTAGCTGCCCCCAGTTTCCAGGCCGGCTCACTGGAGACGATGTATTCTGTAAACTTTATTAAGCTGGACCGAGGTAGATTGCTGACCTCGTGGTGTGGGTCTCCCTCCCTGGTCCATTTCTCTCGGGCGAGTCTGCTTGCCCTTAACCGCGCAGCCTCCCAGGCCGAGCACTGTAGCAGTGTGTGACTTGGAGTGTCCTCATGTGTCTCTTGGCGGAATACGCATATCGGCGACGAAGCCTTTCCAATTCGGGACAAATACGAGTTGAAGTTTCCGTGTCCTGTGAGGATTTCGGTGAGGTCTCCCTTAGGCCTCTCTACCCATGCCTTGATATCTGGCAGCAATACGCGCAGGGATCCTCCAGAACCCCGGGGGGGGGGGGGGGGTGGCGTCCCACTCCTCCTGCCATGTCTTAATTGTGTCGTTTCTCTCTCTGTCTTTTCCGTCTGGATAGGAGCACCTAATTCCTATAATCGCTTCCTTTCGAGTGCCTTGAGATCCCAGGGGTTCGACCCTGCCAGCACCAGAGCAGCATTCGTGCTGACTGTGCGGTACCCCTGGATTACCCTCAGGGCTGCTACCCTCTGGGTCCTCCGTAGAATTTGTTTCGCTTTTTTCGTTTTGAGAGTCGCGTTCACCCAAACTGGCGCTCTGAATAATAAATCGATCCCGCGACCGTCATTAGCAGTGCCCTTGTGCGGGCCCGGGGGCCATGGATGTTCGGCAGAATCTTGGCTATAGCACACCACTGCCTTGGCTGCCTTTGTCGTTACCTTTTCATGTGCCTGAGGCCATTGATCGCAGTATCTAGTGTGACCCCGAGGTAGCGGACTCCCTTTACCATTTTAATGCTCTCGCCGTTAAGCTGTAAAGTGAGCGGACGGATCCTCTTCCTCCTTGTGAGGAGTATTGCTTCGCTCTTTTCAGGGGCCAGTCTATGTCCCGCTGCACTCATCCACTCAGACGTCAGGTAAACAGCTTTATTCATATTTAATTCAAGTCCGTCGGCAGTTTTAGCCTGCACGACTATCGCCAAGTCGTCGGCATAGGCTACTGTGTCCCCTCCTTTGGGCAGGCCTGTCAGACGGAGGACGTCGTCGTAAGCCAAGTTCCAGAGAAGTGGGCCAAGTATAGACCCCTGCGGGACCCCGGCTGTCATTTGAAAGCTGAACTGGCCGTTGACAACTGTTCGTGTTTTAAGGTAGCCGGAACTAACCTTTACCAGATACGAGGGATTTTTTGTTCGTATCAGCGTGTCCAGAATGGTTTTCCATGGTACACTGTTGAAGGCGTTCTTAACGTCTAGAAGGGCGACTAGGAGGAGCTGCCGTGCCTGTATAGTGGAACTTTGTAGCACCGCCCAATTTGCAACGCGTTGTATTACAGTTAGGACTGACCAGTTCTTGCGGAAGCCGTATTGTGTGTCCGATAGCAGGCCGTGTTCCTCTGCGAAGAGCCTGAGTCTTTTCTTAATTATGGTCTCGTATCCTTTTGCCAGCGCACTCAGCAGGCACATCGGCCTATATCCCTGTTTCCCTTGGGGATGAGGACGGTTTCAGCACGCTTTTAAGATAGCGGAAACGTGCCGCTTTTGAGCAGGACATTGAAAGAGTCCGCTACTATCTCAGGGTGCTCCGTAACGAGAAGTTTCAGTGCCTCAGGGGGAACCCCGTCTGGTCCGGAGGCTTTTCCGGTCTTTTGTCCGTGAGCTGCGCGTAGAACCTCGTATGAATAGACGGAAACTCGCCCTCACCTTCCAGCCTGGAAATGTTCTCATAAATAGTCCTTTTGGAAGGTGCGTGGGTCGGGAACAGCTTAGTTAGGACCGCCTTGGTTTGCTGTTCGTCCAGGGAAACAGGGGTATTTTTCCTATGCCCCCTGACTATCTTGTACTGTTTTACCCAGGGATCGGTCTCGATCTCGTTGAGGAGCTTTCTATAGCCCCGAGTTTTACTGTCGGCTATGACTTGCTTGAGCAAGGCTCGGTTTCTCCTATACTCCTGCAGTGCTTGATTGCGTGCGTCTGCGTCTCGTTGTTTCACTTTGAGAGCACACCTCGCTTTGCAGCACTCTTTACGTTTGTCTGCGATCTTGTGCGTCCACCAATATTTAGGCGGAACGTTTCCTCGCCTGGGGTCAGTGTTGTTGGAACACGTAGTCTTGCACACGGAAGGAGTGCTTGTAGATTTTCTGCAGTTATGTGGGGGCTGGATAGGGCTTTTATTTTTCTCCCGAGTTCGTCCTTAAACCTTGACTCGTCTGTGAGTCTGAATTGCTTCTTAAGGGGAGAAACTGATCGAAGGTTTTAAATGCTCAGTCGAGCCTCAAGGCAGTAATTGTCGCTCAGGATTTCCTTGACCACTAGAACCTTCCAGCTTATAGCTTTTGGCGCGAGGATGTCGTTGCATAACGTGATATCCACGTAAGACTCGCTGCCGTGGCGGTGGAAAGTGGCTTCTTTTCCGTCGTATAATAAATGAAGATCGAGTGATGCTGCCCATTCTAGTAGAGTTCTGCCCCTTTTATCGGCTCGAGGTGATCCCCGGACTTCTGACGCAGAGTTAAAATCCTCTGTTATTAGCACTCCATTTCCTGTTTTCGTGTCGCGTATCGATTCCGCGAGGTCATATAGGAATCGCTCGAAATCTTTGTGCAGTTGGGGCTGATGTAGGCAGAATATATTCTGCCGACCTCTTTTACTTCAATCCAGCAAAACCCAGTTCCGTGTCCTCTCTCAAGCACCTGTACATTCTGTTTAGTTATGAGCGCTGTATCTAGCATAGGGTTTCTTGTCTTGTCCCTGCTAGCTTTTCTCACATTTTGGCGCTCCTGCATCTTAGTTTTAAGAAGTTGGAGATGTTTGGGGCATGCTGTGGATCTAGCCCTGTGGCCCTCGTTGTTACATACGCAGCATTTAGGGAGTAGCGCCTTACAGTCACGGGCTAGATGGTCCTTCTGCCCACAGCGGTAGCATTTCTGCTTATCTGCCTTCTTGTTTTTACATGCAAAGGCCGTGTGCCCGATTTCAGGGCAGTTGTAGCACGTAGGAAGGGTTATTCCTCGGATGCATATATATACATATATGCATATATATATATATATATATATATATATATATAGGAGGAAGTTGGAGCGGATGAGGAGTGGGGTGTAACAGCCTGCTGCGATAGGTCGACTACCTTGATTTGAGTAGCTCCAGGATGCTCTGCCCCAACCTGTTGCAACAAGCGACATTCCATCAGGGCTTTGCGTTTCTCTATTTCGCACAGTCGGATAGGGCAGGACAGCGAAAACGACGCGTGGGAACCTCTGCAGTTTACGCATTTGGCCTCTTGCTTACAGATTAGCGTGAGGTGACAAGCTTGGCCACATCTTTTACATGTTACTTGATTACGGCAACGGAAGATTTAGACCGGATAGCACCGATTTGTTTGTTCAGCTTTTGGAGACGCTTGGTAGTCTTTTTGGAGACTACCGCTTTCCAATCATCGTTCACCAAATTTGGATCCTCTCGGTCTGTTCATCACAGTCAGTTTCAGCGTTACAGTCCGTAGAAACGTCAACTTCTGAAGACGGCACATCCTCAGAAACTTCATCCACGATTATCGGCACCGACTCTGTTAGATTTCCACCAGCTGGCGCCGCTTTCGATGCCGTCACCTTGCCAGCGCCGCTAACTTCGCTCTTCTGTCCTTCGATGTGGCCGTAGTCTTGAGTGTACAACTCAAGCCGGCCCTTTCCCTCTTCTCGACCACTTTCTTCCAGTTAACCATTGTTGACGTGGAAGACAGTGATTTCATTTCTCTGATCTTATCTATGCAGCATGATTCTGCGCGGACGTCGGCTTACCAACGAGAACTCTGGACTCCAGCTCGACGATATGTGGGAGCTAGACGAGCCAAACACAACGGAGGGCGTCGTCAAGCTCTTTTTGCCGAGCTACAATGCTGAGGCTGCCAAGAAGCAGGTTGTGGAGCTCAGCGCGGAGGGCACACGGGTAACGGGCAATCGATTGAACATCCTGTATCCGTTGATACGCACCTACGGCTGGCAAATTCTTGGTATTGCTGGAATTAAGTTTGTTGCTACTGTGCTCACCTTCGTGGAACCCACAGTTCTGAGTGCTCTCATCATGTTCGTGGAATCCGATGGTTGGTGAAGTCTGTCAGCCATTATTATTATTCTGTCAATTTTTGTTGTTGTTATTGTTGTCGATGCAAATATTTATACGTAGCAATAACAATACGTAATATATTATTATGAGCAACATTTTCTTTCCAGGTGCTACTTTCTAACGGTCTTAGCTAGTAGATGCAAAGATGTGTATGTATACGTGTGTATGCATGTACCGGACGGCCGTTATGAGAGCATCGTTGCGCTGCTTGCTAACCGTACTGTGTTGCAGCTGCCGCCTACATTATTGTGTGACCTTGCTTTTCAGAACCAATATGGAAGGGTTTTTTTTTTGCGTTCGTAATGCTTGCGTCATCGATGTGCGGGTCGTTCTTAAACAGCCAATACGAGTACAAGAGCTACCGGGTGGCAATGCGAATTCGTTCAGCCGTGATTCATGTAATCTACGTGAAGGCGCTCAAGCTCAGTGGACAGGCGAAGGGCCAGTTCACGACTGGTGAGGTCGTGAACTTAATGGCCGTCGACACCCAAAGGTGCGTGCTTTTATTGTTACTACTGTTCGTCTATAAACGCTACCAATAAGGGTTAGTTGGAGGACATAGTAGATTTGCATAAATATATATATATATATATATATACCGAAACCCTATATATATATATATATATAGGGTTTCGGTTGGGAGCAGTTGCTTTTAAATTGGCTTTCATTGTTCAGTTTAGCTATCTAGATAAGGCGATACTGTGTCTGGGTACGCGGGGGCAGACCTTTGAGAGAAATGGAAACGTAGGTTTTTTTTTTATTAACACCCATTACCGTCTTTTGGCCTTGCAGACTTATGGACCAACTGAACTTGGTAAATATGGTGTGGGCCGTCCCGCTCCAAACTGGTATCGCCATCTACCTGTTATGGCAGCAGCTGGGCATTGCCACTCTTGAAGGAATTGGCGTTATAATTCTGTTAATGCCTATCAACGGCGTCCTTACGGGATTCCTCAGGAAATATCAGGTAAGCATCTTGTGCGTATTACGATAATGTATTGAGGCAAATTCTAAGGCATCTGTGCGTTGTTTCGTCTCTTATTGGTTGGCCAGCTGCAAAATTGTGTCTTCTGTATTTCTGAAAGTACTCGTTTGGCTAGGCTATCAGTTCGTCTAGCACGGAATGACTCTTTTCTAAGCCAAAAAGTAAAGCTAGGAGCGCTGCTATCGTTCGCAGTAAGGTAGTAACGTTCGCAATAGATAATTGTCTTGCAAACCAGTGTCTGACACAGACCTATGTCTCAGGAGGACGACGGCGGACTTTTCTCATAATTTTGCTAAAATACATTTCATCGTTGAAGACATGTGGACAAGTGTGGGAACGCTAACGTCGCAATGTTTGGCAATGAATGACAGGTGTCTCTCATGAGGGAAAAGGACAAGCGGACGAAGCTGATGAACGAAATTCTCTCCGGCATCAAAGTGCTGAAGCTGTATGCGTGGGAGCTGCCATTTATGCAGCGCATCGAAAAGCTACGCGGCAAGGAGTTGAGCTCACTACGCAGCCAGGCATGGCTTAGCGGCTTCATGGTGTTCGCGTTCACGAGCGCGCCGTTCCTCGTGTCGCTGGCTTCATTCGCCACGTACGTGCTCATGGACCCGAGTAACGTGCTGGACGCGAACAAAGCGTTCGTTTCGTTGTCGTTGTTCAACATCTTGCGAGTGCCGCTGGCCCTACTACCGATGCTTATCATGTTTACGGCCATGTTCCTCGTCTCGATTAATCGCATCAACAAGTATCTTCGTTGCGAGGAGCTTGACCTCGATGCCGTGCAGAAGGTCCAAGGAGCCGGTATGTAGCCGAGACGGTATATTTGCGCATATACAAACCCATACGTGGTTTACACTTTTTCATTTACACTTTTAAGATATATATATATATATATATATATATATATATATATATATATATTTAAGACATATGCTTTTAATATTATATATATATATATATATATATATATATATATACATGCAAACTACTGGCAAAAGTGAGGTTTTGGTGGTCTTTCTGTGGTTTGGCGTATCTGTCATTTGATAAATACGTTCTCATTGTCGCTAGGAGCCTGCATTGATGTTTGACTGAAACCATTGGCTGCCATTTGCATGTTAACTAAGAATCATTTGAGGGAAACAAATTGTTGTGCGTGTGAATGTAAGCTCAGAAGCGTTGATTCGCTTGCCGACGCGATAATCGTCTTTCGGAGATAGTTGTTGCAATAAGCGACTAGTCGAACGCAGTAACAGTTGTGACATTGCACGACACGTACTGGCGGTTACGTGTTAAGTTACTGGCTCGAACATGACGCATGTGACCACCTGCTGACAATTGCGGTCGGCTTTCTTATGATGTGCGGTTGCAGCGAACGCGATTCACATCAAGAACGGCGCATTCCAACACTCGGCCAGCGCGCCTGCACCCATTCTGAGGGACATCAACATCGAAGTGAAGCGGGGTCAACTGGTGGCCATTGTGGGCACTGTTGGCGCCGGAAAGACAACCCTCTTATCGGCTGCTCTCGGAGACGTCGTGAAGAAGTCTGGCAGCGTCACAGTTTCGGTATAACCTTCTCTGTCTTAGTAATAGCTGCAGTGCTAGTTTTAATTTGGAAAAAAAAAGAAACACAATATTACACTGTTGAACGGACGAAGAATTTGATCCGCCATTACGTAGATCTTATAAGTATCCATATGTCAGATTTAAATGTTCAATGGTTTTATTTTTCTTAGTGAGCTGTCACCTCGTATTCGTTTTCGCGAGTGTATATGTGTATGTAAGAGAAAAGATGCAGGTAAAGAGATACCTGTATGATCTGTTTTATTGTGTTACCACGCTCATTGTCGTTGCCTATTTTCTTATCGTGTTTCGCCCGTTGTGCAGGGTTCCACGGCGTATGTCCCGCAACAGGCGTGGATTCAGGGTACTACGATCAAGAATAACATCCTATTTGGCAGGAAATATGAGCGAGCTCGCTACGAGCAAGTTCTGCACACGTGCGGTCTTGAGCCGGACCTTCAGATTTTACCAGGAGGGGACGAGACCGAGGTCGGCGAGAAGGGCATCAATTTGAGCGGAGGCCAGAAGCAGCGCATCTCGTTGGCGCGAGCCGTGTACTCGGAGTCGGATATCTACTTCTTTGATGACCCATTATCTGCGGTTGACAGCCACGTGAGCAAGCACATCTTCGAGAAGGTGATCAGCAACAAGGGCGTTCTATCAGGCAAGGTGAGCATTTGCTGCTAATACGGCTTTGCGTTTTCGACTACTACCAATTTTACGTACGGTACCTTTTGCACGATTTCTACTACGCAGTTCGGTTTCTTGTTGTTTATGCCTTCAGCCCAGTGGCAGATAAGTTTTAGAAAGGTAGGCACGAAAAATTGTTTAAGGATACTGTGCTTTGATTTGGCTTTGCCCTGACCATTCTGTTAGACACGGCTGCTGGCAACACACCGGCTCGCCGTACTGGAAGACTGCGACGTCATCTACGTACTTAAGGATGGGACAGTGTCCGAAAGCGGAACGTACCGAGATCTCGTGGACCGAAAGGGCGCATTCGCCGAGTTCCTCGTTCAGCATCTCCAGGAGAAGCCGGCCGAGGAGGAAATTCCTGAGGACGACCTCGAAGCTATGGAAAAACTCATAAAAGGGGGCAGAGCTCCGCCGGAACTGACTAGGTGAGTTCTGATGAATGCTACACGAACTATCGGCTTCATACGATTGAGCTGACGTAAAGCGCGTTTTAGACAGCAGAGCGCTCTGCGGAGCTGGCGGCTTTGTGTGTGTGTAGTGTCTGACGGCTGTGCTGCTCTGGCGCCGGCCACCACTTGGTCCGTAGGCAATTGTCGAGAGTTAGCGGTGCGGACAGCGACAGTAGCTCGGAGGTGGGCAGCACTCGACGACGCTTCACAGCGGCAAGGGATCGTAAGGGCTCAACGGCGTCCAGCGTAAAGTCAGATCGTGGCGTGACCCGTCCGACCAGCCGGACGAGTCGAAAGGCGGAGCCGACGCGTCCCAAAGATCAGCCAGGAGCGGCGCTCACCAAGGAAGAGGAGTCGCAAGTTGGCTCGGTCAGCTGGCGCGTCTATCGCGGCTACGCCCTGGCAATGGGTGTTGTGGGAATCGTCATCACGGTGCTCTCCTACATCGCATCGAACGGATTCAACCTGGCCTCGTCGATCTGGCTCTCAGAGTGGAGTGAGGACTCGAATGACCCCGAGCTCGTCAACAGTACCTGGCAGCGCAACTACCGTCTTGGCATGTACGCCGTGTGGGGCGTTGGCGAGACGCTGTTCGCGCAGGTTGCGTCGATCTTGTTGAATTTGACCGCGCTCAAAGGTGGACAGGTTCTTCACGAGAGAATGCTGAATCGCGTACTCCGAGCTCCGATGTCGTTCTTCGATACCACACCCATGGGACGCGTACTAAACAGGTAAGCAGGAGGTTCACCTCGTCGTCGTGGAATGAGGGGGGGGGCGGTAATATTTCCTTTTGCTTAGTTTTCATTGCGATTATGAGTATCTGTGATAACCCTAAGTATAATAATTTGCTTATTTGGCTTGTAATCGTAGTGACGTATGTACGAGTCATAGAAATGGCATTTTGATAGGCAAGTTGCTCACCGAGGACGTGCTTGAGACGCACAAGAACCTCCACTTGAAAATGCGAGATAGAACTGCATATTGCTCGAAATCGGCTTACGTGCGAAAGCGTATTTTGCTATTTGCTGTTTTTATCCACTCTTTGCAGGTTCTCAAAGGACATCGATACGGCGGATGTTACTATGCGTTTCAGCATTCAAATGTTGCTCACGCAGATCTTGCGGACGGTGTCCGCCCTCGCACTGATAGCAATGCAAACTCCCCTTTTCTTGGTTCTCGTCATACCTCTCGCTATCCTCTACTACGGTATTCAGGTATGTCTCGGACTTGGGATATCTGTTAGTCAATCAGCCATTCCTTTGGTTTAATTGTCCTCTCTTTGGTAGTGTAGTCATCTTAGCATACATTTCCCGAGTGATGCGTGTATGCAACACTGCAACGGGATTTCACCCAGTTGTTTTCTAACAATCTCTCGGCTTTCGTTTCGACGTTGCGTTATATAAGACGAATTCTCATGTGTGGTATACGTGCGACTAGTTTAGGCGCTCTGGGTCTGTGGGAGAAACCACTGTTTGCAATCGTCGGGTTTAATTTCACTCACCAACGAGTAACTAACTATATGTAGCAGACCGCTCCCTGGAAGAAGCATAACCTGCATTTTAGGAAGGAGAAAGTAAACATAAAGTTATATAATGAACTAACAGCTCAATCTTAATTCGTACCCGCATAAACTGTGCCCTAGCATTCTCTTCCTATCCCGTGCACTGATCCTGTTCGTATCTAACTTGCGTTGTTTTTTTTGTCACCCTGGCTATTGGTGTTGCCGCTTTTCGTAGACGTATTATATAGCAACATCGCGACAGCTCAAGCGGATCGAGTCGACATCCCGATCGCCTATCTACGTGCATTTCTCGGAAACGCTGACGGGCTCTACGTCAATTCGGGCTTATGACGCCAGCGAACGCTTCATAGAGCTGTCCAACACGAAAACGGACGTCAACAATATGGCGTATTACCCATCGCTGGCCGCGTCCCGCTGGTTATCGATCCGACTCGAGTTCATCGGCTATGTTATAGTGTTCATCTCCGCGACGCTCGCCGTCCTGTCGAGGGACACGATGTCGTCGGGCACGGCCGGACTTTCAATTAGCTACGCTCTGACGGTGCGACACATGCGTTTTGTTTTGCTTGTTGACCTATTGTTTGTCCATTCATTGCATAGACAGGCCCACTCATTAAATGGCTTTTATTTAATGACCAATATTAAATTATATATATATATATATATATATATATATATATATATATATATATATATATATATATATAGATGTATATATATATATATAGATGTATATATATATATATAGATGTATATATATATATATATATAGATGTATATATATATATATATATATACCCTAATTTAACTCGATTGTTCCACAGTTGACCGCCACGCTCAACATGCTCGTAAAGGCCACGTCAGACATCGAGACGAACTTCGTCTCAGTAGAGCGCTGCCTCGAATACTCTGAGGTTGAAGTCGAAGCAGATTGGGTGATCGAATCAAATCGGCCCTCTTCCGACTGGCCGCAGGAGGGTGCGGTGGAGTTCCATAAGTATGCGGCTCGCTACCGCGTCGGTCTGCCACTCGTTGTTAAGGACATCACCGTGAAGTTTCAGCCTGGTGAAAAGGTATATATGCCTTGTCGGATTCATCCTCCTTGATAATTCCATTTCAGTCGGCTTCAATTTATGATGTAGAATTTATTAGTTAATGGGCTGACAAAAAGGTTTCCCTATTATCTCACGCGTGTCTATCCACTACGCTACTACTTAGGGAGCTGCTGTTCTGTTGTCGTACTGGCCGTGTGTTGCTAAGTTAGATCGTATGATTCAAATGATTTTCGTTGGTAATTCCAGGTGGGCGTCGTGGGCCGTACCGGTGCCGGTAAATCGACGCTGACACTGTCGCTGTTCCGACTGATCGAGGCCGCGGAGGGCCATATTTCCATCGATTCGCTAAACATCTCGCGGATAGGACTGCACGACCTTCGATCGAAGCTAACAATCATTCCTCAGGATCCGATGCTGTTCTCTGGCACGCTGCGTGAGAACCTCGACCCGTTTGGCGAAAAGTCGGATGATACGCTCTGGGCGGCGCTGGACCATGCCTACCTGAAGCAGTTCGCGACCGAACAGGAGCAGGGTCTGGCGTTCGAGATCATCGAGGGCGGCGAAAATATGAGCGTAGGCCAGCGCCAGCTGGTCTGCTTGGCTCGTGCTTTGCTCAGAAAGACGAAAATACTCGTTCTTGATGAGGCGACCGCCGCCGTCGACATGGAGACCGACAGCCTGATCCAGGAAACTCTGCAGAAAGAGTTTAAGGAGTCGACGACGATAACCATTGCCCATCGACTGAACACCATCCTGGACTACGATAGGTAGGCCATGTTATCAAAACGCCACCGTGCGTTGCGCTCATCTTGGGCCACAAGCAACCGCATATAAATGTGTTTGTCTATTTGCATTCAGTAACGTTTTACATGTATATATATATATATATATATATATATATATATATATATATATATATATTGTTCGTTTGACATGTATGCCTAAACACATATGTCACTCTTTTATATTAGAGGCGTTTAAAGTGGCAGCCTAAGCGTTCACATGATATATCTAGGGTTTCCTCAACAGACCTTGTGGCAGGCATGGAGAGCATTGTAGTACCGAGATAGTTTCGTCTATTCGGCACCGGGTCCAAGCAAGATATACGGTGCTTTGTCGTCGAAGCCATTAAACTTGATCAGGGAATATATATATACGATATATATATTATATATATTTATAGCAAAGATGTTATATTCATATGCTCTGTGCATCCGCACATGCGTCCGTCATCACACCAACGTGTGTTCTAATGCTTTGTTGCTTTGCAGGGTCATGGTCTTGGATGATGGCCGTGTAGTGGAATTTGATTCACCAAAGACTCTCCTTGACAACAAGGAGTCGATCTTCTACGGAATGGCAAAAGACGCCGGCCTGGTGTAAACGTGACGAGAGTCGTCTACAGGTGGCTAACGGAAGATACTACGGGACAGTAACTACGTCAGTTACAATAACACTTACTCACACGCGCAGTACTACGATATGATAGTGATCAAACGCGAAGCTTGGGCGTGGTCAACAAAAGAACCGATGACTCGTCGACACGAGTTTACGTTACGACTTGACCAATAGACTGCTTTTTCGCGCAGCGTCCACAAAGTGACAATGAGCCTCGATGATGGGTCGGACGAAGGTCTTCGTCTCGACGCCTTAAACCGGTCACGTATATAGATACACACACAAGTAAGCGCCTTAATCGGCGAGAAGTCCTCAGAAATGTGTACTCCTTCTCGTGTACTTTTTCTGCTGCTGTGTGACGACTGAGTGAAGAATACTGCCACGTTCAGAGTGCAAGTTATGTGGACGCTTTTTAAACTATCTTTGCATACTTAATCTAGTGTTGTTTATGGATGAGTACTTTCTAACGATCCTTGCGCATTGCTCGACACATCGGTGGAGAAGTTGAAACCCCCTGTCCAGAAAGCAAACAGTCACATTCACTGCCAATATATGGTCGTGTCTAGGTCACACATATATATATATATATATATAACCTTAATATCAAACAGTGAGTGTGTACATGCAGAGTGTATTTTATGATCGTTAATGTAATAGTTATAAAGAAGAAGAAAATGAATAAACATGTATTGTACATAACGGTTTAGTCGATTTTTTGTAAGCAGTAGGGGTTCATTGAGTATCTGTTGCTGCACTAATAACCTTAATATCATAAGATAGATTACTATATTATCTGCATATAAAGTAATGCATAATGGTTTGCCTGTTCGATTCGGCAGTGTGTGGTCGTGTTTTTGCCGCCTTCCACAAAATGGATTGCTTTCTAAGATTTGACTTCGATTTTGTAGTGATCATTGCATGTCCGAGGTCTTAGGATCCGTCGTCGACAGACTGGCAGATGCATCGACAAAAGTTGTCGACGTTCTCCAGTAGGGGTCCCCTGTAGCCTTTCAACCTATTATATTTGGAGCACGACTATTTGCTTTCAAGAAAAAGACGGCTCTATTTGACCGGTCGCATGCTCATCTACACTCCGAAGTTTGGCGTCAAAAATGTGCGCTGCCAACGAACTGCCATATTATCGTTAATTGGTTCACATCTTGCAACTACTAAAAATACCGAAATCGGAATTAACACCTTTTGCGCCTTTAAAATCCGCCAGTGGGCTGACCGCTATAGTTAAGCTAGATCCTTAGACATGCTTTTAACGATTTCGGATGAGACTACGCCGCGCAAATATTTCACCAATTCCATGTGGCTTACGCACAACCGTCGCACTCAGCCTTACCACCCGCCAATATATCCTCACAGCCTGGCATTTAGCAAAAAAACTTCTTAATCGACTCCCTATACCCTCCTTTAAATGTCTGGTGCCTGGACGACGGTGTGCGTGGGGTGATCTAGCCACGGTATCGAAATTCGCGGAGTCCGCGACTTCAAAGAGGTGATTGTTCTATCCCACTATATCTTACCTCGGAAAATGCGAGGTCTGCGTCACGAGGCCTGAGGATATGAGCTCCCCGACTATATCGGAGCTATCCCTTCTCCTTCCCGGTTGCAAGGTCATCCACAAGAGTGACATACGAGGTGTGTTCAAAACGTATCGCGACTTTTGAATTTTCGCGGGTTACGTATATTCGAATTTCGATTTTTTGTGGCGTTATGTTGGTACTCATGTCTCTCACTTATGCCGACAAGCTCGGCCATTTTGAATGTTCACTTAATTGTTGACAGCTGCTTTGCTTGCACGTGTTTTGGATCGTCTTCGATTTTTACCTATTCAAAAAAATGGATCAAAAAACCTGTATCAAATTTTGTGTGAAAAACGAAATTAAGTGCGCGGATGCATTCCGAATGTTGACTGTGGCATACGGAGAAGCTACCTTGGACCGAAGCAACGTTTATCGGTGGTACAAAATGTTCTCAGAAGGCCGAGAAGATGTGAACGACGAAGAGCGTGCCGGACGCCCGAGCACTTCAACAACAGACGAAAAAATTAATGAAGTGGAGAAAATGGTATTGGCCAATCGTCGAATCACCGTTAGAGAAGTTGCTGAGGACCTAAATATATCGATTGGCTCGTGCCATTCGATTTTTATCAATGATTTGGGCATGAGACGGGTCGCCGCGAAATTCGTACCAAAATTGCTCAATTGCGACCAAAAACAGCATCGCATGAACATTGCTAATGAGATGTTGGACTCTGTCCGCGACGACCCAAATTTGCTCCAGAGGGTCATAACTGGTGACGAATCGTGGGTTTATGGTTATGACGTGGAAACCAAAGCTCAATCATCTCAATGGAAGCTGCCGCACGAACCAAGACCGAAAAAAGCGCGCCAAGTTCGGTCGAATGTGAAAGTTTTGCTGACAGTTTTCTTCGATTGCAGGGGCGTGGTGCATCATGAGTTCTTGCCACAGGGTAGAACGGTCAATAAGGAATATTACCTGCAAGTTATGCGCAATTTGCGCGAAGCAATCCGCCAGAAACGCCCGGATTTGTGGAAGAACAAAAATTGGCTTTTGCACCACGATAACGCCCCTGCTCACACATCGTTGCTTGTGCGCGAGTTTTTGGCCAAAAACAACACACTAATGATGCCGCAGCCACCGTATTCCCCAGATCTGGCCCCCTGTGACTTTTTCTTGTTCCCTAAACTGAAGAGGCCCATGAAAGGACGACGTTACGCTACGCTTGACGAGATAAAGACGGCATCGAAGGAGGAGCTGAACAAGATAAAAAAAAATGGTTTTTTGAAGTGCTTCGAAGATTGGAAAAACCGTTGGCACAAGTGTATAATATCTCATGGGGATTACTTTGAAGGGGACAAAATAGATATTCATGAATAAATGAACAATTTTTGAAAAAACACAAAAGTCGCGATACGTTTTGAACACACTATGTATAGCTTCTCGAGAGCTACCTGGGGCGTGAAGAAAGAAGTTTGGGTAGCCGGCGGCCGTCTTCCATCGCTAGGATCTCATTGCTTGCATAATTGGAATATAACCGCCGAGATCGTGCTTTTTCAGCGGGCCAATTGCTTCGACTTGACTGAAGACCTCCGAGCCTTTAACAAGTGGATCCCAATAACACTAGAGGCTCTCCTCAACGTACGTCTTTCACCAGACGCAGGCTTGCGGGCTATTTTCCTATATCCGTAGGTGGAGTGGAAGTACCTAACGCATTTACGTTGGCTGGTTTTCCATAGTCTCATCTATGTTCCAGACGTTGAAAAAGCCACACGTTTGCTGAACGGCATAGGTTAACAATCTCACTCTGTCAACCTTATCCGAGAGATTTACGACACTGGACACTGTTTCCCGAAAAGGCTGGACAAAAAGCCATTCACGCATCTCCTCGAGCAAACCCTCACTACGATTGCTAAGACCAAGTTATAGGCGGTTTTCGCAAAAGACGCCGGTGCCTAGTTATAGGATCTTGCCCGGCACTCCTTTAAGCACTCTGCTAGATGACGACACTATTTGGATTAGTATGGGGTTACGCCTGAGTGCAGATCTCATATTACTTCATCAATGTAGATGAGAAGAGCAAGTGGGGACACAGGTACACCGCGGCCTCTCTTACGCCTTGAGCTCGGACCCGTCGAGCTCGATACGCAGAACTTAACGGCACATTTAGTGCTTGGATCTTCTTGCTTTCGCGAGCCTCCTAGCCTCTGCAGGGATGACGGTATGGCACGTAATCGTTACTGGCTCATTATCTCCTTCAATGGTCAGTGCGGAAACGGAGCATGCTGGTCACGCGTTTATGTTCGTGGAGGACATTAAGTGTAGAATATATGCCTGTATTACCTACCCCCCACAACTTCCGCCTGCTAGCATTCGGCACACTGGGGAGGGCCTGGCCCGAAGACGTACAAGCTTTTTCAACGAGTCGGCAAGGCGCTCAACCGTTCGACAAGGGAACAACTCAGCTAGTCTGGACACGGCCGAACCTGAAGGATATGTGACGTTTTTAGTTATCTGATCCGGCGCATACGACAAATTGTAAACTTCTCGTAGATAAAACTGCAGGTGGTTTCGTATCTTTGTAAGAATTACTAAATCGTCAGCATAAAATGTGTGTTTCGCCTTTATATTTCTGAGGGTGCCCGCAAAGCCAGCTCTTTAAAGTATGAAGAAAAACGGACCTGCAGGGCCGCCCTAAACGATTCCACTTATCTGTGCTACTGGTCTGCTGACACAATAAGACCCGTTTTTTATAGTAATGAAGTTCACTTGCAGCATGCCGCGTACCAAATTAGACATAGTTTCTTCTAAAGAAAATCGGGTTCGAAATACTTCAAGGAGTTTGAAGACTTCTATTTTAGTCGAATGCGATTTTAAATGATAAAAGCGCCATATGTAATCTCGTTCTCGGCGGCTCTTTGCGTGGTCTAAAAGCGCCGGGTGTAGATCGTCCTCTTGGGAATCCATGTTGTTCGCATACTAAATCTGGGCCTACGGCGTCGTATAGGCCTTCTACGGTGCTAATTCGTGCGATTCTGCTGTAGTTAGTTATGTCGGTTGCATTATCCTTCTACTTGTAAATTAGATGCAGGAAATGTTTCTTCGTTTTTCCAGTATTTTACCGCTGTGTAGGCATGCGTTCTACAGTATGCGTTCATACATTGTTATATATTGTTAATATGGGTATGCTCAATTTGGTCGGGCCCCGCTGATGTACAATTTTCTCTCTTTCTTAACAACGCTTGGTAATTATCGGTATTCTCCCTCGGAGGTGGTATGGAGCCACCACCGTATAGACGCGTAACATAACGCGTAAGTATCCACTCACTGTCATTAATGAATGCATTTGTTGCAATGGGCTGTTTTGGGAGGAGTGTCCATGGTTTTTTTAGCACCGTTGGAACGCGTGTCACGTGCTGAATGATGTCATATGTTTTGCCTTTCTTGTGTAGTATATTTTCTTCCATTCCCTTTCATATTGGCGAGTCGTTGTAGTCCCTCTGAACTAAGATCCGTGTGGCTTTGCATTGTTCATTAAACCATGATTTGTGCGCAGTGGGCTTTCAATGACACTGATATTGTCTGCTGTTGAATGAGTTGGTGTTTAATATAATATTTGGGTGAGGGGTTTAATAGAGCGGCTGAGGGTGCGTACTGAGGACGCGACGAGCCTGTTTGTTCGGTGCAAATCGAATGTGATTTTATAGTGTTTTCCGTAAGCTGAGGGGTTGAAGGCATCTCGCTGATTATTGATTGTGGCTGCTGTGATGAGGTCAGTACGACGTCGATTGCACTTCTGCGTGCATTATTTTTTAACTACATACTAATATTTTTAATACAATACGTTTTTGCGTCTTCTCTATCGTGTATTATAAGTAGCTTATTGCCTATCTGGTGGACTGTAGAGGTATACTAGGCAATATTTTTTCAATCAAGTATTTTTCGAGTCTTACGGTGATTTTGAGAAAGTGTGACCACTCTGTCGTTCGGACGGTGATAGCCAGGACGGTGATTGGGTCGGCCTCTTTCTTGAATCAGGTGCAATTGAAAGTCTGTGATGTATTTTGTGCTGTGCGAAAGGATTGTATTTGCTGTTGGTCACAAACGTTACGGGTTTAAACATAATATCCGTGTCGGGAAAGTCATTTTGGGTTGATTTATTATATAATGATGGCAATGGGACAACAAATATTGACTTCTTTATGTGTTTATAAATGTGATTAAGTGTTATGTTATTCGGTCCGCGGTTCGATAGTTCGCAGGACCTATAGCTAGTGCGCAAATTTTGTAGGCTGTTATATTTCTATGAAAACTACTATAATACGTCTAGTTCATCCGTGAAACTCTCATATTTAATTAGCAGCTATATCGGTAGCAAAAGAGAGAAATACTTACACTCCCGCCCTTTAACCGCGATTTAATACGCGCGGACCCGAACGGGAGTGCCCACCAGCCCGAATTGACAGGCCGGCAGATCCCCCACCCTCCCCCCTATCGAGGTTCGGAATGGGGGTACCACACTACTCCACCGTACCGATTAGACGCATTCACCTCGCGATTCCGCGTTACACCCCGGAATATACCTTCCCCCCGAAGGACGTCGGACCACTCCAGAGCAGGGGTTCCCCGTAAAATACGGGGCCAGAAGGCCCTCTCGACCGGTGGTCTGCGTTCATGTGGCCACTTCTCACTCATTTTGCCTATTAAGCCAAGGCAGCAGGCGTCCCGGACGGTACCACCGAGTGTCACTCGGGGCGTTAACCGTCCAGCCCGGGGGGCTTCTATGCAGCACAAGCCCCCCGTATTGGCAGTAGCCTTAACAGCCCTCGAATGGGCCACGACAGGATGACAATATGAATTCGTTGACACCCAAATCTATCGTATGCCTTGCCCCCCGGTTAGTTCTTAAAACACGGGAGTGTCGGTTTCGGGAGTTTGTACCGTCTGACTAACTTACAAGTGGGCCAGTGAAGGTCCCCGCAGCGCGTGGCAGTCACGCACCAGCGGACCAAGGCCGGTAAGAGAGTCATAGTTACTCCCGCAAAGGTCATTCGGACACGTCGTGAACACTTAAAAATTTCAAATTCGTTCATTTGTTCGTGTCAGTTTGTGCTGAACGTTGTTAACGATTAGTCACGCGTTTCCTTTTCCATCTGTCAGCCATGCATTCTTGCGACCTCCGTTTGGTGTATACGTGCCGCAGCTGCTTCGAGGCTGTACCGGCTCGTCGTGAAAACGGATATTGCGGTCGAGGAGTCCCACTGTTGATGCTTGCACGGGAACTTTGCTTGAATGAATGTTGCTTCTGCACGTTTGCAATAGTTGTTGTCGTTTTAATAGTTGATGTGAGCACTTTAATATCCCATCCTCTCATGCTGATTCCTGAAACGAGCATCATAGCGACGAGCTTGGGATGCTCCCTAGGGTATACTATTTGATTCCAAGGGAAAAATCCGGCAAGGCCTTCCTTCTCGATGCAGCTCACGTTTTTCCGCGGGATCGATAGGAGGTCCAAGACACTTAAAAGCCCAGTAAATCACCGCTTATTAAGCTACGTTTATGCATATATTTTTAACCAATAAAACAATGAACTCCGTTCATATTTAACTTGACTCGTTTTTGTCGCTTGCGCAACGTCATCTCCAATGTCCAATATATTAGGCAAAGTTGTAAGATCAAGACTAACATTTTTTTTTATTAGAGATTGCATGTCTCTATGTGTGCATGAAGTAAAAACAGTTTAACAATTTAAACTATATTTAAGAACGACGAGTTTGTGCGCATACGTGATAATTCGCGCTAAATAATTATTGTCTTTTACCAACCGAGGCAGTTTAATATACTTCTGAGTATATTAAACTGCCTCGGTTTTTTTATTTAATAGGGGGGGGGGGTATACAAATAAAAAAAACCTCGTGGTCTTCTAACTTACATAGCCTGGACATTTGTAATATGAATTTAGCGTTATTCCTTGTGGTTAGGATATGTGTACTGATGGGATGTATATGTTCACATCCGGAACAAAGATCGTTTTTAAATCGGCAACAGAGAGTTTCCTTGTGGGAATTCCGAACGAAACAATGGGGTAATAATAGATTTGCTAACATTTACTCTAAAAGGGCGATTATTCAGAAAGTGTTTGCATCGTCTGCCAGGCACAATGAATAGCTAGCCAACCGTAACATAGTGACACACAGTTGGCGGCAAATCTTATGAAAGGCTACCATAACTACTCAAAACATAATCATACAATTATTATTCGGTTTTATTATGAGTATTGCATAGTTGTTTGACATTCTAACACATTGTTTTAGATATTGTTTGTAAACAAACGTTATGCTGTACGTATTGGTCAAGTTTGGATGAAGAAACACGACATTCGTTTCACAAAGATTTTTTATCAGCCCTTCGTTGCAAAGTTTATGTGTGAATAATAACTTTAAAATATTGCTTTTGAGAAGGTCCGGAGAAACACCTCGGCCCAGGCTGGAGGTGTGGCGTGAGTGCGAGGTCGATCAGGATCGGCACATAGCGTTTCTTAGCAACTATTCGTTATATTGTCTAGTCATAGCTTACAAATATATAAATCATATGCTTGACTTGTTATGCCAAACGAACATCGTTTTTCATTTTTCTTAAAATTGCAACAAAGTAACCTAAATAATACGTATGTTTCAAAAACCGAAAGGAGGTTGTAGCAGGTCGCTTATAGCAAAGAACTTGCCAATCATTGAGCCCACTATCACCGTACACGATTCAGTAATCAACTGTTCGAAAAAAATAAACTGTTCTGCCACTAACCGCAGGCCGCACAAAACGTTCTTTAGCTGCCTTATAGGCGCAATGAGTCTGTAGCGGCTACCGGGTGCCTCGTCTGTAAAGGAGGATCACGTTAGAACAGCGACTCTTTGTTCTCGGGGTTAGTTTGTAGGCCTCTGATGAAAAGTGGTGCACGCTTACGCATGTCTACATGAATGCCATAATTTATTTTTCCACTTAATTATTTTCTCACTTACGGGCATATATATATATATATATACAAGTGCTCGTCATTGTGATAACATACTCTTTACGCTGGCATTCGGACACGTCGCAGCTAGCAAAACTCTTATCAAACACCGCCATCATCTCGGATGATGCTTATAATAAAAAGGGACGCCGTAGCTTGACAGACAAGGCTGAAGCGCGACAGATAATCAGATGATTCACTGCAAATGTCTTAGACAGCCTCTAGACAGTTTGGCTTCTTTAGACAAAGAGACAGATACCCACAGAGTAAGAAGAACATGGATAGTGTTTCTCTCTCTCTCTCTCTCTCTCTCTCTCTCTATATATATATATATATATATATATATATATAGGGTCTCCCAGAAATATTTAGAAAGCAGCATAGGGTAATCGTAGAGCTCGGTAAAGTAAATATTTTTTTCCAATAGAACATGGTTTCTGAGAAGTCTTGTTTCGGAGCGACAGTGATATTACTAAAATCTATGGCACTGGTGTTGCTGCCCGATATAGGAGCAAAAATGTGTAATAGCGAGATAACCAGACGCGACATAGTCGTTTTGAGAAAAATTCGCAAAAAATAAAAGTTCTACTATTAACATTCACGTCTAATACCTCAAAATCATAATTCCATCGCACGTCAGAGAACCTTAACTATTCCTCAAAACCCGTGGTTACGGAGTAGTTAAGGTTTTCCGGGGGGTTAATGACTTACTCTATCAGATAAACCACTCTTGGTCATTTATGCATGCACTCTATCTCAATATGCCCTCTGAAAAAAATTTATAATTACTTCGCAATCATGGCTTGCATTGCCATAGGTTTCGTCTCAAAATGATTCTCAATAATGCGCATTTGCTTGAATGTGTTATTTTGATTGTAATTTTTGTCGGGCAACAACACCAGTATCATGGATTTTAGTAGTACTTATCCTAACCCGAAACAAGACTTCTCAGAGACCGTATTTCACTAGAAAAAATAGTTACTTTAACAAGCTCTACGATTCCCTATGTCGCTTTCTAAATATTCCTGGAAGACCCTGTATATATAAAAAAAAAAAAAATTCTCCATATTTGCGCGGAAATGTATAACGCATATATCATAAACATCAAGAAACAACAAAGTCTGCAACACGTCTTATTTAATCATTCCTTTACAATGAAATACGCATAATCATGTACTATTGCTGTCATTATATTGTAGAGCCACATACGATTGTGTGACTTGCTGTGGAAAAAATGTAAAATAGTGGAGCTAAAAAATTCCTTCTTGACATATTCGCAGATGTCAACACTCTATTAGAATTACTTCACAATATATACGTACACAGTGTACATGTTTCTCTTTGAGAAGATCGATGACAACAACTCACTAGCAATGACTTTGACCAAATGGGAGTTATCGGTATTACTACACCGTGCTTCAATCTATTGGAATAGAAAGTACACAAAAAGGATACGTTTGCGTTTTAGTAGTGACATACGACTATTCTAAAAAGTCGACGACCAGTATCTATACCAAGTTCAATTGCGAGCAAAGATGGCTTATTCCATGATTTTGTGCGATTTTTATGCGGCGAAAATTACGACTGAGATGGACACTTACGATCGATAAGGGTATGCTCGTCAGCGGCCATATAATCCGCAAGAGCAGAATGTAGGTGATTAAGGCTTTCTTAGAAGATGCCCAAGTAAAATGATTTGCGTTTCCTTTGAGCAGTAACTAGCTAGAAAGATCCTGATAATTTGCCCAACCTCCTTATCGCCGCTCCTCGAGCTAACTGCATTAGGTAAACATAACGAAGCTGCCTTCTGCGGACATTTGTATTATTGAACCGAATAGCCTCTATTCAGTCCTGCAGAAGAAAACACGTATGATGATATATATATATATATATATATATATATATATATATATATATATATATATGTTATTTGTAACATACGTACTTCGGAAAGAAAAACGGAACTAATCGCCAAACAGGCGAGTGCTATTTGAATTTGCATGCGCACATTTGAACATCCGCCAAACATACAGTCCGTAGACGAACTCACTGCGGGCCACCGGCGTTGGAGTGATTGATCGCTAACTCCTTAGGTTAATAAAGAGTATATTAGAAAAAAAGTGTCCTAGCATTTGCTCAGATGACGTAGATCAGAGATCAGTGCCTTGCATGAAAAGTGAGTCAATACTAGGAAGAACATCACCTAACACGATTTGAGAGCGCCGGATCCGTAGGCGTCTTAGGAACGTGTTTTGGACACCTTCCACTAACTGTCTGTATTTAGACAGATGAGGCTCCCAGACAGGAGAACAATATGAGAGGTTGAATGAAGAGTTGTTAATACGAATCAGTGGAAGATGGCATGTATAATGCGCAATGGTTTTTCTACAACCTTGGTAATGTGAAAGCTAAATTAAGATCAGGCCTAATTTATATGCCTAAGTGCCGTGTATAAAAGAGAGTATCCTCGCATATGTCGCATAATAGGATGACGGAATCCATTCTTTGATTAATTGAGTGGCGCAGCCAGTGATTAATCTTACTGGCTGCAGGTCCTTTGTACCGGCTTAATCCTGGCTGGTTATGACGCTATTCCAGCGAGAACCGCCTTCTTCTGGGCTATTCACGTCCGCTAATACTATACAACATGGATATACTTCATTCAAGTACCACCTTTTGCTTCCAAACTGATAAATTATTATCTAACAAAGCAATTTGGTATTCTATTTTCTGTGCTTCGTCTTTTTCAGCGGAAATTCTGTTTCGAAGCTGGACCATCGTAAGATGTTAAATAATAGCAGTTAGCATAATAACTGTTGTTTTTTAAATTTTTTTGTACATAAGTGAGGAGCATATTATTGTTTTTAATTATTTGTACATTGTATGATACAAGCATTTATTTTTTTTTGTACTGAAAGTATGGTTGCATTACCCAGCACAACAGTAAATTTAATATTTACTTCTCAGTTTAATGCCTTTTTTAATTCAAGTGTTTGATTAATGTTTTACTTGCGTAGACAGGGTCACACATAACTGTATGTTATAATTGTGCTTTGGTAGAACTCGGCGAGAAAATATTTTTTCCAATGCAAGGAGGGCGCGAAAACGTCTTGTGTAGGAGTGAGGATGAAATTCATAAAATAAGTTATTCTGTCCTTTTCTTTGCGCCTGAAATATCATTTTCAGGCAATACCAAATTAATTGTCTATTATTTTCGCAAAACTTTACGGCTCTAAACGTGAAAGCTTCAGCGTAAAACATAACAACTATGGCTGTCGAGACAGCTTAGTTACTCGTCAACTACGTAACGCAGCACTATCACTTTCGTACGAAAATGTTGGGCATTACTATTGCCTGAGAATATTATTTTGACCGTGAATTTTTGCCCGCAATGGCGAAATTTTATGGTTTTGCACGCGAAATTTTTACGTAAGACATAACAACATATCGACTTTTTATGACTTTCCTTAACCTGGCTATTTGCTTTTCGCTAGCTTGCGCCTGGTGCCATTGATATGGCTGCATTACCCAGCCCAACAGTTAATTTATTATTTACTTCTCAGTTTAATGCCTTTTTTAATTCAAGTACTTAATTAATGTTGTTAGTTGCAAGGAGAGCGCGGAAACGTCTTGTTTAGGAGTGAGGATAATTTTCATAACTTAAACTATTTAGCCTTTTTCTTTGCGCCTGAAATATCATCTGGCAATAGCAAAATAATTGTCTATTATTTTCGCAACATTTTACGGTTCTGAACGTGAAAGCTTCAGCTTAAAACATAACTATGGCTGTCGAGACAGCTTAGTTACTTGTCAACTACGTAACGCAGCACTTTTCGTACGAAAATGTTAGGCATTACTATTGCCTGCGAATATTATTTTGGGCGTAGATTTTTGCAATGCTTTGCTCGCAATGGCAAACTTTTACGGTTTTGCACGCGAACATTTCACGTAAGACATAACAACATATCGACTTTTTATGATTTCCTTTATCTGGCTATTTGATATTGTGCTGCATTTTCCGACATACACGCCGGTATGCTTGGTTCCATCATGTGTTAACTGGTTCTACCGCAAACGTAATTTTTGCACAGTAGGAAAAAAGGCAGAATAAATGTTTTTTTATAAATTTCATCCTCACTCTTAAACAGGACGTTTCCGCCCCCTCCTTCCATTGGGGAAAATATTTTCTCAATAATTTTTCATAATAACCTTAAAGTAAATACGTACGGATTGTTAGTTGAACTAAATTGTTTGCACACCTTTGGCACTTTTTTCTTTCATATTAGGTTCTAGTGAAATGTTTGTCTTCCTACCTTGTCACTAGATGACCCCGTGCATGTCATTTAGTCTTCTGCTAGTTAATATTTTTTAGTTCGTATGTACCTGTCATTAGTTTTTGTGACATATCGAAAATGCAAATTTGGCAAAACACAAAAAAACATGGTGAAGCGCAATATCGCAAACCTCTTAAACAAAACCTTTATATAATTATGCTAGATAGTTTATTTCTTCGTTTCGTGTTTGTTTTTTTTTTTTAATGTTTTGCCGATGGACCGGCAAAAGAATTCAACCCACCAAGCAACAAGAAGGACCTGCCAACAGTATGCGCAGCTGACCTGAGTTCGCATTTTTTTATATTTTTTTATATATTATTTTATTTTATACATAGTGTGTTCAAAACGTATCGCGACTTTTGTGTTTTTTTCAAAAATTATTCATTTATTAATGAATATCTACTTTGTCCCCTTCAAAGTAATCCCCATGAGATATTATACACTTGTGCCAACGGTTTTTCCAATCTTCGAAGCACTTCAAAAAACCATTTTTTTTTTATCTTGTTCAGCTTCTCCTTCGATGCCGTCTTTATCTCGTCAAGCGTAGCGTAACGTCGTCCTTTCATGGGCCTCTTCAGTTTAGGGAACAAGAAAAAGTCACAGGGGGCCAGATCTGGGGAATACGGTGGCTGCGGCATCATTAGTGTGTTGTTTTTGGCCAAAAACTCGCGCACAAGCAACGATGTGTGAGCAGGGGCGTTATCGTGGTGCAAAAGCCAATTATTGTTCTTCCACAAATCCGGGCGTTTCTGGCGGATTGCTTCGCGCAAATTGCGCATAACTTGCAGGTAATATTCCTTATTGACCGTTCTACCCTGTGGCAAGAACTCATGATGCACCACGCCCCTGGAATCGAAGAAAACTGTCAGCAAAACTTTCACATTCGACCGAACTTGGCGCGCTTTTTTCGGTCTTGGTTCGTGCGGCAGCTTCCATTGAGATGATTGAGCTTTGGTTTCCACGTCATAACCATAAACCCACGATTCGTCACCAGTTATGACCCTCTGGAGCAAATTTGGGTCGTCGCGGACAGAGTCCAACATCTCATTAGCAATGTTCATGCGATGCTGTTTTTGGTCGCAATTGAGCAATTTTGGTACGAATTTCGCGGCGACCCGTCTCATGCCCAAATCATTGATAAAAATCGAATGGCACGAGCCAATCGATATGTTTAGGTCCTCAGCAACTTCTCTAACGGTGATTCGACGATTGGCCAATACCATTTTCTCCACTTCATTAATTTTTTCGTCTGTTGTTGAAGTGCTCGGGCGTCCGGCACGCTCTTCGTCGTTCACATCTTCTCGGCCTTCTGAGAACATTTTGTACCACCGATAAACGTTGCTTCGGTCCAAGGTAGCTTCTCCGTATGCCACAGTCAACATTCGGAATGCATCCGCGCACTTAATTTCGTTTTTCACACAAAATTTGATACAGGTTCTTTGATCAATTTTTTTGAATAGGTAAAAATCGAAGACGATCCAAAACACGTGCAAGCAAAGCAGCTGTCAACAATTAAGTGAACATTCAAAATGGCCGAGCTTGTCGGCATAAGTGAGAGACATGAGTACCAACATAACGCCACAAAAAATCGAAATTCGAATATACGTAACCCGCGAAAATTCAAAAGTCGCGATACTTTTTGGACACACCTCGTATATCCCAACCAAATACTGCGGAACGTACCACGGCAATCACGCAGCATGTTTAACAATAACTCTAAGTGTATCATTTTTGTTTATTATAAAGAGTGGTTCTTATAAAAGAATAACTAACTAAAAAAAATAGCGTGCTTTCTTATGGTAAAAGACATTTTTTTTTTATAGAGGTAACTGGTAAAATGCGTTATGCACACCGGGCGACGTTGTTAAAGCCTCGGTAGTGTGGGACTCGCACCCACTAAAATCCAGTCGTCCTCTTTGCCCCTTGACGGGGGATGGCCGCAGTACTGTCTTCTCGAGATTACTTCGCCTGGCCACTCTTCTTGCCATTTAGGCTGCTCGGCTTTGTGCGGCGGTTATTTTCGCCTCAGAGATACCTTGTGCGAATCTTCTTACTAGAATCCAGGATTTGTGATCTTTGAGGAGCGCCTCTACAAGGGCCTGGCATGTCAGGGGGTTCTGCAGTCCTAGGTTCCGGGACAATAGCTCTCGCTCAGTGTCGAAGAAGGAGCACCGCTCATAGCAGTGCCTAACATCATCCGGCTCCCCCGAGTTGCACACGCGGCATACAGGAGAGTCAGTTTTACCGATGCGGTGTAGGTACTGCTGAAAACAGGCACCATGGCCTGTTAAGAGTTGCGCGAGTGGGTAGGTAAGCGAGCCGTGTTTGAGGCTGTACCATTTTTTAAGATCAGGAAGTATTGATCTTGCCCAATATCCAGGATGGCCCGGCTGGATTGCTTCCCATTGCTGGCCCCATTCGCTTAGTGTGTCGGTTCTGCTGACTAGTGTGCCCTCCGTCAGAACGTTGGTTACAGGGTTTCTTGATGCCAATTCTTTTACTTTCAAGTCCCAGGGAATTTGTCTGGAGAGTACCTGTACGGCTGCTGTGGAGGCCGTGCGACTTGCTCGTGTTAGGTTAAGCGCCATAGGTCTTTGGGTCTTGTTGAGGAGGCGACGTGTTGTAGCTCTTGTAGTAGTGCGTTCCCATAAGGGTGCGGCGTATAACATGATGCTGTCTATTACTGATGCTAAGAGTCGGCGCCGAGAGTCGCTTGCCCCTCTGGTCCGTGGGAGGATTTTCCGTAACTCTGCTGAGGCTTTGGCTGCTTTTTTAGCTGCATAGCGCACATGAGGTGTTCCTGTGAGAGCTCTATCCAGGATCACGCCCAGGTACTTGACCACGGGCGTGGGTGTTATTGGATGGCCTTCCAGGTGTAAATTTAGGTTGCGTGGAGGACGCTTCAGACCGTTTAGAAGGATTGCTTCCGTTTTTTTGTGAAGCCAGTTCGAGGCCAAGCGTGCGGAGGTGTTGTCGGATATCCGCCAAGGCTCCGTTGGCTGTACCTTCGAGCAAATCCTCGTCACTGGCGGTAACGATCAGTGCCAGATCGTCTGCGTAGGCGATAGAAAAAACTCCCGGGGGATGCGGCAGTCTTAGTACTCCATCATAGGTTATGTTCCACAGGGTTGGTCCCAGTACAGATCCTTGGGGAACCCCGGCAGTGACGGCGTAGTCCACTCCATCGTATGTAGATGCTGGTGGTAAAAGACATGCCGTAATAACAATATATATATATATATATATATATATATATATATATATATATATATATATATATATGTTAAATAATAAATCTAAAACACACAGAAAATAGGACAGATTCCCAACGTGGCCTCCGTGAAAATTCTCGATTGGCAATTCTAAGAACTCTTTACCTCCATTATTAATAGTCAAGTAAACACATTCTAACAAAAATGATTGCAATCTGTTTGACTAATCGCAACCTGTGATTGCAACTTGTTGACTAATATTGATGCATGTTTGTATTTTCGTTTTTCTAATTGAATACAGGTTTTTTATGTTAAGAAGAGCAGGTATACCATGCACACTGGAACCAGGCGGCTTGGTAGCCACCGGTGAAGGAGGAGGCTTGATGAAGTAGCGATCCCATTATGGGTATATTGGAGATGTTTGGCATGGGACGCGGCGGCCCCATGCACGGTGACCATATCCCACTTGCATCCAGCTTTGTCGAGCCAGGATTAGTAGCGGAGCATGCGGAAACCGTGAAATGGAGAATACGTTCTGAACCGACTGAAACTTTTTGTGCCTATCTTTTATCGAGATATTCAAGAGATTACAGAAAATCGACGCCTGGCACAGCTTCTCAATCGGGTGTTGGGTCTGGCTGTCTGTAGAGGGAACCCGGATTTCATTGTGAGCGCTATACGCTGACTAGTGAATAATGGAGGTCAAGCAGGCGTACTTGGAAGCCGTTTCGCTGAAAACTGTGGACTGGCGGGGACTGGAGGCCAGAAAGCATCGGTGCCTAGCTGCATTTTTCCTCCTGCTTATATAACGAGGCCAACGGTAACGATAATAATAATAATAATAATAAAAACAACAACAGTAAAAACAACAATAATAACAACAACTCATATTGATACTATTACCACAACGATCGGCTGCAGTGTTGAGCAGATGAATGAACGAATGCCCTTTGCGCATGCCCCGATCGATCTCCGCGCGATCGATATGTGTGATGGACTGACTCGATCGACGTCCTGCCTGACAAGCCAGGTCAGGCTAACGTTGCTAACAAGCGTTAGAGTGTTGTGGTAATGCTTACAACGGTGCGGTAGGGATGATGGGCTCGATTATAGTGCTGACGACGACGACGACGACGATGATTGCGGCGATGATGATGATGCTGCTGTTGCTAATCATGACGATGATGATGATGATGATGATGCCAATGATACGACCCCCTTCTATTCGGGTCGGAGATTTCCGTTCGCTCGCTCGCCCGACCGTTCGCGTTTGCAAGCAAGAGCGGCTTCACGTAGCGGCTTCACCGGCCATCGCGGCTGTGTACGTAAGCACACGCGCCTGCCTGCCTCATCATTATGCCATCTATACACGTATATCAATAGCTCACAATCATAACAGTACTAGTGGTGGTACTATTACTACTACTACTACTAATAGTAATTCATCATCATCATTGACATCGCTATCGCATCGTCATCGTCGTCATATATCGATGTGCTGCTGCTGATCCATCCAGCCGTGCTGTCCATTGACAATGCCCGATGGTAGGGGGCCTCCGGCGATTCGGTCGGCGCGCTCTGCAGACCCGGCCAGCCAACCGCCTCTGAGGCCTGTCTAACCACTGGCTTTCAGGGTGGTGAAGGATCTACACCATCATCCCCATCCCCATCATCATCATCATGGCTCGTGATGATCTCTACCGTCCTCTGCGGCATACGACGTACCCCGCACGCACTGCTCTCGCGACAACACGCTGTAAGCCGGCGTGTTTGCGCCAGCCATCGGGGGGTTGGAGGGTAAGGGGCCAGGGGGGAGTCATTTCGTGCCAATACTCACGACGATACGGTGACGCTCGACGTCGAAGAGGCCGGACGGTTGCGGAAAAGCGGCGCATCTTCCGGAAGTGCTCAGAATCGCCATGCGTTGGCTGGTACTGGCTAGGGACAAGAGAGGATGAGCAGTAGTACCAAGTACCACCACCACCATCGTCGAGCCCGGTGGCGTGGTGGGTGCATGCGTCTGCGCCTCGCGACCGGAGGAGACCGGAGGTTCGAGCCGCAGCGTTGCACCGATTTGTATTTATGGGGGTAGTCCGTCTATGAAGCAATGCGAAAAGCAGTCCCATGGACGTCAAATCTTGGCTGAGAGTCAGCCCCGAAAGGATTTATTTTAAAGTACCACCACCACCACCACTGCTGCTGCTCCAACTAGAAGTAGTAGAGCCTACGATGTCTTTGGACATGACAAATGGTATAAACAGAAGACGTGAGTGAAATCAAAGGTGAAATACACAGAAAGAAGGAACGCAAACGAGAGAGAGCTAAGGTGGAAATATAGAATCAAATACAATATAATAGAATGGAAAGCGCCTTTATTTACCGAAGAATAAAGGGGGTGGAAAGGAGGCTATGTTGGCAATGACGCCCACGAAGCCGCCCTATTGTCGCCGATTATCTGGCTACACGCCAGGCGAACATATTTTTGATCATTTCAAGTCTTGCAATACATTTTAGTAAAAACAATATTTGACTTCTACGATTGTTCATTGTCACATCGAAGAAATGGTTGATAAGATCAGCACTTGCAAGTTGCGCGTTGTTGTTCTTCAGTAAAATCGACAACGACGGAAGGTTTACAGCATTCGGCTCGATATCACATCTTCTACCGAGCTTTTTTTCTTCACTTTCTACCGAGCTCTTACGGAACAAGTTTAATCATGGCTATATGTTTGCACAAGTATGGGCTCCAGACGGGTGAACAATATAAAAGTTTAGATAGCACAATTGTTTTATACAGACGAATATACACACTTGGGTCCTTGATGATAGAATAACTGAACAGTATGTTCACAAGTATAGATGTTGATTTGACTAGTTCTTTTAAATGTGCCGAAAATGTAAGGTCCGTTGATATTAATACGCCGACGTCTCGTGCAACATTAGCGGTGAGCAATATTGCCCCGTGAAGATGGTACTCTAAATCGAAGAAGCCTTGTTTGAAAACGAGGCATTTCGAAACCGATAGCTCCATCCCATTGCAGATGCACCACCACCGGCAAATGCCATCGACAGCTGACTGTAGAATGCTGATTATAAGGGAAGAAAAAAGCCTATGCTGTTGAAAAGACATAACGACACGTAGATAAATGCAGCCAAAAATGCGGGCGTAGGTTCTGGGGAGGTCATTCAAATCAATCAATAACTGGGGATGGCAACGCTCTGAACTAAAAAAGGCATCGTACTCGTATTAGTGAGCTAGGTATTTCTCGACAAGGAAATCAAATGACATCTGATCTCGAGACTGTCGAGCAAGTCACAAACGTGCAAGTCAATACAATTCGCTGGAAAAATCTGTATATCCATCATTGGCCAGACGAGGTGAGAGAGGCGTGCCTACCACAATTCAATCGAGGAACGCTGATACTTCGGTCTCAGATTCAGGCTCAATTCAATGTCTCGTTACTTGCTTAGAAAGCTCGTTCGTACGTGACGAACCATCCACTAGATGGAGAGAGATACAGGTAATTAATAACATTTATTGGAGCAGGTTACTTGTGCGCTTGTCACAGGTCATTTATTTGTGCGCTTATCACAGGTCATTTATTTGTGTGCTTTCGCAGGTATTCCATTTGTGTTCTATCCCAGGTATGTTTTTTTTCACGTGGCTCGTAAGGCTGTTGAATTGCATTTCTGGGACGGAGACCTTGCGTGTGCACCTCAACGCCGCTTTCTTCAGCTGGGCATCCAGTCGATGTTGAACTTCTTCTTAGTCCAGAGCGACTCTTGTTCGATAGCTTCGATAGGGGTGTCTATTCGATCTGAAAATAAGCACCTACGGTGGCACAGCATAGTGTTACGAGGCGAGCCAGAAACGTCTACACCTTGTACGAATGGCCAGAGTGAAGACGGCTGAGAACAATGACAAAAGTGCCAGCAGCCCGCAGCCGCGATTGCAACAATGGCAGCCCCGATGATAACCGCGTATAAGAGTAGCAATAGGAGTAAATGCAAAAGCGACAGCCGCAACAACAACAGCAACAACAACAACATGACAAATAATTGCAACAACAGCAACTACTACTACTACTACTACTAAAGAAATTACTACATTCCCCGCAAGGGCAAAAGTTAGTTGTCCGCGTGGGTAGTGTGAAGGCTGTTACAACAATGACTTTCATCATCAGTTATAATATAACATCATCATCATCATCATCATCATAACGAGATGGTGTCGATAAATGCATAAGAAGAGAGGAGAAGAGAACGCGGCAGAAGCAAGCACGACCTCGACGCCAAGGAGAAGGAAAAGAAGACGAAGAAGAAGAAGAAAAAAAGGAAAACTTGCATGAGACCCTCGCAACCGCGCCAACATGTTTAGTAGTGGCAGAGTAGGTGGCGGCTTCAATGGTGGCTCCTTTGGTGGGAGTGAGAGTGCCTCCTCCTTCGCCCCCTCCCCCCCCCCTCTCAACCACGCCTGCAAGCGGGGCCAGCACCAACAACGAAGCCCTTGTTAAGCCAGCCACCTATTTTTTACTCGCCGAAGATCAAGCAATACGTATGGTGGCAATAGCGGCAGATACAGACGAGAAGGCGAGAGATACAGAGAGACCGACAGATATAGGACCGAGGAAGACAAAGAGGAAGAAAGAGAGAGTATGGGTGTGTGTGTGTGGGTATGTATGTATGTATGAGAGAGGGAGAGAGAGCCATAGGGGTAATTGGCTCAGTACGAGAAGTGACGTCCAGTGCTCAGTTTAGTGCAACAACAACAGCAACAACAACAACAACAGCAGCCACAACAACAGTAACAACAACAGCAACGGGGAAAACGGCACGTTTTAGACGAGGGCCAGCCACCGTAGCATAGGTCTGTGATGCCACAGCCGTTGCTGACCGAACTCGAACGCGAGTTTCAGATGATGTAGATACATAGAGATGATACACGGCACGCGTCATAATGGACGGACGCCGCGGACAAGCGTGTCGTGACACGCGTGAGCCGACTGCGAGCCAACAATCGGACAACTGCAGACGAGGACGAAGAGCTCCCGTGAACAAAACGTTTACCCCCTCCTGCCCCCCGATGCCCGGTGCCGACAATCATGATGATGCTAGTTGTGATGTTCATGATTATGATGATGATGACGGTGTTGATAATGATGATATATACATCCGCGCTGAATGTGACTGTTGCTGCTGCTGTTATTGCAGTTGTTGTTGTTGCTGTTGTTGTTTTCGTTGTTGCTGTTGTGTTGTTGTTGCTGTTGTTGTTGTTGCTGTTGTTGTTGTTGTTGTTGTTGTTGTTGTTGCTGCTGTTGTTGTTGTTGTCGTTGTTCTTTCTGTCGTTGTTGCTGTACACCCATGGGCGGCTGCCGTCCCCCTCCGTCGGTCGTTTCATTGTTGTCTCATCGTTGTGTGCTGGCGTGGTAGGTTTTTTTCGTGTGTAGATATATTAGATACATAGTGTACATAGTTATATACATATATATATATATATATATATATATATATGAGTACGTACTATGGATATGTATCTGTGTGCGTGCGTGTATAGAGGTGTATGAACGTATTATCAGCGAGCTTACGTACATGTGTATAGACGGACATAGATTGGTTGGTGGATGAGTGAGTGAGGGAATAAGTGAATGGGCGTATGTGTGGCGTGTGTGCATCTATGCCGCGTACAGCTTGGCACACGGACTCGAGGCATTCGAGCGATGATCAACCTCCGGTGCCTCTTAGATGCAACAACAACAACAGCAGCAACAGCACGCAACAATAACAAGAACAACAGCAACAGCAACAACAACAACAACAACAACAACAACAACAACAACAACAACAACAGCAGCAGCAGCAGCAGCAACAACAACAAGTGTCTAATGCCCGCTTGCTAATCTGGATAGTGCGGGACTCTTGAACCCTGAAATGAGAACCTGGTGATCCCCCAGCCTACCGAACCAGGACATCTGTAACATGGCTTCAGTGTACGGGAGGGGAGGATTGGGCCCAGAGGGAACCGGAGCAAAGCGGTCTAAAATAATACAAACAAGAAGCAGTTAGTGATGGAACAGATGATAGGCACGTTCGTGGGCCTGCTAGTTGCCGGCGACGCATTTGTATCAAGCATTCCCAAAACCCCCATACAAAGAAAAAAAAACCAACTGATGATAGACGTATGTGGGAAGCGTTCTGAATAGATAGCCGCATTAGTTAATGCATTCAGAAATCATTCCACTGCTTTCACATAGACTTTTTTTCACAACACTTTCGAAGAAAACCGAACAAGTTTCTACCGGAACAGTGAAAGAAACAAATTAACATACAAATTCATATACGGCAATATCCAAAAAGATCTCCTTCTCGGCCTTCTGAAAAAATACCGATTATGTAGTTCCGGAGAACTCTACGCGCACGGGTAGAGTCTGGCCATGGTTGGTCAGAAATAATATTATTATAGACACCTACGTATGCTCATATAGATATACAGAAGACAAAACTTAAAAAGCTAGAGAGAAAAAGGTAGAAAATAATCCGAAAAATAGTCGTCTCCGTAGTCGGCGTGCAGCTAAACTTGAACATGTTGAACTGGTGAGTATAGTACTAACCTTAGTAGAAGTAGTAGTAGTAGTAAAAGTATTATCAGTAGGCCGTACAAGTAAGGAAAAAAACACGGATGGATTTACGCATATTCCACATGCAATGCAGGGTAGTGTGAGACTTCCACCAGTGTTGCTGGTTTTCTCCCAGCCGCTAAATGCGCCGGCTTTTCCCACCCAAAATGATTCGACACCTCTTCGACATTGGTGGCAATAACGCGTCAGTATTATTAGCATTACTGCCGTGGCCGTCTATCGGGCCACAAGTCTCCCACTTAGATACGAGCCCGCGTCGTATTGTAGACAAAGTTCAGGAGTGGGCGTCATTGTTACACTCGTCGACCGTGTCATGGACGCGCAGGTTGGGCTAGGCTATTATAATACCGGCATATAAAACCTCATAAAAGATATCATATAATATACCTGTCGGTTGTCTGGGTAAGGTTGAAAAGCAGCTCGCCCGTAAAACCGCCTGTAACACGGCCTTATATCCCGTAGTCAGGACATGTGATCAATTGATACTACCCAGTGATATTGCCACCACTTAGACAACACGTGCGAATGTGGCCTTGTTCTGGTCCGCGCGTCGTGTTCTAATCGCTCTCTTGCCCCACCTGGCCTACAGATTCTAAGCGGCGAGCGTGGGATTCTACGTCCTGATATCCTAAAATAACTGCTTGTTTTTTTTGGTGTCATTTCATCGGCTTTCTCCATGCAGATGCAACGTAAAAGACAATAGAATCATCCCCCATCGTTGTCAGCGTTTTGTGCTCCCCCGACCTGCCGAGATATCTCGCCTCCGTCTGAGGGATAATCCAGAATTCGTTCGGCTAGCTGCCGCGTTCGTAGCGCTGCCCGCAACCAATCAGCAGTATATTCGATTATTTTATCCTCTCTAGATCTCCGGAGTTTGCGGAGAGATATTCCATTACGTTTGCTACTACCTCTAGGGACCCACTAGTCCGATTTTCCGGTTTCTTGATGTTTTTTGCTATCGGGGAAAGAATATTTGGTTAGGCTACTAGATTTACTTTTTGTGACATCTTCTCTAGCAACTCCATCGTAGGCCAAATGTTCCAAAGTAGCATAGCGCCCTACACAGCTCTGACCGAGGCTCCCAAAGCAAAAGTAATAGGCCGTATACGTTTTGCCCGCCAGGTAGCTCGCGATGATCTGACGCAAATACGGGGACATCTAGTACGACGGACCGACCTATTTAGCTAAAAGCGTTTTCAGTATCTGGTATAATTCAAGATTAAGCCCCCTTGATCATTGCGCATAACTTTTGCACTTTAGGAAGGCTTTTGCATCGTTTTTATTCGAAATTCACAGAGCTAGCAACCTCCATAAAGCATTTTGGCCTATCAGAAACATTTAGGTTTTCCCATGTTCTTCTTCAGTGTAGACCATGAGGGGGCATTAAGGGCCTTGTTTACCGTACTATGAAGGTCGCCCAGAGATATGTAGGTCGGTAAGATGTTGATAAATAAACAACTCTTCGACTGGCTTTGAAAGAGGTTTCGGATGCTCCAGAAGTAGGATCCTAGTCGGATATTATGCGGACCAGACGTTCCGTCTGGTTTCACTTTCCTTCCGATCTTTCTTATCAATCTGAATGTTATTGGCGGGATTTCATTGCTCATCTGTTTTTTTAGGTTGACAGGGAGTAAGCTATGTCCGATTTCCTTACAGCCAGGTTTTTAACGGGCAGCTCTACACTTTTCGCTAAGAATGCGTAGGTATTTTCGAGCTCACGCTATTCTCCGTTTAGCACCGTCTCTGGCTGTCATGCCATAACCGCGGTGAAAATCATTTTGGCTCTGAAACGCTTCGAGAACATCATTGCGCGATTTGTAAGACAGGTAAACCAGAAGCGGCAGTGCTAGTAGTGCTATTTAATACAGTCGATAGAATCATCGTTGCTGTAGAGGGTTATCGTTGGAATGATATAGTCGCGTTGGCATCTAGTGTTTCCGTTGCCCCTGTTGCGGACGCTGTGGTCGAATCTCTGCTGTCTGCTGATCACTTCTTCTTCTTCTTCGTTTTCTCGTTGATCTTTAATCAAGCCACAAGCGAGGAGTGGCCAGTGCAGCAGTATCGAGTACTCACTGAGGACAAATGCTTTAAGAGTACAAACAGCGACGGAACAAACAGTAAAAGAGAGATGGACAGACACATACATATACAGACCAGGCAGGCAGACGAACGAACGGAGGGACGGGCGCCGCCAACGACGCGAAAGTCCACGAGACCGCTGGTGGACCACTAATTATAACGATAGAGGTAGAGTGAAGGAGATAGATAGAGAGAGAGAGGGGGGAGAGAGAGAGAGAGGGGAGAGAGAGAGAGAGAGAGGGGGGAGGGGAGGGACTTACAGCATAAGGGGGTTCGCGAGAGAGATACATTGATATATATATATATATATATATATAGAGAGAGAGAGAGAGAGAGATGGATTGAGAGCGATGGAGAGAGAGAGGGAGAAAGGAGGAGAGGAGAAAAACAGCTAGAAAAGCTACTTCAAGGTTGGATGTCATATACCCTGTTCGCGCCTGTTCTTTCTATCGGTCCCTTTCTTTCATATACAGTAGTAGTAGTATTAGAAGTAGTAGTAGTAGCCGTACTAACTAGTAGTAGAAGAAGCAGTAGTTAATTATGACCACACCGAGACAGCCGCTTACGGGAATGACACGAGGAATAGACCAGGACACCACCACCATCCCCAGCAGCAGCACCAGCAGCTGACGTGCCAGAAGACTAGACCCGTTAGGTCATCCCCGACCTTGAGCTATGGATGGTATCTCAACACACAGAGATATATATATATATATATATATATATATATATATATATAAATATATATATAAATAGAGAGAGAGAGAGAGATAGACCATATAGACAGACAGACGACTGTCACCAGCAATAGTTAGTTGTGTAGCACTACTCTGTGTAGCAGCACTGGCTAGTAGTAGTAGTAGTAAATAGCACGTAGCATAAATAAGCATGGCAGGGGCTGGCTGGCCGGCTGGCCGGTATGGTATGTGGCTAAGCATACTACATACATACATACATACCCTATGGTCGAGAAGCATACTACATACACACCTACGTACGTTGTGTCAACGGAATGTCTTTCTACGTCAGTCGTTGCGGTTGTTTGTTACGTACTGTGTAGTGATGATGGAAGCCGTGATGGAACCCGTGGTAGTGGTGGTGGTGGTGGTGGTGGTTGTTGGTGGCGTTCTACACTGCACTACGAGCGTAGATCCATAGGCGTCATGTCGGTTGGTCGGCCAACCCCGTCGCTACGCTGGGGCCGCCCAGCGCTCCCGTGTCGTCGTTGTCGCACTCCGACGCGGACAGCTCGACGCGGACAGCTCGACGCGTTCTGTCGTTGTCGTAACGACCCTATTTAAACGGGCGAGCCGGCCGGCCGGCCGAGCGGGCATGCAGGCATCATGTCCGGCAGAGGCTGGCTAGAGGAACAATGCCGGCCGTCATTGCCGGTGGTGCAATTGTTCTCGATGGCAGTAGATGTTGTTGTTGTCGCTGTTGTTGTCTTTGTTGCTGTTGTTCGTCGTGAATGCTGTTGCTGTTGTTGGTATTATGGTTGTTGTAGTTGTTGTTGTTGTTGTCTTTGTTGCTGTTGTTCGTTGTGAATGCTGTTGCTGTTGTTGGTATTATGGTTTTTGTAGTTGTTGTTGTTGTTGTTGCGGATGCTGTAGTTGTTATAAATATTGTTGTTGCTGCTATTGTTGTTGTTGTAGCTGGCTGCTGCTGATGTTGTTGTTGTTGCCGTTGCTGTTGTTGTTATCTTTGTGATCATCACCGTAGCCCAACCCGTATAGATACAACAGAAAACCATACAATTTGACAACACTCTCAACAACAACAACAACAAAAATAATGATGGCAACAACAACAACAACAAAAATAATGATGGCAACAACAACAACAATTACTAAAATAATACTGATAGCAATAGCATGAGCAACAACAACAAAAATAAAACTGATGGCAATAACATGAGCAACAGTATGAGCAGCAGAGCGTCGTGGTAAAAACGTAGTGTTGTTACTTGCTTCTTATACCCACGACGAGCACCACCCCTTTTACGACGACGACGACGACGACAACGACACAACTGCTATACGAGCACATACATATAGTGTGCAAAGGTGGATGAATCAATCGGAAAAGTTTTACACTGAAAAGTACGATATAGCTTCGACGACACGAAACAGAGAAGCTTCGTGCTGGACGATCGACGCTGCTCGATTGTCGTATTGCAAATGCATTTCGTTTTTAGAGATTTGTTTTTAGTTAGCCTGTTTTGTTGTTCGTTGTTGTTAGTTCGTCGCATTGTGTTTAAATACTGTTATGCTTAATTACTACTACTACTACTTCGTGTCCTACATGATGCTTCGAACAAAAGCTAGAAACTTTGCGACCAACAAGGCGCGCCCTTAACCTTGCTATGAATGTCCTAAAATCCAAAAATTAGCCAGCCAGCCACCTGTTAGTTGCATTCATCGAAGTATCGCCGGCCAACAACAAACCGACAGCTGATCTATTAGTCAGCATCGGTGATTCGCGTTCGATTTTAGCATGGTTTAGTTGATGAAGCTCTTCGGGTTGTGGTACGACAGCACGCCTATGCTTTTTTCGCCTTTTCACAAAATCAATTTGCACTCACAAGGAGTATCATTAGATCTTCTAGATTACCTAATTAAGTTTCGGCCAAGACGGCGTTCTGCAAGGTCCTCTCATGAGGTCATGAGCCGCGGGTTTTGTCCCGATACGGCACATAATGGATATATGCCAATGACTTGTGTCCTGTGTTAACTCAGCATATCTAAATAATTATACATGCATTTGAAAATGAAAGTAATTGACGCAAACGAAGTGAACATTTGTAGGAAAATTGTTCACCATCGTTTCACCATTACTGTTCCATAAAGGCGAGAATGAAACCACTGCATCGTAGTTGTTAACTGCAGCAGCTACGCAAACTACAGCATACGTAAGGTGCCGCAGAGTCAGCGCTTCTCCTATTCGAATGCTTCGAAATTATAACTAATTTCAGACGTTTTCACTTTCAGACAACAACAACAATTTTGAATGGAGGAATTAATGATTGATCAAAGTAAACATTTCGAATGTAATATAATGTATGTTTGTGTAACGAATTGATTGACACATCAGCATGGGTTCGCCAGGGGCCGTTCCATAGGAACACAACTAATATCTGTGATCCACGATTGGACCCTACACATAAATAATCGTAGAACATTTCATTGCATATATTTTGATTTTTAAAGGCATTTGACAAAGTGAATCACTAACCAATGTTGCAAAAATTAAAACATATTGACATTGACGCTACGACTTGTCAATGGGTGTCAGCACACCTTACCGGGCGAAGATTTACCGTCAAAGTTAGCAACGTGGAAAGCGACCCCCTTGCCTGCACCTCCGAGGTGCCGCAAGGATCGTGCATTGGGCTCCTGCTCGTCAGAGTATACGTTCTTGATCTTCCAATAGTGATTCCAGAAGGTTTCACTCATCTCTTATCTGTGGACGATTAAAAAATATAGTCAGCAGTCGACAATCCCATAAGTATTATTCATCTAGCAATTCAAAACATTGAATCAAATGCATCAAATGGCAGTTCGCTACTGTATACACTCGCTAACGACGAAATACCGCTGAACCTTTTCGTGATCATGGTGTGATTGTGACCCCTAATTAGACTTCTCTGAACATATTACTGCCACCGTCACGTCTGCTTCTCAATTATGCAATACCATATTTAGATAATTAATTTTAAAAAATCCTGATTTCTTTGTGACTTTGTAGAGAAGTCTAGTCTTACCTAAATTCCTCTACAGCAGCCAGGTTTGGGCACCTTATATGGCACCAAAAGATGTTAATGCCATTGAGAGATGCCGTTGCCGACCAAATTTATCAGACGAGCGTCAAAAAGATCTAATATTCTCGTGAAAGCGTATCTCTAGTGCCAACACGTATGTATCAAGCGAACGAGGTGATCAATCGCTGTATAAAAAATGGTGCTGCCTCGGGGCGCACCAGATCATGTTTAAATATATAGATAATGGACTACGAAGTGAAGTGAATGTTAGATCATTGGAAGTCGCGCGCTTAGTGAAGATAAACAGCACAATCCCGTAGACGAGAGTTCCACAAAGAATGCGAAATCGACAGACCTGATGTATGTTATAATTATATTCAGATGTTAAATAGTTTGTTAAAAACAATATACACTTAAGCATATAGTACCCTTGAATAAAAATGCTTTTAACTTGACATAACAACAACAACAACAACAACAACAACAACGACAACGACGTCTACAACAACAAGTATTTGTGCACTGTAGTAGCACTGCACGTTACAAAGCAGATTGCTAGCAATATCTGTCTGTGTAGACATCTTGCATATCATCAGCCATATTATGAGCGTCCCTACATCAAACGTATACGGTGCGGCGAAACGACAGGTGTATCTGTAGTGTATCGCGCCAGCGGCGCTTGGCGGTGGCCGTATTGGCGAGCTAAGCGAATATTCACGCCGGCTATTAACCAGCTCTATCCATTTGTTTCCATTAAGACTGCACGGGTGACGTGTCTACTCGACGGCAAGCCAGCGTAGATCTCTGTGGGAAAACGGATTCGCGTGCGATCGTTCAACTTAACGCGCCCGACGACTGTATGCACAACTGTTGGTTCGGCTGCATTGCGCGCCCATTATATTAATAGTAATATATGATCGCTTTATTCAAGGTTCATTACGAGAGACACAGTGACATGGAGAGTCTAGACGTTACTTTCCATGAGAACGTGTTTTTTTCTTCCGGCAGCACTTTAGCAATCGTTCTCAGTAGAATATTATCGGTAAATTCGAGTTTGTGTGAATATCGTACGTAATGACATATTTGTCAATACAAGCATGTCATTGAACACTACCTTATTTGAGCTTATATATAGTTCGGTAAATACCCTTTTGAAATTTGGGGTTGTTGAGATCAGCACGCCAAGATTCTATCGCAATACACAATGAGAACTGGCTTGTCATGGAAAATGCAGGGTAGCCATGTCAAAAATTTAACATTTTGGACCGCCCGACAAATACGTCTAGTGCGTTCCGGAGGATCGCACGATCGGCTTTTAGTACACAGTGTTCAATACACTTACAAGGCACCTTACAGGCAAGTCTCTTGTTCCTGGCTCAAATTGTGCATCCTTTCTTGTGAATTATATGTGGCCATATGATCGCTTGATTTGGAGGTGCTTGGTACTTGACAATTTTGTTCTAGAGATTTCCGGAAAATAGGGCTAAGCGAAACACAATTTTTGGCTCCGCATTGCTTATAAAAATAGGCCAACATTCCTTCAGGTGGGTGCTGAGCTTGGTTTAGATGCAGACCAGAAGATGCTACGAAGAGGCGTCGTTGACATTACGCCCTGTCATATGGGGCGTATTACAGGGTGTGTCGTGTCGAGTGGACAACACTGGTCCCACTTCATCTTCATACGCTGAAGTGCCTTGACTGTATCTCTGCTTCCTCGTTGTCCTGTGTTGACACCCATCTTCTCTGCGTATGGATGAAAGTGGATCCTTTATTAGAATTTGCTTCTTGAAATATGAGCAGACCTTCTCGCAGTTGAATGATCGCTCAATGTTCAACTCTAGTAGCTTTTCCTGTCACTCAAGTGCCTTAGCCAGATTTATCTGGAGACAAGCGACATCCGATGGCGAGGACGAAGGTTTTTGTAGTCAGAGTGAGGCTGACGATGCAATCCGCTAATTGGCACCAAATTTGTGGAGTTTTTCATAGGTGTGTAGTGTTCAGTTGGAAACCACTGCTAATCTCTAAATGGATCATACGTTGATTTCACGGAATCGCACTTTGAAAGAACTCTGGCCAAATTACATGTCTGAGGTTAAGCTGAATTGGTTACAAATCTGTTTCCTTAAAGTCAAATCTGGGTGCTGTGTTTGGGACGACAAACTCACATCGAAAATAGAGTTTTATATCACGATTATTTGAGACCAGCAGTCTATGCCATACTTCCATTTTATCAAAACTGCACCATCATTGCAGAAAAGCAAATCTAGAATGTTTCTTCTATCGTGCATGGGTTCGTTGATGAATTAGTATTGATGAATAGTCCAATTCCGCTAAACAAGTTCACGATAACGCCTTTTCGTGTTTTTGTGGAATCCGCAGTTTTTATTTAATATGCTGCTTTTTTAGATTTGTGCTTGACGGCAGTCTAGTCGATAACAGGAGTATTGAAATCACTGCAAACCACAACCTATGTACGTTGCCTCTAAACGAAGTTCAAATTCACCAAATTTGACTGGGCAACTTTGACAGCTTGTGTGTCGAGGCGGTTATGCGGCTGCTGATGTCCATTGTTATCGGTTACGTAAGAATCTATCAGAAACGAGCCTAGCGTCCAAGACGTGTGGCTGCGCGTGCTTGCGCTCTAATACTGAATCAAAGTATTGTAGCCATATACAAACAAAAAAACATCTCATTCATCGCTAACATCTTCTGATTAGAGCTTTTATCATGCTGATATTTCAAGCTGACGCTAATAATCGCTTAAGCAAAGTGAGCCTCGTTTACTATATATGTTGTTGTAACGATCTCTATAACTAATCCTATAACTAGAATTAAGCATTTTTAAGAAAGTTGCTTTTAATTCTAGACCATCCTTCGCTTGCTTCTACGAGCTTGGAACTTAACCTGAGGTATATCTTCAATGCACCGAGGGCCGGACATGTTAAGATATCTAGGGTTTTCTCAACAGTCCTTGTGGCAACCGCATGGCCGCTGACTCTTAGCGGTATGATTTATCATCTATTCTCAATGAGAATCGCTCAAAGAAAATTCGATCAACAACAGCAGGGATCGAATCGGCGACACCACCGCGGTAGATGACAACATGACTAGCGCACTAGCCCACCCCTAGACAACGCCGCCACAACTAATTCTATAGCTAACATACGCTAGCATTCGTTCGCTCATTACAATTGCGTTCAAGGCAGCCATCAGTCATCGTAACAAATTCCAAACACACGCAAGAAGCGCTGTTCATAACATTGAAACGGCACTGAATAACTATGAATGCCAGCTGCAATTAAACTGTGCTCTGAATTTTACTGCTTCTTGAAAGTACATTTGACACCGAATTGTGTGTGGATTTACGTTCTATAGACGGCCCAAATATTGCCAATTTATTAGAACATGCGGAAACACATGTAGAGCATCGTTAGATACAAGGCACAGTAATCTTTTAATTGAGTCAAATATGATGATAATTTATTTGGGGGTGCATATTTGAAGTCTAGCCGACAAAGTCTAGCCAAACCTAGACTATCGGGCCTGACAATCTTTTTTAATGTAATAAAGACAATCTTTTGTGCACACACGTGACTAGCATTGCGTACTGCCTTGAGACTTGAATAAGTTTACAATGGATAGCCAAAACAGCCAAAACATATAGTATATATATATATATATATATATATATATAAAGAAGTGAAGAAAACGAGGTTTAGTGATTTTTTAAGGAGTCGAAAGCAGAGAAGCATTTAATCTGCACTAAGTTTTGTGTTAGAAGCCAAATCAAAATACATGTCTTAATGTGGTGAAAATGTTACGAACCGCTTATATTGATTAAGCAGTGCCCCAAAACACTTTACATATATACGTGACATACAGTGTTTTGCATGGTATCGCCGATTTCGCAACGGACGTGAAGGAACCGAAGATGACCCTCGTTCAGAAAGGCCTTCGACGTCAATAACAGTAGAAAATGTTGAACAAGTTCGTGATATAGTACTCAGCAATCAGTGAGTTACTATCACGGGGACAGCTGATGAATCGAAGATATGGATCAGTTGTAACAGCCTTAAACGATATTCATTGTGTCAGAAGACTGGCAGCGAGGTTCGTTCTAAATTGTTGAATTTCCAGAAAATGAACAGATTCAACACCAAGGTTCTTTTGACTGCTATTTCGACTACAAAAAAAAAGAATAACCCTATATGATTTGTTTGCCATCTGGTTTTATAGTTTATTTTTTGCTAAACAAAATTTTACAAAAGTGGCGCGAGCTCGTCCGATGTAAGAGGCCTGAACTTTTGGCAAACAACCATTGGATCCACCGTCACGGCAACGTATTGGCGCACGGATCATTCCTGATTTAGGAATAAAGAAGAAGGAAATGACTCAACTTGATTCCTAAAGACGTGTTTACAACATGTTTTAGAAGAGTGGAAAGTAGAAAAAAAACGTGGCGCAAGTGCATTGCAGCGGGAGCATTGCGCATTGGAGCTCTTGTAAAGGGTAAGCTCTTGTAAAAACACTTTGACAGGTTTTCAAAATAGCAGTAACCCCCTATCCAACCGCAGGTAAACATGCGGGATGATAGAGAGGAACAGAGCTGAGTAGAGGGGAACGGCAGAGACGCCTCTCCCACGGCTTCGAAGTAATGCCAAAGTAGTTCCGAGTTCCGCCTGGGGGGTAGGAAGAAAGCTGAGTTTAGTGGGTATGTGAGTCCCACATTACTCACGCATGTGCATCATGCATTCCCGAAACCTCCCAGATAAAAAAAATGTTAAAAAATATGTTTTTTTTTAGAAATATGTCAGAGCATTTTGATACGCCCTCGTATATATATATATAAAACTCCGTATATCAATCCTTACTTTGTCCAGAGTTCCATTACCTGTATTGCAGTTTTTGAAAATCAAGCTTGTTTTGTTCTCAAGCTCATCAAGCGATTGCGTTGTTGATGACCGCGTTAAGCCACCCGGAAAGCTGAAAAGCCAAGAGCCACAGCGTAGCCTGGTAAAGTGGTCGTGCGAGCCAAAAAATTGTCCGCCTTAACAGCGGAAAAAACCTCAACTCAAGATATAAGATCCTAGCTAAATGCAGTCATGTTAGAAGAGCTATACGATGCCTTCTGCTCTCTTAACCGGTCGGTGGTCGTCAGAAGTAGTTCCCGAAGTGAGTGTGGCAGTTGTGGTCCTGCCGATCCGCCTGGCTGTGTCGCCTCGCTGTACGGTTGAATTTATCTGCGTGAAGCCGACAGGCGGTGTCAGCGTTGGGAAGCGAAGCGTTCAAGCAAAGACCCTCTCCACTGGCGCCAGGGCTTGGAGCGGAGCACAGGGTCTCCCCTCGTGAAATGGCCTCAACTGCGAACGGCCGGGTTCCGCCAAAAATCGATATGTACATCGGTGCTCTTATTGCAGAGTCGCTCTAGGAGCGAAGCGAGCATGCGTCATTGGATAGCTTATAAGAACGGTACAACCGATACGCCAAGGCGTGCTTCGGGTTCCCGCCGCTCTGGGCGCGGGGGGGGGGGGGGGGGGGGGGACATCTGCTGCAGCCGTAATAATGGGACGATATCGTAGAGTGTGTACGTCAAGACAAAACGTGCAATGCGTTTTGTCTCGACGTACACACTCACGCGCGAAAGTGAAAATGTCTGCTGCATTGCCGCTTGGTTAATTGCAACGATGGATGGAAACGTGTATTTCGAATCGTTCGTTTTTAGCCGGGATGCGGCCAAGTTTAGCCATTTCTTCTCTACTATAAAGAGTTAGTGTTAGAAAAAAGATTGATCTGATGCACAGTGTTTTTTCTACTTCGCTTTTCATATTGTATCACATGTCTGCTGCCTCATACGGCCTGCTATAGTCGTTTCACGACAGTCTAACATGAAATCTTACTTTTGGATGTATGTAGTAGATCTGGTTTTTCCTTACAAGTGATTATTTGTTACGTGATTATTAAGCTCACATGAAATCCAAAAGTCTAGGGAAAACTTAGTGTTTGCTCTATATTAAACCCTATTTGCAGGAATGCTCACAATCCTTAAATCGTGTCTTCCAAAATTGACAGGACGTGTTTAAATGGAAGTTTCGGTTGTACTAGGCATTTGAGACCTTTGTTTATATGTGAGGGCCTCTTTTCACCTTTCTAATCAGCTTTTCCTCACCTTAGCATAAACATATAGTTTGGCCTCATTAAGGGTCTGCCAATTCTGCAAGGGTGTACTGACCGACTGATCTTTGATGCTGCAAAGTCTTGTTCACTCAGAAGAACTCTCTGCCACAGATCTTTGTGGTAGATATAGTCGGTTTTTACCTGGGTGCACTTCAAAATTCTACTGCAGAGGGCATCTACAAGATTGTACCAGCCCAGCATACAGTAAGCGTCATTATTATATCCCAATCTTTTAATCTGGTCTAATCTTACGGTAGTAGTCACAAAGATGCCAATAACAAGCCTTCCCAATGACCCCACAAATGTTGGGATGTTTAAATCACCTGTCAATGAGAGCCCTGGAAGTGCAATGTAATTAGGACTGGAATTAACGATTGTACGAGCCTGCTTAGCTCTGGTTAGCAATCCACCAACAATGCGTTGATCTGAAAAGAGGTCGTGCCTAAACATCGAGCTATTTTTTTGGTAGTTGGTTGTACTTTGCAGAGAGCGTACATTGCGATATATATACATTATATACATTACGATGTCTAGTAGGCCACGCTCTAATACGACACACCGAAATTCGGCGGCGACTATTCTAAATCATTGATTTGACGTACAAAAATTCCTCCGTCAGGGCGAGCTGTTTTGCTGATTCTTGTCGCAAGGCCGATACCAGCGGTAGTATCTCGTCAGATGAATACGTGCAACTGTTTAGGTATTTTTTTAAAACAAAAACGTCCGTTCCGGAAAATGAAACTTGGATGGAATCCAAATGATGATTTAACGTCCTCACAGTTCTACTTCACTATTCTGATATTTCTAGCGTTTGTTCAGCGTTAACTTATATATTTCTTCTGATAGAACTTCTTTGACAATCCGGCGGCTTTATTTCCTGTAAGCATAGAACTATTTTCCTTTTGCCCATACACCTGAATCGTTTATATATGTTTAGTACTCATTGGTTATGTAGACAAGAAAATTGATAAAGAACATTTGTGCATAGAAGTTGTACTACTTGCCCAACGTATACCGACTCTTTCGAACAGTACGATGCCTTTTAACATCTTTATGTCAATAATAATTGTAATATTTGCCGAAGCTTTTAAGTAACGAAGTTTTTCGTGGCACTCTAATGTTCCCCGGGCATTTCCAGGGCACCTTAAACTTTCAGACATCGGAACACACAGACAACAAGAAACGGAGACGCAGACATCGTGGCCTCACTTGAATAAGCCTTCTGCTACCCTTTTGGCTAAGATCAAGATGCAATATATTTGTCTAATTAGATTCACGTATATACCCTCGTATGTCTCGGCAAATTGCAATTATTTCCCGGGCTCTTTTGCGTCAATCCTCTTATCATGGATCATCGTTCGTATGGAAACTACTACTGTAATTGCTTAGTTTCTACTCACAAGTTCCGTTACTCTGGTAATAAATGCTCTTGAGGGTTTTTTTAGGGCATCCGCTGTTGTGTCGATATGCAAGTTGGGCACGTAGAGTGCACGTTCCTGCATCGGTGGTTGGTAGTGGGCGGGGTTATCGATGGCCGGGTGTTTGCCATGCTGAGTCAAGTATGGCTTGCGCTGCGAACGCATGCGGTTGCCATTAGTAGGTGTTCCTGGCGCCGCGAACTCCAGTCAGAGTTATGGCAGAAGGCATAGGGGGTGCCGCTGCTACCCCTTTAAGATGCGTTTGCTGGTGCCTCCGCCCCCATTTGTTTCGCCTCCGCTGGATCCACACTGCTGACACTGTCCTTGCAGAGGCGGTCTGACACCATTGAGAGAGGTAATAGAAGGGCTTGCACTATCGCCCTCAGTGCTCCACTGTTCAGTGTAAACTACTAGTTCAGTACGTGGGACGTAGGCACTCGCCAAATGTTGGCGTCATGAATCTAGCTTGTCTTGTTCGCTTCTATGCAGGGACGGGCCGCCTTAAAACTAGCTCATCTAAACTATCATGAGGACACATATGAAGCGTGCCTGTCTTTCGCCGCAATCTTTGTACCGAATACATTCTGTGTTGCCATTTTTATGCTGCTGTATACGCCACAAAGTACGTATATATATATATCCTTGCCTATGGTACATTTTTCGACCGAGGACTCCACTTATAAATATATGAAAAGTAAACTTGCGTTTGTTGGTTCAAGGCCACCTGGTTGACCTTTTTCCCATTATTTTTTTATTTGCTAGATGACTCAAGTCTCACGAAGGTCTTACTAAGTGATCCGAATATCGACCGCAGTCTCAATCCGCACCTCCAAAGGTGTCGCGTTGTCGATGAGTGTATTGTAGTACGATAGAATTGCACGAAGTTTATTCTAGAATAGGTTCATTGCGCTGTGTTTCTCCAGATGGGATTTCGATAACTATAATTTTACATTTCGCTACGCGAACGGATAGTGATGTCTGCAGTTCAAATTCATTCGTGTGTTATATGTGTCCTATTCAGTTTGTTTACCACTTCACGCATCCTCACGGTATAACAGGTCTTTGTATTTGTAGAGCAAAGCATAAAAACAGCAGGCTAGATACAACACGAACCGTACGCTGCACCCATACGTTTTTGAAGTGAGCAAAAACGATTGTTATCCAGCAGTAGCATCCTTCCTCGTCGCGAGTACAAACGAAGACGTTCATAATGTGCGTATTTATCCTCATGCCTTAATACGTGCTCGAGCTATGTAAATTGCGGCTTCCACATTGACCCCGAGTGCTGTGGTCTTAGTGCATAACTTAGGATTAGTAAATGCAGAGGCCATTCATGGTGGTAGCCTCCTTACAGCTAACTGCTGCTTAAAACTCAACGGTCGTACGGAGTCATCTTTATTTCGGACAGCAATACCAGCTGCTCCGTGGAAACCTGCAAGGTAAAAGCGAGGCAGGCGGCTCAAAATAGTCTTCGCAATAACTAGAAGATCCTCCAGGAATTCAGAACAAAAGCATCTTATTTAGTGCTTAGAATGCTTCCTCTCTATTCCCTCTCTCTCTCTAACACACGTGTGTGTTCCCTTGCGAAAGGCCTTGCATTGTCTGCAACTCTCCCTGGCTGCAATAGCCAGGGAGCCAGAGTTGCAGACAGCTTCCTTTGAGGAACAGAAGGCTGCTGTACGGATTTGTAAGAGCAATTAACAGTTGTTAGCAAATTGTTAAGTTTGTGTTATCAAAATCGATATCATCAATATGAGCACACGACACAATGTCAATCGTCAATCCGCGAAAAAAAATAACCTGGGTACAAATGCCAGGAGTACTAAGGGTATGAAGTTTGGACATTGAGCACGTTCGACCGCTGCCCATGTGATTCACTGCGGCGGTCAACTGCTGGAATCTGTAAACGCTTTGCTGTATCTTTGGCTACGAGATCATTATAAGGGGAACCATCTTGCTGCACACGTCGAGGAAGCGGTTCGGCCGACCCGACCTTCCTTCTACAGGAAGTTGGGGAACGTCCGTAGACTTTCTGTGGTTCTGGCGATCCGGTTCTTCATCACTACGGCTTTTCTAAAGTGGGTGTATGGCCTCGATAGGATGTGGAGGAATCATCTTCTTACTCTGGTAAACATTAATCTGCTAAAGCAGTGAGTTACACGTTATATAAAGCGAATTTGGTGCTATTCATTTAAAGTGCGCAACGGCTACGTAAACCCCCCTGTTTATTTTACAGGTAGCCACAATTCGACCGAAAAATCAACCTACCGAGTCAATCGGATAACTCATGGTTAATTGGGAGAAAAACATATTATAGGCCAAAGAAGAAATAGGACATCTGGGCGTCTTCAAGTGATGTCACCCTTGGCTTGGGGTTGCCTACGGTAGTTATCATATATACAAAGGTACATCTTACACGGCTCCCATCACGGCAGGTGCTATTGATTACTGAGTTCCACGAGAATTATAATACGCGCCTACGTCGGACTTGTTCGCAACCATGCAGTTACACGTCCGGCACTTGCAAAGCGCTCACTCCATTTTCCTTCTTGCTGGAGCGAGAGCAGTAAACAAGGTGCTGCAGAAGTCAGCAAATAATTGGCCCGTATATGCTCAGTTGTCCGGCGCTTAGAAGCTGTTCACTCCGTTATCTCCCAGACAACAGTTGACGTGTGTATATGCTCTGTCAAGTGAAATAAATCATGATAATCGTCTCATATTGTGCAGTCATTCTTTGAATCGAGCCTGGCAAGTGACGTGATAAAAGTTGCAGAAGATGGTTATTTGCTTCTTGGTATCACTGAAGGAAATCTGAAAGAAAATCTCGACACATTAGACGACAGAGTAGACAAGTAACTAGAGCCTAAAGGTAACTCGCCAACTCGCCTGTAAATTTTATCAAATATTTTTCTTCTCCCTGCAGCGATTTGCAACTATTTATCAAAATGGGTTTATGTTAATGAGTTTGTTTTTAACTATAGTTTACTGTTTTTATTTTACCGATTTACTATTCTGGTAATGCTTCTTTACTTTTAGACAGAAGGGTAATAATACTTATGATCTTCGGACCACACGACCCAGTCGACCAGTCCAACCAACGTCCGAATTTATGGAGGTCCGTCTATGAAGCAATGCGAAAAGCAGTCCCATAGGCGTTAAATCTTGGCTGAGAGTTAGCCCAGAAAGTTTTTTTTGTATGAAGTGGTGTTTTCCGGCATAATATTTTGGTATGTACAAGAGCGTCTCTCATAATACGCTGATGAGTAGAAAACGAGCTTTTTTGTAAGGAGTCAGACCTTCAGCCTTAGTTTATTTTCGTTGTTAGTGCTCGTCTGTGATTTACCCGCCACACTAAAGCGACGGCACATAATTGTTGATGCGCTAGCGTACGCCAAGGGCTCGGCTATTGATCCACAAAAAATTGCCACAGGTTTAAAGATACCTGTTAACACCGTCCAAACTCGTGGATGATTACTAGAGTAGATTAAAGTTGTTTAGTTTTATAACATTGGCGCTCTAGCAATGGCGGTAAAAGCACGCTAACAAATACTGTTGTTTGTGGTAACTAGACCATTGTGGAACATACAAAATTATGTATTTAACGAAGTAGTAAGAAAAGTACTGCTAGCGCTCCTGAAATGACATGACTTAAGCAAATCCTTGCGATTTGACTCTTGAAGTCCACACGCGCAAAAGTATCGTGCCAAATACCACTGCCGAAGATTATGCTGCCGTCGTACCCTAAACTCTGACAACTCTTACAGTGTTTTTTTTCATTACAACATTCCGGTTAAGGGATATGGATTTCAAAGATGTCCATCGGTCACAAGAACTAGAACCGAAGAGACCGGATGAGATAAAAGAGTGAAGAAAACACATGGAATAGTATAAGCGTGGACAGCGCCATACGTAAAAGAGCTTGTCCGCCGACACCTGACTATTGCTAGTAAAGTTTTACCTTCTCGTAATTTACTTAAACGTAGATTAGCAAACCACCTAATTTTAAGATTTTTGTGGGCACAAATCTCAATTACCCTTAAGCGACAAAAATTCGATAGGCCATTAGAACATTAACACGCTTGACGTTGCGGACCACAAAGTGTTTGGGTGTCAACACTGAGACCATTTAGCAATATATGCTTTGTTTCAGAGTACGTGCTTTCCCATGCTGGTATTTGACGGCTTGATGGACCCTACAAGCATTCAAAGAGAAACAAATGCAAATGCGGCTTCCGCACGCAGCATATAAATATATATTTTTTATTTACATGTTGCATATGACTGTTTGGAAAGCAGCGAATGCTATACGCCAGAAGTCAGTTCTTTCACTAATCACATAGTGGTTTTTAACCGGTACTCCGGCATACTCGAGAGCGACGTCCGAATTGGAATCGATTTCCAAAACAGCCTATTTTTGTAGTATTTGAGTAGAAAGTTGAACCGCATATTTTGACTTTCCGCCAGTTCCGCGATTGTCACCCGTTTGCATCCCAACGCTTATGATTCAAGAACGAGCGACTATGGCGGCAACACGATTTAACCATCGGTGGTGGGAGTACAAGTATCTGTAGGGCAAAGCCCTGCGGTAGAAGGGAAGCTGCGGAGATTGTTTAATAGAGAAGTACGCCTCTCTATCGTTGGCTCTTTCGTGTCGGCCAATCGCAAGAAGGGGACGAGGCAAGACGCTAAACGTGGGATATAGAGGGAGATTTGTTTTTATGGTTCCATTGCGGCGGTGAAACCAGGCCGACGCCGGCTCGCGCGGGCCGTGGAAGCGTGCAAGAGGCTTAGCGACAGTGAAAAACCCAGCTAGCATATCCATCTTTCCAGGTGTCAATAACAGACCGCCAGGCGCCTCTCCACTCCTAGAGTTCGGAAGAAAACCGTCGCCGAAACTTCTCAGTTGGGCTCTGGGAGACTCCGACCGTGGAAGGTTCTTTTAAATCTCGCCCGATTTGTCTATTCCGCTCAGGCGAACTTCCGGAACTACACTCAGACGAGATTTACGAAAGCTTAAGATAAGGGAACTCTCCATCGTCGATGGGCCGAGATTTGTCAGTATTCTAAGTATACGTGCGTTCACATTTGGCTGTTATTGTGCATTAAAGTAAAGATGCGGGGCGGTTGCCTAAACGGGGTACAGCATTTGAGCTTATAATAGCCATATCGCGTAATGAGAACCAAATTTTATTTTTTACTCGCAGATACCGTGCTCACCAAGTCAGTCACTAAAAGAGGAATCAACAGCTGCAACAGTAACAGAAACCTCTTTAAAATCGGATAGAGGCCCATTAAAGTTTTAGCTCAGCCGTTAGAGTTGGAGGTAGTATTTCTCCATTCAGTTTTTGCGCTTCTGTTTTCTCTTGTTTTTTCTTTCGCCGCTCTTTGGGCAGACGAAATGAACTTGCATGCCGTTGAATTAGCCTATTTCCAAGCGTTTTTCGTTAAATTAGCCTAGTTTCAAGTCCACCGCAGCAAACGACGTTCAAACGAATGCCTCGCACATAAATGCCAAACAAAAACAAATAGGTCTCATAAAGATGAAGCCGCATTCGTGATGAGCAGCAGCGCTCCAACCACGAGTCAAGACGTCTTGAAGACGTAAGAGATTCGCCTGCACCTCGCAACCGGAGGAGCTACATAGGTGCGCAAGTTCGAACCCCACCGTTGCACATTTGCATTTATTGGGGTACTGTCTTGACCGGTGCTCTGCGACTTCCTTGCGATCTCCCTTCTTGAACACTCGTGTGGTTACACCCGTCGAACGTAGGAGACGTAGTGAACTGGAGATTCCTTTCCATAAACTGGCACGAGATTGCGGCCTGCCCTCCCTTTCATCTATTTATCCCTTTATATACGCACATGCATCCCTTTACAGATGCGTTTATTACCCTTCCTCTTGTATATCGTACCTTCTAACTGTCTTGTCCCCTGCCCGTAGCTCACCGGTGGGCGGGGCGGAGGTTCTCGCTATTTTGCGAATTAACTGCCTGCCGGAAGGAAGAGAGGTTTTGGTCTGTGACATACCACCGCTACTGCCTACTCAGCGTATCTCTTTTGCGTGCGCTTTCTATGGGCGCACAGTTTGATTCACGCGTGTTGGAAATTTGCAAAATTTCGTTGAGATCCGAACACGAATTTAGTGGCCAGTTGCTTGTATGAACGAGCGCACATACGTATGCATGTATTGTACTTGCCTATGCGAGCGTGAATATATGCGAGTGTATATCCGCAGATGAGAATCGTGTGTCTGTGTGTATTGTGTTAGGCTAGGCGCGTTTGACAGTGTGACAATGCTCACCAGCAACGCCTTCGTCCATATTCGAGCCGTACAGGGTGGTGAAGGTGATGGCGGTGATGACGACGATGGCGGTAATGATAGTGCGACAGGTCCTGCATTCTGGACCGGCTGGCCGTTTACCGCCGATGACCTCTCGTATCTGCCGTGTTCTGCCTCCGTAGAGCTAGTTCCCTTCGTATGCGGCACCAGGACGGGAGGGAACCACCATAGTCGGGCGTCTGGACCAAAAATTGTATGGAGGACATCGTGCTTCACAGTCGCAGCCGACATCACTGGGCAGTCGCCATAACGAAGCAACGACTACGACAACGACGACGACTGCTACTACTACAACTACTACTACTACTGGCGCTAAGCATGCAATCTGTTAGTTAATCTGCGATGGTCGTCACGTGCTACTCTCCACGTCCGAGACGACACCGCTGCGAATAGGCGGGCTCGGGCCCGATGCCGAGGGAGCTGGACTGACGAGCTGACAAGCCAGCTAGCACTTCACTTACTGCAGAGGACGCAGACCTTCTCCTCGAAAGAGCGGCGACCCTCTACCGGCGGTCGAACCGCCCCTGCTCTGCTCTCGAGGACTGAGCGAGAGCACGAGCTGTCTGTCCAGTGTGCAAATCTCCTTCCTTCGTTACTGAGGGGTTGGGGAGACGCCGCGAAGAGGGCGCGCAGGCAGGCAAAAGAACGCGACATAAAGTGACGACTTCTGCTGCTGTTGCTGACGGTGCCGCTGGTGTCGCAGCACGTAATGCAAGAGCGTGCGTCCTTTGGCGGGGCGCCGCCACACTAGCTTCGTTCTTTCGGAAGCCGCCTGCGTTATGGCCGCACCACCGTTCTATTCGCAGGTATACGGCAAGCGAATACTATTGCTGCTGCTGTTACTACACCGGCTGGTGCAAGATGCTACCTGTGAGAGCTTGTATTGCTTTCCTTCTTAATTTGCTATATATATACATATATATATATATATATATATATATATATATATATATATATATAAATATATATAGCATATGAAGGAGCGATTTTTGTAATGGAGTTTGATGGTAAAGCACCATCTTTTTTTATTGAGACATCTGTGCCCCCCGTTTTTTTTTCGATCATTGTCGATTTTTAGTCCACTCCGGCATTCACCTTGTTAAAATATATATACACCATAAATGGCTAGAAAAGGCGAAGTTGTTGCGTTGATGGAAGTTTGCAAAAACCGAGATCCTGTGATATCTTATATTTAAGCTCACGTTTAATACATTTTAAACTGCCGGTGGTACGCTCATAGAATAAACGTATTGAGGGTAATGCGCATTTTACGTGTATCATCTGCGTACCAATTCGATACTGGTGTGATTCGTGGCATGGTTGCCGTAAGCCGTTTTCCTCCGCCCCGATTTCGAGCTCCTATAAGGTTCTATTGGGCTAACAGAGGAAAGACATTAGCGGAGGTCAGATAAACACTTTGGCTTGACAGCAGGTGCGCGATACTTCCGTGGCTTCTGGTACGCTCGATAGCAGGTTCAATTTCGGGTGTGGGCATCTATGTCTTATGTTCAAGCTTGTCAGGAGTGTGTTGGCAATGCGTTAGGTAAGAGTGGCACACACCTTGGTGGCGCGCTGGGGTTCTGTCCTTGGTGCCACGCTGTGACAAAAATGTTGCATTTGTATGTGAAAGCCCACATACAAATGCAACATTTTCGAGCAAAGCCGCAAAGGTTTCACAAAAAAACAAATAGAGGGTGCGACCCATTGGACCCTGGAATACGCAGCTTGCAAAAACCTATCCCACACAGGCACACGTATCGGGGGGAGCCCGGCCGTGTTTGGTTGGGGACCTCTGGGGTCCGACATCCGGGGGCGGAGAAAACGGCTTACGGTAGCTATATAACGAATCGTACCACAATCGATTTTGTGTCGAAACGATTCCCATGAGATGCGCATTCTTTTGAATATATGTTTATTTGAGCGTAGTGGCAAAATGTTCATGTAGTGCACGTGAAGGCTAAACACGAGACAACACGGGATTTCGATATTTGCAAACTTTTGCGCTTCCCCTAGCCAGCGTTGTATATCCTTTACGAAGCAGAGAACATACAGTTCTGCTTCCTGTTTTCCAAACACGCAGGTGTGCTTAGTTTCTCAATCGGACAACTCGTTCTCTCGCAACGACACATATTTTGAAGTGACCACATCGGTGCAACACTCGGCAAAAAAAAATCCTAATGGAAGAAGGGGCGAAAACGTCTTGTTTGGGTGTGAGGATAAAATTTATAAAAGTAGCTTTTTTTGCCTTTTTTGTACATAGTTGTGCAAAATTTCTGTCTGTGGGAGAACCAGTCAACACAAGAAAAACCGATCACACCGGCGTGTTCTGCATAACCGGCATGACCCGACGCAAGCTAGATTAGGCGAAAGGCGAATAGCCAGGTTAAGGAATTTCATAAAAAGTCGATATGTTGTTATACCTTACGTTAAAGTTTTTACGTGCAGAGTTTCAAATTTTGCTATGAAGAAAAGAAAATGTACGCCTAAAAGACTGTTCTTAGGCAATAGCAAATCTAATGCCCATCATTTCCATACTAAAGTGATAGTGCTGCGTTACGTAGTTGTCGCCATATTAAAAGTAAAGACACGCATACTTGCTAGCATTTTGGCCTGCTTTAGCAAGGATGTATCAGAACGTTAGGTACATAATTTAAATTTTGCTAGAACTCGACAAGAAAATATGTTTTCCCAATGGAAAGAAGGGGCGGAAAGGTTTTGACAAAATGTTACGACTCGGAACGTGAAAGCTTCAACGTTAAACATAGCTTTTATGGCTGTCGAAGAAGTTCAGTTACTTGACTTAGTACGTAATGCGGTTCTACCACTTTGGTACGAAAATTATGGGCATTAAATTTGCTATTGCCTAAAGGTAGTCGTTTAGGCGTACATTTTTGGTCGTAATGGCAACATTTTACGGTTCTGCACGTGAAAGCTTCAACGTCGGTATGATCGATTCACTTGTGTGTTCTTCTGCAAACGTAGATTTTGCGCAACTATAGAGGAGAAAAAGGCAGAGCAGCTACTTTTATAAAGTTCATCCTCACTCCTAAATAAGACGATGCCGCCTTCTAGCCAAACTGTTTCAGATATTCACCCTCGCGCTGGTCCCCCGTCGTTGTTTCTATTTGTATGGCCAGATCTCGAAAAAATGCTGGTGTCTCACTGTTGATGGGTCCTAATGCTTCCGCAGCTACCGGTACGAAGTGAAGTCTGTCGAGGTCTCCGTATTTGCGTCTCTTTTTCTGTTCAGCGTGCTCTGCTACCCATCCTGTACTGACAGAGCTATGACTGAGATACGAGAGCGCTACGCTGCAGGACACCGTAGCATCCCAGGCATCCTTGGCCTTCCTAACTGCTCTTTAAGGAAATGTATTTAACTCGATATATATATATATATACTAATACTACGTTCACTATTTTAGGAATACCACGTGGAATGCTTGCCGAAGCAATTGTTTTAACTTTTAATTTGCTCCTTTCTACATGACGGTCCAGTGATTTTTATTAGCAATACCGTAGTTACTATGCGGCTCTTATATATATTTATGAGTACGAATAGTACGTTATGTATCTACGAGCTGAACGAATAGTAAGGACGGTATGGCTAACACAAATCACTAGACAGTCAGGTCAATAGAATATATATATATATATATATATATATATATAATTGTAACAACAGCGCTGATCTGTGCATCGGTCTTCACAGCGTCAGCTATTAGGGAATCATCCGCCACTGTAAATGCGACGTTGAGCCTGCTGCCATCGACTAGGCAAACGCTAATCGGTGGGCCTCTGCCATACTGCCTGTCCGATTTCACAGCCTACGCATATTTTGCACTGCCGGGCTTTCGTTTCCGTTACGCTGCTGTTCTGTTTAGCTATTGGAACGCCTCAGCATACGTATGGGCGTTCGGGCCCCACAAAAAGTCATACACTTCTCTTCAGCTTCGACCGTGGCTTTTTTTTTCACAGCAGAACAATTTCCCGTTCTGTGTCCTTTTGGACGTTTGACTTCTCTCAGCAACCGTTCTACGACGCCTTCCTAGGAGTTCGTATACTCGGGAACAAAATAGCTGTATGCGACGCATAGGGCTGTATTAGTCAAATGTAAATAAGCAAAACAGAAAATTTACGCTAGTTGGGTGCGCAATCGTTTTGCTGGTTTAAAATGACACCGGAATTGCTCGCGTTTCTCACACGTGAATATATATATATATATATATATATATATGGGACACGCTCTCCGATTGGCACCGACAGAGCAAACTCATCTCGTCAATGTATTTTTCTTCGGGTATAAGAGGACGTACGGATCTACTATAAACCTTGACTACCTTGAACTGTTGGTCTTCGTAGAAAGTAATTGGTCGGTCCTAACAGTTAGGCCATTTGAAAGAAGGGAGCAGTGATCTACTACAAACGTTTGTTTTTTATGTTTATATAATGCCGAGCTTATACGCTCGTATAATAACGAGGTACAACGACGTCTCTTTAACGAAGCTGCCGACGACACAGCCAGAGCTCGCTTAAACGCCGTTACCGCCAAGGATTCAGGGGCCTGGTTACACGCGCATCCCAGTGCCCCCATAGGTACCCTTCTTGATGACGAGTCGATTCGCATAGCAGTAGGCTTACGACTAGGGGCAGATATAGTTAGCCCTCATCGGTGCCAATGTGGTTACCCCGTCGACAAACTAGGACATCACGGACTATCGTGCATTATTAGTGCAGGACGACGCTCGAGACATGCCGCTATTAATGAGACCTTTAGCAGAGCCCTTAGGTCGTGCGGTCGTCCGTGCATTCTTGAATCCCCAGGTCTGCGCGGAGGACGGCAAATGTCCAGATGGTATGACACTCACACCATTCGAGCGAGGCAAAATGCTAGTTTGGGATGCAACCGTTATCGACTCCTTAGCTCCTTCTATGGTCGGTGGCGGCGCATCCGAGGCTGGTTATGCAGCCCACCTTGCGGAGACTAACAAGTTGAGAAAATACTCATCAATCGGCTATCCCCATGAATTTTGCCCTCTCGCGTTTGAAACCCTAGGTGCCCCTGGCGTTCGGACCAAGCAGCTGATCCGCAAAGTTGGGACCTTGTTAAACCTGTCATCCGGTGATAACAGGTCATCGTCCTTTTTTGAACAACGCCTGGATCTTGACATACAACGTGGAAACGCTGCCTCCGTTCGGGGCACACTCCTAAAGTGGTCTCGCCCTGGCCTCATCGAAACGGACACGTGACAGTCACAATGCGCATTGGCTTAGCTAGCTGATGTGTGTAACATATACCTAATGTATTATACGGAAAATAAACTTTATATATATAATGCCATGGGTCAATAGCCGTTACCTGGAAAACCTGTCACTTGGAAAAGTCGGTATGCATATTTAAGCTCAGGATTTTTTGGTATTTGTGAAGTGTGTCGTCGAGGCAAGGATTAATAGGATGTGTTGTGACCATATTAGTACGGAACGCCATTTTCCACGCAGCTGTGGACGCTTCGGTGCGTGTTTCTGAGAGGCGATCGACTTAGTAGATTCAGACATAAGGTCAGTGAAATGACTGCTGTCTGATTCTCGCCAACGAGGAATGTTAAGCGGCGAATTCTGGCACACGACTGAAGGCCCTCTCAGAGGAGCTCATATTTTATGCGTGCATAAACGGAACTTTGATGATAGCAGACGATCTAAATAGACGAAACATAAAATATAGCACATTTTCATGCAAATGCAAAGTCTGACTTCAACGAAAGCTCAGCACCAATAGATTTTGTTCAGCATTTTTCATATCTTGGAGTAGTCTTTTCAACGCGGGGATTACATTTTACTGGACATATTGAGGTAAGAGCTCACAAGGGCATTCTATAGTTTCATAATATCCCAGAGCCTCATCGGTTGTCGCTGGATGTCGCTCTCAACCATTTTAATTTAAAAATTGCACCGACCGCTACTTGAGGGACACAAGTTATATGGCCGCACCTATCGAAAGCGAATCTGGAAGTACTCCATTAATCAACTTGAAAATCAAGGCCAGCTTTTTAAAAAGAGTGCTAGGAATCCACCGCACTAGCCAAAACCAGCTTGTCTATCTGCTGGCCTCGACACCACTCTTTATGGAGGATTTCAAAACAACTTTTGCTTTACCGGGAAAGGAGGCCTTCGAGAATAATATTGTTGAATTTGATAGTCGTTTCAGTTTATTGTTGTTGTTAAAACTACGTTTTGGAGCGACTAACAGTTAATGGAGAGCAACGGCATAGGCAATGCCAAAAAACGGGTATAAACAAAATCACATAATGACAGCAAATACTGCCAGAAATAGCTACAACCAACGTACGCGATACCAAACGAGTAGCAAGATATGTCAGCAAACGAGTAACAGTCAAACATTTATTTATTTACCCTATTATTACTTATTATTACTTAATATGTGCCTCCTTAGTGTAACATTTGTGTGCGAAAATGTTTCGCTTCGGAGTGACCGTAAAATAACTTCCTTGGGTCAGTAAACATACCGGCTTGTTGGCACGGAAAGTCTGTGTCTGTGAAATATTTTCAATGTTGGCTAGCAAAAAAAATTTCGTATTGAGCTTTTTGAGCTTTCACATTGAATGGCTTACAATTTTGCAATTGCGGCCCTAAGAGACACACAGTTAGGAAAATACGCATTTAATGACATACCAAATCAATAGTGGTTCGATTTGTAATATGATCACCATAAGCCGTTCATTCCCGCCTCCGATATTGGATTCCCCTAGAGTCCCATACTCGCAGAGGAGGAACGTTGGCTGCTGGCGAATGGTCTGTATATGACGGTGTTCAGGTTCTCGTTAGCCCACCAGTAGCAACTGTGTGCAGTTTATATGTATGCCTCTTGTGTACACGCAGCTTCATCTGTAAAAAGCACACGTGCAGGGAACTCAACCTGGGATGGTCTTTCTTCTAAAAAAGCTCGCGAAAGCAGTTAACGTATGACGTATGATAATCAGTAGGCCGGGTCCATGCTTCCAACGATAGCAATTGTGGTGTAAGAATATATTCCGAAGAGTGAAGCTTTACGAGAAAGTATTCACCATCTCTTTGTCAAGGATGATTTTTCCACAATGGTTCAAGTCGTAGGGCAGAATAATCAAACCTCGACAGATGGTCTATGCTAATACCGCACGACCTACAGCAACTTTGGGTCCTAGACAAATAATGCACAAAGATGGAGAGACGTGCTTTGTCACCTACCCCCACCAAGATTTAGAAAAAGTGTCGACCAAAAGAAACAAGCATCGAATAAGCAACCGAAAGGACTACAGCCGAAGTCTCAAGAAAAACAACATTTAAATGATCTTCAAATATCGTGAACAGACTTCTCCAGTAATGGAAGGTCTTCAAACCCTTACTGTCTAAATAGCTAGGTGAAAACTAAGACTTTAATAGAGTTGTATCTTTTCTTGAGGCGAGGCCGGAAAGGCCTTTATGATAGCTTAAATGGCTCTAAATAAGTGCTTTTGGTTTCCTACGGAAACACGAGTATTGGCGAAAACCATACATAAATGACATCACAACAATCCCATCCCGACGAAGCCATAACAGATAAAGGCTCCCAACCGATCTTTCCACTATCCCAGGCCCCTTATACCTGCACACACTGCGATCGCGCTTTGAGAACCTCACAGGGCCTGCGGGCGCACATGACCCGTGTCCCCTTCCCCCCGGCACATCTACGCAATTAATATGTAACACTCATTCAACCAGAACCGACTGACTCACCCAATACGCCTTCGCCACTTCATAATTATTTTAGAGATTCGTCATCAGCCAACCCAGAGACACTGGTTCAAACTTTAGCGCAGATACGTCGAGACCTCAAAATCAGGGCCAGGGTCATACTCCGGAGAGCGAGAGAAGCCTATGCCGCAGCTTACACAAAGGCATTGAATAATTTTAACTCAAAGCTGGATCTTGTAAGCTGGAATAGCCTAATGTCTGCTTCATCTTTGATGCTGGTTTTACCGCATATAAAAGATCATGAAGCCACACTGACCAGGATAGTCAAAGATAATGTGGCAGTGCTCGAGCAGAAGACTCTGGAAAGTCTCCTGCAGACAGTTACGAACCCCCTAATTAATAGACTAGACGGCTCAGCTGAAGACTGGCAGAGCGTGTCTATGGCTGGAAGAAAACTAGCCGATGGCTATCTACGGTCTGCCGCTAGAGTCCTGCTGACACATTTGCACCACGTGAATCCCGCACATAGCGTGAATTAAAAAATAAACATTCGCCACCACCGGCCGTCAATCAGGAGCGCTTAGAAAACTTTGAACAACCTACTGTAAGATACTGTGAGAACGTCAAACGGTTGGCGATCTTAAAGGCCATTCCTTGCTCAGTCCTAGTTGCAAGCAGAGTCGGACTGAATGGACTGCGACCACGTCATCTGCGCGATATGTTGGATCAAACCGTCCCTCTGTCAGAATGCCCGCTAAATTATCTGAGCATATTCCTAGGCAGAGTGTTAAAGGGCACTTTACCTAAGTTATACCTACTAGTAATCTATTGTAAAAATCTTACAGCTCTTAAGAAAAAAAGGCATTTCCATAAGGTCCACAACTAGTGGATTGACTTTGCATACAACTGCTGCAAAGATAGCAATAGCTACAAATAGGAAGGCAATTTTGATTGCAATGCACTAGTACATACTAGATGCGCCCTCTTAGAGACTGAGCGCCAAGTAAGGGTCTGGTTAAACTTGATTTCTGCAATGAATTTCATACGTTAAGAAGGGACAGGATACTAAATGCAATGATGAAGAAAAGTTCAGAGTTTTTGCCTATGGTCTAGTAAAGTTACAGAGATCCCTCGCCTTTGACCTGGGACACAACTTCAACATTGCATTCAGAAGCAGGCATTCAGCGGGGTGACCCGCTAGGTCCTACTATATTGAGTGTCGGTATATCAGATTTAGTATCGCAATTACAGCCCCTTATGAACGTGTAATATCTAGATGACACCACGCTTGCCGGCCCTGCAAGTATCATCGCGACAGATTTAAGAAGTGTGCTGCAGTTTGAAGAAGATGGGGGCTGACACTAAGCGCTTCAATATGTGAGATTGCTGCTGTCGGGGCTCGCTTCAGGAGAGAGAGAAAGCAATTCAGGAAACCTCAGAAATACTCCCTGGTATAACGCGCGTAAAGTTAAACAACTTAGAACTTTTGAGGGGCTCTGTGCAGAGAGACAGAATTTCACATACACTCTTCATGAAGAAAGGCTCTCACCACAATTTGTCCACGACTGACAAGCATGTACCCTCAGGCTGCGCTGTGCATTTGGAGATATAGCCTAGGACCATCAAGATTTAACTACGTACTGCGCACATGTCCTGCTTTGGTTTGCCCTATTGCATATATGACGTCAGCAAAGACATACATAGTGAAGTCCTAAACATCCATTTAGAAGAAAACACCTGGCAGGTCTTCCGATACGTGAAGGGGGTCTGGGAATAAGAAGTGTTATTGTCCTAGCCCCTGTCTGCTACGCTGCTTCACTGGTCCGATTTGGTCCGGTGGCAGCCTCGTTAGTGGAGGAGGCAGTTCGATCACAAATGAGACATGAAGCGTACGGGAAAAAGTACGGGACACTGTCAGAACCATGCTGGATCTGGGCCCTTTAGAAGAATACCCCAGCCAAGAAAACCTAGATGAGCTCAAAAGCAAAAAAGGGGCAGATAGATCTTAGAGGAGCCTGTTTCTCGGAGAGACCGCGCCGTTTTCTTAGCGGAACAAGACAACTTCAGTGGGGGTTGGCTTAAAGCCTTACTCTTCCAAGGCACCATGCTGGATTCCAACTCTTTCCGCATGATGTCAGCATTTAGAATCGGCGCTCCTGTTCGCGAGCCGTTTCTGTGCAAGCTGTGTGTAGAAATGGTAGATTCCAGTGGTCTACACCCACTTAGTTGCCTGAAAAGCGCCGGCAGACATTCTGAACTAAGCAGTGTGATTATAAGGTCTCTTAGGAGAACCAGTATACCATTTACACTTGAACCAAGGGGTTTAGTATCCGCTGGCAAAGCAAGACCTGATGGGGTGACCATTCCATTATGGGAAGTCCTTAGCTTGGGATGCAACGGTTTCGTGCAAAACTGCGGCTTCCTATTTACATCACAGCTGTTGAGCCGGGGTGGGTAGCAAACCACGCGGACGCCAGAAAACGGAATAAATACGCTGGACTGGAAACAAGATATATTTTTAAGCCTATTACCATGAAGACACTATGACCAATAAGTCAAGAAACCAAAGCATTCCTCAATAATTTAAGTAAGCGAATTCAGGAGGTCATGAGCGACCGAAGGGAGGGACAATTATTGAGGCAAGCGTTGTCAGTGGCCGTTCGCAGAGGGAACGCGGCATCTACTTTGGGCGTTCTGGGGTAACGTAATACTTTAAAAGAATTGCGATTATACGTTCAGACCTCACAACTGTAACATATATATATATATATATATATATATATATATATATATATAATCGAACTGCCTTAAGTCAACAAGAATATACGCGCCTTTGCTCGTTTCAGTACATTACCGTCGATGCACGAAAGAAAGCGCTGCAGAACCACAGCATATATAGCTATGCTACCAAAGTGTGGCCAACGAAGTAGAATTTTACCGAGGAATGGAGACCGACAGGCACCTAAAAACAACGTATCTAGTATCGTAATGGGTCGTATAAAACGTTTATGTATGGACCTCCGCAGACAGGATTAGGCAGAAAGTATCGCTTATTTACGTTAATTAAGCGGGTACAGGCAAGCGCATGCTCACACCTAATCTGATGCGGTAGAAGAGTCTATAGTAGAGTAAGAGTCTATATCGTCGTAGGACCTTGCCAATAGTAGGTCCAATTTATAAGATAAAATATTGACTAATGGTAGAGGCGACTAGATGCCACGGGCTGTAGCGCTCTCCCGGCAGTCCGTGTCGACCAGTAGAATTGACACATTGTCGAGCCCAGTGGCGTGGTGCATTCGTTTGCGCCTCGCAACCGGGGAGATACAAAGGTGCGCGGGTTCGAGCCCCACCGCTGCACATCTGTATTTATGGAAGTCGGTCTATGAAGCAATGCGAAAGCAATCCTGTGGACGTTAAATCTTGGCTGAGGGTCAGCCCGAAAACTTTACTTAGTAGAATTGACACAAGGGATTGCTACATATATATATATATATATATATATATATATATGCGTTATCCCTTCAATTTTTTTTATTTGTTAGAGTAGGAAAAGCCGCACGGAGGGCTCGTCTCCTGCAATCATTTGCTAAAGCAATCCAAGGTGTCACCGCCTAAATGATCAGATAGGACATTTTCGACGGGCATTTATTTGCTGGAAATTCAACGTTTTTGAAACGAACTTCTCTGACAGTCTTCTGGCGCAAATTTCAGTCAAGGCTCTTACAACTAATCTTTAAGATATCTCGAGTTTTTCAGCTACCTCCCTGATAATAATTCGGACACACGGCAGATTCGTTGTTCCTTCATTTCCGGCTTCTTAAAAATCGCCGAAATTCGTTTGCTTCCCTTCTCCCAACAAAACTCAAACAATAAGCACCAACACCGATTTACGCGAAATTTGGCCTGTGTGTATCTGATGAATAGAGTTTTAAAGGAAAATAAACCGGGGGACCTTGGTGGTTTCGGTCTGGCGGCAATATTGAAATGACTAGAATCTTCTAATACGCAAGCAAAGACGATTGGATATCAACTAATCAATGCATTATAGTACATAGAAATGGTATATACGTTGCTTGCCATCGTTGTGGTCCATTCAATGTAGCGCTTCTGTTGGTGTTCTACTCCTTTTTCTCATTTGTCGTGTTGCACTTGCACACATATATATATATATATTATATATCCAAGATTAACGGAAACGACTGATGTTTCCGAGACTTAAATAAAAATGTGATGTAATTATCAATACCGAACGGTGATTTATATATGTATATATATATATATATATATGTATATATATATATATATATATATATATATATATATATATATATATATATATATATATATATATATATATATATATATATATATATATGTTCAAATGCCGCGTAGTTCCGAGTCTTAGGAAGTGGGGACGAATCCGAGGTTAGTGGACTTGTGAGTCTCACACTTCTTGCTGCGAGCGATGCATGTGCATCAAGCATTCCCAATGCCCCCACATCTAAAAAATATGTCTTATTCATGCTCTAAATATTCGAGAATATATCATAGAAAAAAAGCACTTAGTTGAAATGTATGTCGTGACTGATTGTGAATAATTGTGAATGTGGGGAACGTTATAAAGCGAAAAACTAACGAGCTCTGGAGCCGCAATTTTAACTATTTCATCTTTCAGCCAGTGTGAGCCAGCATTCCGTGGCGAGCACTAAAAACCTTCCTAATGACCCCTTAACGTTTAATTACTGCGCACGTGGCTTCTATAGCACGGCTTTTCATATAACGAATACAGATTATTCGCAATTGCACATCTGTTATCCAGCCTCTGATAATTATGTTTATTGTGTGTCTTAGTCATTTCAACTGCGCGTGTAGTCTCGCCTGTGCCAGCCATTATACCTTATTGTGTTAAATATTTATAGGGTTCTAGAAAACCACACAAGAGCATAATCTTTTTTGTGCTTCGTATAGGTAGAAAGCTAGATACTGGCTTGTGGGGTTATCAACTTTTGTCCGCGCCAAAGTGCATGGAGCACTCCTAGCCTCTCTTTGCAAAATTTCCATGACACCAACCTGACGGATGAGTGTTCCTAGTTGACACATTGATAATCCAATTGATATATAGAAGCAAGCCTTGCTTACAGTATGTACGCGTGCATGCACCGACCACCGACCACATCCACATGATCTTCCGTGCCCTTCATATTGGGTAGTGTAATGGCATCACAGGCGATGTTACATTGCTTGCTAAGAAGTCTAAAAATGTTGTTACAAAACCTTCTCAAGGAGAATAACAGCACTTGAAGGCAACACAGCAAAGCAGTATGCTAGCTTCAGCACTATTAGAGCTTTGTACAGTTTGATATGTATGCATAGTAATCGGGGTTCGTCACGATGACACTTTTCATCGAAAGCTTACAATTGACAAAGGCGGATTTAACGGCATGAACAATGTGCTCATGAAATGTAGAATCATTTGACACGAGAACACTCAGGTCTCGAACGAGTCGAGCCCGGTGGCGTGGTGGATTAAGTCTCCGCCTCGCATCCGAAGGAGGCACATAGGTGCGCGGGTTCGAAACCCGCCGTTACACATTTGTATTTATGGGGGTCCGTCTATGAAGCAATGTGAAAAACAGTTCCGTGGACGTTAAATCTTGGCTGAGGGTCAACCCGAAAACTTTACTTTAGGTCTCGAACGAAGTCAAACAACAACTTGTACATGACAAGACAACCAATGCTGTCTTGACCGGTGCACTGCGACTTCCTTGAGATCCCCTTTCTTCAACACTCGTGTGACATCAAAAAGCTAGAAAGTTTCCTCTTATGGCAAGAGGGGCTGCCAGCAAGCTTAAGAGCTTTTCAAACGAAACAGGCTGGAGGTCATCTGGTGTCCCGGTCAACTGCTTTACCCGACAGGGTGAGCAACATTGGTATACCATATACTCAAATATGAAACTTGTTTTTTTCAATTTGGAAAATGTTTGGCATAGCGCCAGGTTGAATCTATACATCCTTTATGGTGTGTCGCCTTTGGCGCTGTAGAGTTCCGGAAGCATAGGCCAACCCTATGCTCAAAGATCGCTTTGTATGAAGAGTTTGCTATTAATAATTTAATATAATGGTCTCGTATTAATAAATGTATTGCATCTGAAAACAGTGTTCTGAAGTAAAACTATTTCCGAACAAATTACCTTGCTCTCTAGTATTGCTGAATAAAAGTTTGACACCTTGACTGCTAGGTGGCTATCTGCTAGGTGAAATCCTATCGTAGGCTTCCAGAAGTGCAGACAAGTCAAAAAGGGTACTGCCTGCAGTCTACATCATACAGAAGCACAACTTCGAAGTTCTAAATACGAGTAGGACAGTGCGCTCTCGGAACATGTTCTACCGTATGGAATAGACAACCTAAAATACCTATACGCGGCGGCTGAAAAAGCTTTTTGGAGAATTTGCCTCCGAGAAAGCATCACACTAGAAGAACCCTCCGAGGGCTACTGAAGATATACGCCTAGTCCGGAAGCAGCGGGCCGCCATGATGACAATAGCCGAGGATTTGTGCGACTTATCTTTTGTCCTTTTTGGACAGGTATGCTTCAACGACGAGCACAAAGAGAGACTTTGCCAACCCTCTTTGCCGTCTCGAACCCGCGACCCAACGTGATCGAGTAGCGTATACATACAATGTGGCGTGTACCGGAAATAATGGCACATTTCATCCAGACCCTACAGAGTGTCAAAGCAAATTGACGAGCACGAAGAGGTCTATGAGATGCCCAGGCTAACAATTGACGTGCAACTGAATGCGGCAGGATGCTATTGAAGGACAACGCGATGACACAGCCTTCGCCACCACGGCCATCGTAGCACCCCGGAGGCCAACTCGTTCATCGGACGTAAAACGGGTGCACGTGGACAGTTGTAAATTTGCGTTTGACGCGATCGTTTTGATGCGGGACATCAAACGTCCCGCGCATATAATGTAACGTAACATCACGTACCATAGTTTAATGCAACGCAAATGGAGCGGGCTAGTAGATCTACAAACGACAAGCGTGCAAGCGAGAAGCCCTTGATCGGCAAGCTAACACGTCCACCTCAACGCAGCGATATCTGGTCCTTCCGGCCTTCAGGAAAGACCTTCTCTCTGTCTCTGTCAGTTAGGCGCAGCGTCGTTTATAGGCTTCGCTTGACGCAGGCTTGCCATTCGTCGGCGAACTGGGCGGCTTTCCGCGTTACGATCAGCTCCGTAGACAGTATCGCCCTGGTAACGAGACGGTCACTGCGTGCCCGCACATACGGCCTATCATCGGGCAATCACTACAGCCAGACGGAGCTTCGTTGCTGGATTCGTATCGCCGATAGTGGTGAAAGCATAGTGGTTGGTGTGACCATAAAAAGTCAGTTTTGCTCTCCTTCTTACTTTTGCGCTTTCTGACACTATTCCCCTCTATCTCTCTCTCGTTCGCTTTCTTCAGGGAAAACTTTTCTCCGTAAGCCGTGAGCCAAGTGGCCGATGCAGCCGACTTATGAGTAGAGCGCCCGGTCAGTGGTGTTGAGCACGGGCAGGGCGGAACTTTTTCTCCAACCTGTCGGCTTTGGTCATCGTTTCGTTGCATACCCCAATATTTCTCGTTTTCTTTTTAACTCTCTAATTGTCGTTTGCTCTCGAGTTATGCTAGGCTTGTTATTCTAACTCTAGCTTTGTCTAGTCAACATAATTAAGCTGTTCCAGTTTTGTTTGTTTAAGGCGATTTCAATTATGTCGTTTTTTTTCGGACTGTTCCTAGTGCGTGGTTATCCCCGTCTCTGTATTACCTCTATAATTTCATTTGTGTTTGCTTGTGCCCGATCCACCATGTGCTTCTCCTTTGTTATTTCTCGCCAGCATTTCCTTTACTTCCTCGCCAAACTTCTTTCTCATTTTGTCCTGTAGATCTAATCTAACTTCTCTTTATGTCTGCTAGCCAGACATACTTTACTTGTATGCCTACTTTACTTTTGTTTTGTCTTCTCTTCGTTCTCGTCAATGTTCTCCATCTGTTCTCTACGTCGTTAACATTTGCATCATGTTCGTCTTCTTCTAGTTTTGTCGAAATCTTTCTTTCTCTTTATTTTCTTTCTCGTCTTCATCCCCTTCTGCGTCAGTGTGGCCCGGCTTGTTAGCCCTCTATCTTTGGGCTCTCCTCGACGTTTTTTCGGCTGTCTATTTTGCTTCACCTCTTGTCTCCCCCCGTCCTTCCTTTGTAGTGCTTCTTTTCCACCCTCCCCGTTCCCTCTCTACATTTTAACCTTCTCATTGTTTCGCTTCTCCTCACCACCTTTTCCAGCACGTTTTCTATCCTAATGGTCCTCGTCCAAGTCCTGCTTATTGTTTGCTTCCTTCATTTAGTTTTCGTTTCTTCCGTTAATTATCCTTCTCCTTAGTTTCAGTTTTGCCGTTCTCCCTAGTTCTTCTCCTTTCTCCTCGTCCTGCTCATTTGAGAGTTCTGCGCTCTTCATGCATATGCATGCGGCTGCATTCTAACGGTTTGATCTTCTTTTCATTTTCCACAAAATTTTGCTATTTGTCTCGTTATACATTAAACTTGCTAGTGCCGCCTCTTTTTCCTTTCTCTTTTGCCCCTGTGCGTTTTCGAGCTCTCAGTGTGACCAACAATGTTGCACACGGTTATATAAGCTAAACGTTTACATCGTGCATTTCGAGGAGATTAGATTGTGATGGCCGCCGACTGTGGAATAGGAGTCGCGGGATTTAGCATGGCGCGACGTCGATACAACCTTTTCTAATTTTTACAGATTTCGAAAGTTGTGTTTAAAAAAACACATATTCATTTTTGTAATGAATGACATATTACAGTTTTTGTTGTTGTGCACTTGGCACACTGCGTGACAATCTATTTAAAGCAGACCCGATACGTTCTTGTTCGTGGCAGCTCAGCTCGGCTCGACTAACTGAGAAGTAATATATAACCTTTGCGGCGCCCGATCGAAGTGTTCCCCCCTTTCAATTAGCCATTTTTCATCGAGCTAGCTCTAGACACCGTCATAACCTGCTGTATTGCGTAATTAAAGCTGCTCCTGTTAGAAACCACATGGGAACTAAGAATAAGCGATAGCTGAACGACAGCGATGGTATATGTCTGCCCCTCCTAACTAACGCTGCCTTACGTATGTGGGGGCGTCGAGTCTGCTTTGCACGTTACCTGTACGGCTATTATAAGGTTGTTTTCTGATTCTGCAGTACTGTACATATATATATATATATATATATATATATATATATATATATATATATATATATATATATATATATATATATATATAGTTATTATCTACTTATGAGTAGCAAAATATATATATTATTCTGGCGGGCAGCCCACTCATCGCATGGTAAAAGCCAACTAGAATAGCTAAATTCGTTTTATATCTTGCGCACTCGACAGGAGGCGGTAATAACAGAAAGCGAGTGCCACAACTTATCGGTTGTGGCATATATTCACAATACGAGATCTATTGTAAAAGAGATCCAGCCGAAAATCTGTGACTAGGCTATTAGAGTGTGACGAGAAGACGACAACGATCCAACGAACTGCGGCGGCCGCGAGAGGACACATCAACAGCGTATGCTCGCGACGCGACGCTCCTTGAAAATAGTGCTATACCTGCGTTCACTGCACAAACTACGACGTTGTTCATATTTATCGACTAAGGCAATTATATAACGCCATTGTGGCCAGCCAGCACGTCGCGTACCAACCCACTTATCTATAATGCTCTCTATATTCTATTCATTCGATTCGTGAATTCGCTGCGTTTATATCATATTCGTTGTTTTGACTTTTAGACATATTGTTACTAGTTACCTGTGAATATGCATTGGTGTAATCTTAGTGTAACAAAGGCACGCTGATGTGGTTATTCAAATAATAATAATAATAATAATCAAGAGATTCATCAGTGAGCTGGGCCAACGGATTACAGATCTCACAGGGAATCGGCGCGAAGGCGAGTTTCTACGGCAACTGCTGTCGCTTGCAGTGTGCCGAGGAAACGCCGGCTGTATTGTCGGTTCCATGGAATAATATTTAGGAGCTAGGAGAAGACAAGGAGTACACGTTCACACCTCACAATTGTAACATTTAAATAATACTCATAAATAATAATAATAATAATAATAATAATAATAATAATATTAATAATAATAATAATAATAATAATAATATTACTAATAATAATAATGTTTTGCGTGTGCAGTCAAACGGCAATTACACCGTTGCAAAGCAGGGTTTTCTTTCAATTATAATAATTATCATTATTAGTTCGCTAAAAATACGTGAATCGTACGCGTATTGTTTTTTTTCGGTTTTATGGTTATCGTATTGGAGCTGACGTTAATTAAAATTAAAATATATTTGCACATGCTTGATTACTTAATCGGTTTAGCACTATTGAAGTTGCACGTGATTTGACGGCCATATTACCATAACGTTTGCTCTTGTATAATTTTACATTACATTTTATTCATTATGTTTAATTTCCGTCTATGTATAATATATACATATACATACATAAGATTGAAACGCTTTATTCAAGGTAGAAAGAAAAGTATACATTCGCATATATGCATGTATGTCATGTGATCAATATGTAGTTATAATCTGCAAGTAGTGCAGGGTGTTGACGGCCTTTAACACTCATGAATATGCCTAGAGATCCTCCATGGGTATAGATGCTGATGTAGCGCTTCCGTGCGATGAACACAGGAACCATGCTGCTAGCCTGACGCGTTGTCGTTAGCTTTTCAACGAACATTTTGTTGAATAGACGCGGGTTCTGTCTCAGCTGAAGCAGCATTTTTTGATCAAGCTTCTTAATCACGTCAATTGTGTGGGGAACGTCAACATGGCACCGGTCAACATGGCAGCGAAATGCAACCCGTTTCGTGAATTTCCGTTCCACTTGTTCCAGGCAAGCTTTGTCCTTAATTAGACCCGGAAACCACGCCGGTGCTGCGTATGTCAGTAGTGGCAGTACGTATGTAGTATACAATTGGACGTACAGCTCAGGAGAGCGTACAGCAAATGATTGGAAGATCCAATTTGCACGTTGAGAAGCCCTTGTGACAACATCAGTTACATGTTCAGAGTACCTTAATTTGTTGCTTGTGAGGACTCCAAGATCTTTTACAACTTAAAGTTTGCTTAATTCCTGACCTTCAATCTTATAAGGGTGTCTTGCATTGCCATGTCCGAAATGCAGGACACAAAATTTATGGATGGACAAGTTTAAATCGAGGGCGTCCGGTCAGTCTTTGAAAGCGTCTAACGTCGTTTGAAGACGGCATTTGTCCTCTATAGTGCGGCACCGGCTGTAAAGTTTCACATCATCAGCGTATACTTTAACTTCAACTCTTCGTGGAATTACATATTTAAGTGAATCGGTGTATAAAATATACATCAGTAATCTGAGGATCGTTTTTTGCGGACAGCCGGATGACACTCGACCCATCGTAGAATACTGTCCATTAACGCGCACCCGAAAAGTTCTGTCTCGGAGAAACGCAGTGAGCCAGTTTAGTATGCGTTCTCCAATTCCGAAGTGGGGTACAGTTTGAAGTAGTTTAGAGTGCGTACTGTTTCGAACGCTGACTTGAAATCGAAATAGACAACGTCAAAGCAATTTGAGTCGTTGCACAATTTTGCCCAATCAATTTGTGTTTCCAGGAGCTGCAGCGTCGTGCTTAAACATTTGCGATAGGCAAACTGGGCTTCCGGTTTAAGACCTTGGTCGTTAGCCTTTGTATGTATGGCTTTCGCAATGATGCTTTCAATAAGTTTGCTCACTATCACCGTTAGCGAGACGGGACATGGTTGTAATTTTTTGTATATGCGTGTTGTAAATTAGAATATGGTAATCGTTTAATCTACAACTTCACACACTTATTCAATTGTCTTTCTATATGAGTGGATACAATTTGATGTTGTTCTCTTTTACCGTTACAATGTTCTAACACAGCGTCGGCCTAAACACCGCAACGGTACGCGCTCGCTTTTAATTAACTGTGTATTTTTAAAACTAAGTTTATGTCTATATAAGTGCTGTAAACGTAATTCGGACGGAGCAGACAACAGTGTCGAACTGTTTGCTGTACGTTGAATTTTATTCGGTTTTTGATTGCTGATTCTGCCACGCCGTCTCTAATACCAAAGCGGAACGTTGCCACAAGTGGGATCGATTCCCGTAGTTTAGATCAAATTGCCCCTTCCTTGCCTGACGACCAGAAGGAGGCCGTGTTGAGGGGAGTCACATAGAAGACAGCAGAAGTCAGTTCATCGTTTAGCGCTCACTGCCTTCGGTGGAGACACTGCACTTTCGTGTCGTTCACTTGGCTGCAAATCGACATTTCATACCGCTTGTCCGCGTTCTGCCTCTGCGTCTACTGTGCTATCACAAGTCTCTACGAGCTGACGCCGACGGAAAGCCCCTGCTAGCAGTTATGCAATAAGGTTCTAAGGCGCTCCTAGCTGACCTCATGGAGCTCACCGTGGCATTCAGCAAAGCCATGAACTTTTAATGGCAAAATCGGAGCCTACTGCGCACAAATCTATCTGGCTATTACCAAAAGGGAAATGGTGAATCTAAGAACAAAGAAATAAAGCAACATACTCGATTTATTCAGTGTCGCCATTCGAAATGACTGGTTCATCCTGTCAGTCCCGTCGGTCGTTCGTCAGCACAGTTGCATTGCATGATTCGTCGTCACTGCTTCGTCATCATCAACGGTGAGAGTTCCCGTCAGCAACTATAGCCGAAGTGACCACCGTCCTCGTTCGATTAAGCTGAAGAGAAGTCTCCTACGTAGAGCAGATCTAGTCGCCTAGTTTCTTCACCGGATCAACAGCGTCAAAATTGCGTCGATCTTGTTTGACCGCGGTTGCGAGAGCCGCTTATACGACGTCTCTCGTGTGGTGGTCGCCCAATTACGCTGCCTCTGATCTCTGCAATGCAGTCGAGGAAAAGTTATGTGGCTTACTGGCTGTCTGACGCTGTTCTTACACTCCACACGCAACACGAGCCACATTCGTACTTCTTTCTTGCTTGTGAACAAACAGGATGGAGAGGTCCAAATCGAACCAACTGGTTTCTGGTCGGCTAGCGCGGTCATCAGCGCCTGCCTCCGTAGTCAATTCGTCGACATATCGTATCGCCTTCACCGACTTCGGCTTTTTAATGTTTTCTCATATGGGATAGGCCCACGTAGAAAAGTTGGTGCCGTCTACGTTCTAGTCAGCAAAAGTGTTTGTGCACTTTAAGCTAAACTTGAAAGTTCCCGGAGAACACACTACAACTGATATCCAGACAACACAAGCAAGACTCTTCGTTTCGGCAATGCAACAATTTCAGGAATTTCTGCTACTCGTATTGACCTGATTCGCGATGCGTGTAATGCAATTATCTATTCAATTGCCTATTGCTGCGGTGTTAACTCCACAGTGATACTTGTCGGTGACTGACTGCAATTTGCCTAACGTTGACGTATCAGCTGCCGGTCTATCGGATTCTGATGCGAAAAAGTCACTCTTTGTAAAATGTGATGGTTTTTTCTATAATAGTCTTTTTTTAACGTGTTACAATGACGACACATGATGCTGGATCAATACTTGACCTTGTATTTATCAAGGTCAAGTATTGATCAGATCTTCATAGTTCGCGAGATTCTGTTCGAGACCCTTACTACTGATTCTGACATCATTGAGAACCTTTCTGTAGTACATGGACCTGTTGCATCTGATCACAAAGCTGTTAGTTTCTTGGTTGTAGTTTGTTCTTGTGAAGGATCAATTTTTCCGGAGAAGCTTGACTATAAACATATGGCCTTGGGGCAAATTGGTGCCCACCATGACATGAACTATTGATTGGTCGATTTCCTGTCATACTTGCGAGACAAAATTATGACAGACAAAAGATGCTGGACTACGGTACAAAAAATGTCTAGAGCTGATTAACTGTGTTAAACCCGTGCCAAAGCCATGATCGATTGAGATTTCTCCAGTTGCAGGCCGTTTAGATAAATATATAAATATCAAAAATGAAATGATCAATGTTATTCCTTCCAAAAAACACGATTTTTTTCTATCTCTGGACCAGACTATCGATTCCCGTGGCAAAAAAATCTGGTTTCTGCATCCCGAGAATATCTACACGTGTGTTTGTTACTGGTTCTGGCCAAATGAATTTCTTTCCCTGTGAATAGTTTTGCAGACATCTGACTTTGTGGTGGTGGTCCAACGGCGCGATGTCAGTACGGTGATCGCGTCAGAATTCCCCAATCGAAGCTTGCTATCTTACGGACGCTGGGCACACTCACATGCGACCTCATATTGGTGGAAGGTAACAAACGCTCTTTGTATTCACGAAACAGTGTATTTTTCTTTGAAGGGTGGCAAAAATGCGGTCGAGCTGATCACAACAGACACCCGTGTCTATCAGTTGGCTACTAGGCGGAAACCCCTGGTGGAAGATGTGCCCATGCCTATCCGATCAAGACCAGCGCACGCAAGGTTTGCGTGATTGGGTTAGCCTCTTAGAACGTACACTCATTGTGTCCGGCAAGCCAAGAGGAACACCTTGCCAGCATTTTGCTGGGCGCTCCACTTTGTTGTGCTCGCTCATCAAATCATGAGATACGCATTGTGTGCCTCGTCACTTGCCTTTGTGCCCACACAAACCCAAGGGCACGAAGATGGCTCCAAAATGCATGGCTAGTTCACGCGTCGCCACTTAGGTAGTCTGTTTTATAGTTTTGCGCAAGCAGTCTTTCTCGAGCGTAATAGACCTTCCAGGGGATCATCTGGAAGGCTTAAGTTGCCGGAACAGAACTTGGCCAACCAATTGCAGCACAAAGTTTTTCAAGTGCTGTCCTCGCCGAATACGCTCCAAATATTTTGGACAGTTCCCGCAGTACTGAGGTTTTTGGTGAACTAAAGTAAAGTCACCGCCCGTAACTAGAATCGTTTGCTGCCTGTTTTGGACAGAATTCATATAGCAAACATTACCAAGGAGATCACTTTACGGAGCAATCGACGGTTCCACGGTGTTTGGCGCTCACACAGATGTCTGTTTTAGAAACATAGCAGACTTCTAAGAGACGTGACGGGCATTTAAGAAACACATCTAAAATTTCAGTTATATGCTGTTTAGTCAACTGTATTCGAGTATTTTTAAGAACAGTGAGATTGGTCTAATGAGCATTGCCTTGTAGTTTAAGAGAGACAATCAATGGTGACACCTTAAATCGCATCTTCTCGAAAGAGTTGACATTCGACACTGCTTGAAGAAGGTTTATGCGAACTGAAATGTTCCCGGCAAGCGTGCCCTTGGCACTACTCGCATCAACAGCTCTGGACGACATTGATATATTTGTTCTGACGGAGGTGTTCACTGTTTTGCTCTGAAGACTGTTGACCCCGGATGACCCAACGGTGGGGTGTCCGTGCTGTACAATCATAGAGTCGGGACCGCATTTCCTGCCTTGTTAGGAACAATCTTGCCCTGCAAGGCACTCGTTTTCGACTTGTATAGCCTACGTAAGGCCTGCTGAAATAGAATCTCGTGCTTGTCGGAAAATTAGTCGGCGATATTCAAACAACGTTCCTATCTTCTGCTTCTCTAAAAGTCGCGGAAGACTTCAACTCTCGACTTGATTGTCCAGCTTAGGGCCGTACAACAGCCCTACGCGATGCTCAAGCTGACTATGGATGCTGGATAGTTACCTTGATGCCAATGTCGACCTTCAGTAGCTACTCAGGACGAATTTTTTTCGGGGGAAAACGCATCTCCATTGCGTTAGAAATCAATGTACCAGATCACATAACACGAGCTTCTAGAAAAATGCCATTGTTGCGAAAATTGTACTTTTTAGCTCCGGTGAAGCGTTTTCACGAGGTTCTGCCTGCCCCCGAAGCCCCCGACGTGGAGCAGTACGCTTGTCTCCTTGTAGAGATTCTTCAATCCTCAGTTCGCCAGCCCAGGACAAACAAACGCCGCCCGTGGTTCAACGCAACTGTCATACTGCCAGCGCTATCCAGGATGCCCTCTGTCTCTTAGCGGAACTGCGGCCAGACCCAAAGCTGCCGTCTTCCAAACGATCTGTCGGAAGACATTAAAGTTAAGAATAGAGCCCGCACCTTTGCTTCTAGACGAGATTACCAGCCAGTCGCTCCCGTTACTTGTAGAGCACACCAGCAGTTACTTAGTTGTTGTTATTCCATCCCACCATATACATATATACGGTTTAGACTAAATGTACCTTTGCAATCAAATCCATGATGCAATAGATGCCTGTCTAAATCTGAACACCGCTTGTTTACAGTACGATGTAGCGATGAGGTGCGCGTGGCGATGTTGAGGCTTGCGGCATGGCGGTTTACTGAAAACGTGAAAACGGATAACTGAATGTCTGTGTGCTGCGCTCCAACTCCCTGACGTTGACAAACAAACTGAGAGGGGGGGGGGGAAAGAACTGTACCCTACGGAAACGGGATAAACAAAACAGGAGTGTCACGTCTGTTTTCTGCGCTGCGCCGGGGAGAACAGTGTTCCCCTTACTCATGGCGCCGGTTGCGTTGTTGTTGCTGTTGCCCATTTTGCCATTGTTTCCCCATCATTGTTGTTGTTGCTGTTGCCCATTTCTGCCATTGTTTCCCCATCATTGTTGTTGTTGCTGTTGCCCATTTCTGCCATTGTTTCCCCTATCATTGTTGTTGTTGCTGTTGCCCATTTCTGCCATTGTTTCCCCCCATCATTGTTGTTGTTGCTGCCAATTTCTGCCATTGTTTCCCCCATCATTGTTTTTGTTGTTGCTGTTGTTGTCGTCAGTATTGTCCTCTGACAGCTGCGTCAACGTTGTCGTATGTGACGGCGACTGAAGATAGCTTAAAGCAAGCCGGGTGCGGCGACGGCCCTGAGCCATTGTGGTCAGCCAGGCACTTGCTCTTGTTGGTAGCTATAGCTATACGCCCAAGAGGTGTCGCCTCATCCCCACTCCATGTATGTGATAGGAGAGAGGCATGTAAGGAAATGGTCTGGAGAACAGAGAGCCATCCGTTGTTGCTTTTATTGTTGCTGGTGGTGGTGACGGCGATGGCGGTAGGGGTGGTGGAGGGGGAGGAGGAGGAGGAGCAGAGCTCTGCAGATGCTGTTGCAGTTGCCCACGTTAATAATGCCAAAGAAAGTCTCTGCACTTCGTCTCGTGGAAAATCGCATTAAGGTCGGCCTTATCTAAATCTCCTTGGCACCCGACGTTTAGCGTTGTGTCATGCACGTACCTGTCCTACGTTAGCTACTTTGGCGGCGGCGGCGTCGTCGCGTTTGGTCTGCTCGATGTTGGGCTGGCCTCGGCGGGTTGGCCGGCCGGCCGGCCGGGCTGGCGAAATTAATTAACTGCTCTGAGAAACAGGTGTAGGACGATAGCAAGCAAGGGAAACTACTACGCCCTTCACGCATATGGCACACATCACTCTCAATCGAACTAAAACGCACGTACGCGAGGTGAGGTGTTATGGTCAGAGCGTCTAGTATACGTTGTTATAATTCTACACCACACGTATTTTGCGTTCATTCTTTTTTCTCGCTTTGTTGCGTTAAAGAGTTTCGCTAATATTCGGCAAATATTCTATTCTATTCGCGAAGCAGTATCTTGTCTGTTGTCGTGTTTTGAAAAGGCAGATTTTTGCCCAACCCGTGATCGTTGCCGGTGAGTGTTAGTGAATCAGTTGTTATTTGTTTTTATTTCACCTTAATAATAATAATAATAATAATAATAATAATAATAATAATAATAATAATAATAATAATAATAATAATAATAATAATAATAATAATAAATAAAATAGTGGCACTCGGCAATGTGTGAAACTTGTGTAAGTAGTACTTCTCTGCAGAGGTAGTACCTCCTGTAAACACCGTTGTCTTGTGCCCAATAGGCGCCTATGGTTTTGGCCGTTCAGCTATATCTGTATTGGGAAGAATAAAGGGCGCTATTTCATTGTCAAAAAGAAAAGGATAAAACGCTGCGTAAATATTCTAGTATGGCCGATATTACCGATGGCCCATAGCACACATAGACGATATTATTATTACTATTAAAAAGTGGTATTTACTACGTTCGCTACGTAGCACTAGCACTTCGTCAAAAAGCATACAAAGCATACAAATTGCGCGTAACATGCAAAACGTCATGTGTTTGCACCTGTACCGTGAACTCAAAGTTTAACCAGCATTGCTTTGCTGCCAAGAAACACATCACCAACTACAAGAACGCTGGGGTGTCGCGGAGCGAAACAAAAGCAGCGCAACGGCTGCTTCGTGGACTTGAGCGTAAATGGTGAGTTTTTGCGCAATACTAAGATATGCTCTGGGTTTATCGCATTCATAGGCCGGCCTAGCTTGTGAAAAAGATGCGATTGAAGATGCGGCATGGGAGCTTCGTCATCGCACTGAAACCGCCAATGAAATTGTTTCACCTATTGGTCCAAGGTGTTTGTCTTTGACTGTTCCATTGTGGCATTGTTTTATTCGGGCGTCAGCTGAAGGTTTTGTCGAGAATTTCAATGTTTTATTCATTGAGACTGCTGACAACTGTAACAGGCGTGCGTCTACGACTGGACTGGATTTGAGTTACCCTCACTGACGTAATTCAGATTGTTGATATGGTCCAACCGACGCCGCGCGCCGAAACGCCGCTTGTAGCTATGACTCGATCCTCGATGCATCGAACAGTGCAGAGACCGGCAACTAACGAGCTACTGCAAGCCGCGTAGGCAAATCCTGCACAAAAGGAATTGTTTGCGGCATCCCATAGAAACTCATCGGGCTTTCGTCGGGTTTCGGGAGATGGATGCCCAACACTTCCTCATGAGGTTATGAGGTAGTAGCTGACTAGCTACGTTGTTGTTGTTGTTAAATTCTAGTTTGCTTCTGCTCCGTCTGTTCGTTGACACGATCACCTGACGGGACGCCCTGCACGTTGGTGATGCCTAACAGGGCGCAAACCGGTATGTAACGAGCCGCGTAAACATGGTGCGTGTCGCAGCAAAAAGGTGGACAGTGTCGGCGCTGCAGAAATAACACGTGCAGAGTGCGTTATAAATCGTAGCAGACAAACGCTAAGCTGGTGTGATTGCTAAATGCAGACATATATGCGTCAGTCAAAAGCTGGCAGTAGTAGAAGAGAATGAAGGTGGTGAATGACCATCTAGGGGTGGTGTCTTGTTCGACGGGCGAGCCTAGAAACACCAGTAAGGATATTTGTTGTATAGTAAGTTTTATACGCATAAAACTACGCATATATATATATATATATAGTGCTAAGACTACAATAAAATAGCTATAAAATGGTATACATGACGTAGCACACCGCATGATTGGACACACCAGCGTTAAACGAGATGGCGCACTATTGGTATTTGCTTCATATATGATGTACAAAAATACATACCCAAAAGCACATATTGAACGCGATACGCGATATCTAGAAAAGGCTTTTATACTGGCATTGTATCGTACACTTCAGTTGCAGCATGAGGCGTACGTTGCAATATGTGGCCACGAGGAACGACTCTTATGAGGAGCGATGACTCGAGTCGCATTGTGAAGTCGTCACTCGGAAGAACAGTAACACACGTCATTTGTTCAGTGCTCTACGAGTAGTTTCTTCTAGGGGGACGAACTTATTGGAGAGTTTATCACTAGTGTTCTATATCACCAATCTCATGCGCAGTGTGTCATGCTGAGTGCATGAGTAGATTAGGGACCCTTTCTCAGGTGGATCGTTGACCGCGTATGTTGCACGGCTTAAACCGTTTTAAGCGTCCCCATTCTGCACGAAATTCTAAAAAAAAACCAAAGGCGTGATATCGCACAATCTAAGCGACTAATTGCAAAAAGAACACGACAAGATAGTAAGTACCTCGTGCATGCATTTATTCATACGAAACCTTGTTTGTATAACAGTAGCACGCATGCCGAAGTGGTCGGGAAGGATTTTAATGGCTTTCTCTTGCTTTGTGCCAGTTGAAAATGCTGGCAGCAGGTTTGCGGCTATATATAGACCGTCTGATTCCCATTGTGCATCCATTATATATGCACTGCGTATAAACAGTTTCGACAAGTAGCCTTTTTGGCAGCTCAATAGTTATTCTATCAAGTTATTTTAGAACAGTCCGCCTCCTCCATAGGCGTCCAATAGATTAAGCACGTGTGACATATTTACACAACGTGTCTGTACGTGTGTGCGTATGTATAGTTCTTTGTTATGTAAACGTATGTATAGATGTTTTGTTATTCAGCGGGTGTGTGTGTATAGATCGGACCTACGGTGTAAGTGTTGGACACAATTTTTTTTTGTTGAGAAGACTAACTGGAAAATGCAAAAGCACACACGGTTACCACTGCAGGATTGTTCTTAACGGCAAGTGTGGGACGGTAGTGTGGGGCTCCTACCCACTAAAAAACAGTCATGTTCCCCCCCTCTTCCTCAGCAGGGAAGTGCTGTTAGCATTACTACAAACTAAGGACACTACTAGGCAGCTCAAAAAGTTTCTGGAGTAAGCGCTCTCAAGCGGGTCTTATTGAAGAAAACATTAAAGCATACATGGGAAGATGTTGGGTTTTCATTGTTCAAAACGTTTACGATCAAGATGGCAATGTGGACCATGTTCTATGGAGTGGGAGGTCTTGTTAGGCGGGAACCAACCCAACTCAGACGACGGATGGGTCCGCAAGGCCCGAGCTAGGCTCTAGTTGCCAGTTGGCCCTAGTAAGTTGGTCGTTTTTCTTCAACATGCTGCTGACGGGATGCTGACAGGCTGTTCGCACATACATGCACGCCCGTACAGCCCAAGGCATCTATCTATTTGTTTACCTATCTATCTATCTATCTATCTATATACCTGTGCGAGCGCGTCGCTAAACGAAACTCCTACTACTATATATACTTCTACTACAACAACTACTACTACTATGTATATCTATTTACTGGTCTCTAGCTTTTGTTCACTCCGCCATCGTTGTGGGTTGCCAGCGCATGCAAGGCCTTTAGCTGTTTCTCTATGCTTTCTACCGGAGCAAGATGAGCACAGGGCATTGTTGTTGTTTTTGTTGTTGTTGTTGTTGTTGTTGTTGTTGTTGTTGTTGTTGTTGTTGTTGTTGTTGTTGTTGTTGTTGTTGTTGTTGTTGTTGTTGTTGTTGTTGTTGCTGTTGCTGTTGCTGTTGCTGTTGTTGTTGTTGTTGTTGTCGTTGTTGTTGTTGTTGTTGTTGTTGTTGTTGTTGTTGTTGTTGCCAAGCAACCAGGCGGCCATACACCCAGCCACCGTTCGACCGTCCGACCGCAAGGTTAACATTTGGGCCCCGGGACCGGACCTGGAAGCTGGGGTGCATGTAGCCTGGGTGTCAAGTGCTGCTGCTGCTGTTGCTACTACTGCCAAGACAGCCGAGCCAAGTCTTCTTGACTGCCGATTTGATACGAACCTCTAAGTTCGCCGCAAGCCGTCTTGCCCGAGGCAAGCTATACGCGGTACGCAGAAGGTCGGCGACAACCACGACGACGACGAAAAGAGGAGACGGACGAGGAAGAAGAGAAAGACGAAGAAGAACAAGAAGATAAAGAAGAAAGTGTCTTCCCGAAGATTCTTAGCGGTAACAGCAGCGAGCAAACAACGCCATGAACGGATGCCGTTACCTCGTTGTCTCGGTGTAGACGGGTGTCGCTGTTGTTGTTGTTGTTATTGTCGCTGTTGTTGTTGTTGTTGCTGTTGCTGTTTTAGCTGTTGCTGTTGTTGTTGCTTTTGTTGTTTCTGTTGTTGTGAATATTGATATTAGAGTTGCTATATTGTAGGCAAGCTCGCTACACACCTGCTGTCGCTACGTGTGTGCTGGGCAATCCACCTGAAGTAAGTGGGGTGGAGGCGGAGGTCGAGCCGTATGGCAGTCGTGGTAACAATGAGCCTTTCGGGAAGAAACAAGTGTAGAGATTCTATTCTAAGCAGAGTGCTTGTCGATATCGCTGCTCGTTCGTTGCGTCCTTAATATCCTGCATGCATCAATGAGGGAAGTCGACTTGTACAATATTTTCCCGACTTCCCGCTTGTGCGCAGGCGCCCATCCTTGGGCCGCACATCCCTGGGCCAGTTGTTTGAGCTAACGTCAGCGTCTTTCGTCGCATCTCCAGCCAGCATAACTCCACTGGCTGGCAGTGTGTAGACAACTGGTTCGTGTGTTGCGAGTATACGTTATTTGTGCATCGTCACAGCATAATCGCGCCGACGTAGACATCGTTGCGTCGTAATTACCGCCGAGTAGATACAATCGTATAATACAATACCTATAACACTACACTTATTACTACAACTACTACTACTACTACTACTAAAAGTGAAGTTCTCGGGCTGACCCTCAGCCAAGATTTAACGTCCAAGGAACTGTTTTCACATTGCTTTATAGACGTACCCCCATAAATACAAATCGGTGCAACGGTGGGGATTGAACCCGCGCACCTATGTGTCTCCTCCGGTTGCGAGGCACAGACTTAAGCCACCACGCCACCGGGCTCGACGACATAACTTTTACTACTACTACCACGACAATGTGCAATATAAAACTGTTGCTCGTCCATTCACGTAGGTCTGGTTGCTCTGACTACCCGGTACAGAACGTGCGGGGTAGCCAGGGTGGGGACGGTTGTTAGCGGTACAACGTACAACAGCTTATTCTTCGTCTTCTGCTGCTGTTGCTGCTGATGCTGAACTTGCAGTACTATTGCACCGCTCTAGCAGAAACAGAAGCAGAAGTAACAGAAGAAGTAGCAGTTCAAAGCAGAGCGGTAAACGTAGCAGCACCAGCAGCAGAAGCAGTGGTGGTGGCGGCGGCCGCAGCCACAGCCTTTAAAGCCGCCGCTGCGGCCGCCACCACCGCAAGAGGGGGTGCATAGTGCGAAAAAGTCGGTCGTCGAGCAGCGTTGACGATCGCCGTTCGCCCCCAACGACGATATAGCCATTTGCCCGTCCGTCGGTTCGTCTCTCCCCGCCCCCTCCCCCCGTGGACGCCTCCAGTGAGAAGGGTGGCCGACCGGGCGTGCGTGCGTCGGGAGGTGGGTAGTGGGGCTGGCTGGCTGGCGTGAGGGGCGCATGCGTTTCGGCAGTTTCCGACTCCAGCGAAGCTTTCTCGAGCTCAAACTCCCGAGCTAGCTTACCGGCTGCCTCCCTGCCTGCCTGTTTCACTGCGGAGGGGCTAGCTAGCCAGCCTCAGGGGGGAGGGGGGGGTTGGGGGTGGTGGGTGGTGAATGGTGGTGTTGTGCGGGGCGGAATGGTGGCACTTGGCGGTGGCTGGCGGCTTTGGCCCGCCGAGGTGGGGATATGATACGAACGAACGCACGAATGCAGGGCCGGGGCTGGGCTGGCCTGGGGGTTCGGGACCACCAGAACCAAGGGTGGGTAGAATGAAGGGGGGATATGATAGTAGGAATGCTGCTGCTGCTTGTGGGACTGACTGACTGGCTGGCTGGTTGGTGGTCCTCGCCTTCCAGGGCGGGCCATGGCCTTGTGCGGCAGGGCCTGCAGCTGCCTTCGTTGCCATCTCCGCGGCTACTACTACTACTACTACGACGACTAGTGCACCGTTGTTGCTCCTCCATTATTCCTCCTCATGTGTGCTCCTCCGCGGGCTCGTTGCTGCTGCTGATGATGAGGTTAATGATGATGGTAGTGATGATGATGATGCCGATGATGATGATGATGATGCTGCCGCCGCCGCTGCTTTTGCAGCTGCCTCTGCTGCTGCCGCCTCTGCCAAGGGCGCCCCAACGACACTACTCCCAGACCACCCTACTCTTTCCCCTGCGGCCGCGTTGGGTTGTCTGTATGTCCGTTCGTCCGTCCGCCCGTCTGTCTGTCTGTCTGCCTGCTTGCCTGCCCACCAGCCCGTATATCTATCTGTTCGTCCGCCTGTCCGTTGGTTCGCCGCTGCCACCGCCGTTACCGCCGCCGCTGACGCTGTCTCTCTCGGTTCGACCGACCGACTACCCGACCCTCGCCTGGCCCTTGCCGTGCTTGGCATCGGAGCGCGCGCGCGGTCGCCTCAAAACATCGCAGCGGCTCCGGCACGCTCCTCGCTCTTCCTACTCGGGGACGACTTGTTGCACAAAACAGTAGTAGTGCCACCTAGTGCCCCCAACAATAGCAACAACAGCATCAACAGCAACAGCATCGACAACACCAGCCGCAGCCGCAGCAGCAGCAACAGCAGCAGCAATAACGCGCTAGTTGATCAAGCCAACAAGCGGCCGAGCGGCGGGATCGCGCGGGGAATCGCTCGACTTCCGTTAGGGTGCTGTGGAAAGAACATCGGTTGCTGACGCTCAGTGTTATCGTTCCTTGTTGTATCATCATCGCCGTTGTCGTCGTCGTCATCATCGTGCGCATCGTCGTCGTGATTATCGTGCAAGCCCGTTGGTTCACACGAACGTTCATCTAGCACACCACCACGACCACTCACTGTGAGTTCGGCGCTTCAGGAATCAAGGCGCTTTTTGCTTGCCTCTGTGAGTTTAGCAGTTCACAGGTTCCCAACTTTCATACTCGGTGGGTTCTGCGGTTCAAGTTCTTGGCTTTTACATGCTGCTGTGCGGACAATCAACTGATCGATTGAACTGATCGATCTGTGCATTATTGACGCGATAATCACGAGTTTTGCAACTCTCGGCAGCCCTGAGCTCTCTTCTTTTTCTCCACTCTCGAATTCAGCCGCCACAACCGACGCCTGTCTCTACCTATTTCTCTTTTTTTCAGTTCCGTTTCTCTTTTGCGCTTCTTCAGTTGGTGCTGCTTTGGTGAAGGAGGTGTACCAGTACTACCATTACTGCTACTGCTACCACATTCTCCCATGCGATAGATACGCCACAACTTCGAGTGACCAACGTAACTAGAATTGAAAACAGTCGTACGGGAGAGGAAAAATGTTAGATGGTTTGCGAAGTCGTGCCCACCCTTTGGACCTTTAGCAAGGACGCATTGGATACGACGTATGCACCTATTTGACGTGAAACCAGCTACTTGGATTAGTGTGGTGAAGTTGGCAACGATGCTTAGCGACGTTTCAGAAGTCCGCATTTATACCATGTATCGTCGGTTTGCCTTCCCGCTCGACGAAGTACCAATACATCACACCACCGTTAGGATCTGTCGCAGCTTGTATCTAACTTACTGGCTTCTGAAGGCTACCTTCTTCACGTCATTTCGACTTAAACAGCTCCTAGAAGCGACACCTAAGGTCACAGACACACAGTCTCATACGGGTGTCGTCTCACCTATACTTTAGGCAAAATAAGGGCGGGAAATGCTCCCTTCCCCATGCCCAACTCTCAGTGGGCCCGGGGGCCTTTAATAGTAGTAGTAGTTTTTACTCAGGGGCGCTGCCACTGTGCTGTGCACTTGCTGCGGTACGCCTATAACTGCTTTGCATCTTGTTTTAGAGAGATATTGCTACTGGTCTCTGTTAGTTTGATATTGTGTTCACAGTTGTTGCTCTCGTTCTTGTTATCGCTGCTGCTGCTGATGTTGTTGTTGCTGTTTCGGCGTTCGGGGTTTGTTCACAGGTATGGGCTATGAGGTGGCGGCGCGATGACCCGGTCGCGTAGGACCACTGTTGTTCGGGCCACGACGCCAAGGATCTGCCGATACTGGTGAACCATGTTCGCGCTCTGTTGATGTTGAACTTGCGACGGGGGTTTGCTCATTGACGTTGAGTTGGGGTGGAGGCGGTCGGCCGATCTTGCGATCGGCGGTTGCTGCTGTTTTTGTGTCTGTTGTTGTTGTGGTCGTGGTCGTCGTCGCCCCCGCCGCCGCTGCTCGGAAGACGGAGCGCCACGGAGTGTGGAGTAAGTTTGGCCCCTGCGTCAGAGGCAGCGGTGTGAGCGGACTTGAGCAACACGAACAACGTGACAATGCCGGATAAAGCGAATAACCAGGGTGGCAGCAGTCATGAGCTGACGGCCCTGCGCCCCGGCGGTGCCAGCGCACCCGAGGAGGTCGACGATCTGCCGGAGCGCGGCCAGTGGGTCAACAAGCTGGACTTCCTCATGTCCTGTGTCGGCTACGCCATAGGACTCGGAAACGTCTGGCGATTTCCCTACCTCTGCTACAAGAATGGAGGAGGTGAGTGGACAGAATGCAACGTACCGTCGCCTAATTGTTGACTAATAGTAGTAGTAGTATGGGCGGCACTAAGCGACCGAAATTGAACGCGAAGATCTCGCCTTTGCAAGGCGTCGTGCTTCTTTGCTCTATTGAGACCCTAGTGATTGATTATTTTTCTTTATTCAATATAACTTCAAGTGTATGCATATATATGCATATATATATATATATATATATAGAAACAAGCGGATTAGGCGCATACACATATACAGAAAAAGGTAGCAAGCTAATATTTGTTTTATCACATGGATGTTGGGGTGAAATTTCTTGTGCATATATATGTTTTATGAAGCATACTTATTTATATTTATACATGTTTTACTTTGTTTTATGTATATGTATATTATATATATATATATATATATATATATATATATATATATATACGGGGTGTCCTAACCAAATTGGGCAAACTTGTGGGGGGTATAGTTCTTGTAAAAAAAATGCGAAATTGCAAGAGGAGCTGAACTACCAGCGCGTTTGGATAAAATTTTGGCTTGTCTGCAAGACATCCAACGTTGCGAAGAAGAATATCTGTATTGAGAAAAGCTTGCAACAATCCTGTGATGACAAATTTCTTACCTCTCGCGTGCAATACATGAAATGTTTGCTAACGCGCTCATTAAATAAACGCATTTAAAAAAATGCACATTTAGTACGGATCTTTTTGGTGCCCTTGTCATCTGGTGGCCACTTTATCGAACAAATCGTTTTCTTGCAAACGCACATTTTAAGGATAATTGTCCGAACAGCCACTTCAAAGTAAACGACACATTAGTTACTCCTGAACAAAATATTTCAGCCACGCATTCCGTTAGAAAAAAATTAACAAGTTCTACGATCTTCTCGAGTCTGACAAAACTACGAGTATATATGTGTGAGTTTTACGTTGTACTGAGGAAAACGTAGTTATGCACTTTTATGCATACAAGTGATTGGTTTGTTGCAGTCTTGCGAGCAAGCTAATCTTAGGAATGTGCGGGGACGTCTATTTAGCGCAGAGGTACCCGCCGTAATGATAAGGTTAAGGCCCTTATGCAATAAAGGGCGAGTCATGGCAAAAACCGCGCGAAATCGAACCATGTCAGACGCCACAACGTATCCGCTTTCTCTTGCCTGCTGTCTCTGCGTCTCTCGCTAGTTCTCGCTGCGTCCGTACGCAGCGAATCAATATCATGCCCACTGAATGCTGTCGAATCGAGAAGGGGCGCCCTTCTAGGCTGTTCTGGTCGTCTTAAGATATTGGGGCAGTCGATTTGGTGAAGGCGGCAGGCGATCGGTCGTTTGAAGCAGCAGCAGAAGCAGTAAGGATACAGTAACAGCAGCAGCGCTACTAATCGTCGGCAGCTGGCGGTTTTGCGGTCGGAACGTATCTCCAAATTTTCCCGCACCGTCGAGCGCTCGAGGGTTTCGGCGACGACGAAGGTTCAGGCCGACGAGGCTTTGGCGAGCAAGTGCGAGCGCGCAATATCCTGCCAAGCCGAGAAGGGCAAGAAGGAACGCCAAAGCCGATACACGTCCGGATTCCGTAGTCGATACAGCCGCTAGAAGGACACAGCCTAACTACTGCTACGACTACTACAACTAGTCGCATTACTAGTGAAAAATACCACGACTCGGCACGAATGGTCCTCCGTATGGACTGTTGCTGACAATGCTGTCGCGGGATCCCGCCTGGACCCTTTCTTCTGCTCGGGTCAAAAACCCTCGCTGAGCATACGTGTGTGTGCCGCTATAGTCTGGCTGCCAACTGCGACGTCTAAGAATGTCCAAATAGGGCCGGACAAGGCGTGGTTGTGAAAGCCTTAATGTATTTTGAAAAAAAAAACAGGAGTAAGGCGAGCAGAGAACTGTTAGAAGACAAAGGGAATAAATGTGCGTGTGCATTTATGTGCGTTTGAGTACAGTTACGCTTCAGGCCATGGTATTTCAGGGGCAAAACGTTTTTTTTATACGGGAATTCGTAGAGAAGTAATTAGTGTAATGTGGTGGGAGCATCTATACAAGCCGAAGTAAAATATAGGCCTTCTCCCAGCTCTAGGGGATAGCGTCGGGACGGCCGGCGTTCGAAGCAAACAGTTCGGATCAACATACGTGCTCAACGATTCGACTAAGCAATCCCCTCTCCCCGCTCGCCGAGAGGGTTCTCCGGCCGAAGAAAGCGCTTACATGACTACGGAAAAACAGTATGGAAATACTCTCCGCCAACCTTTCCTGTTAAATGCTGAACACGAAAGTAGGCGTTGTCTGTCTGCACTACACGCTTGATTGGACGTCTAGCCAAAGCGATCCTAGGATCTAGGGTCACAGAGAGTAGATCACATAGTGCCACCTCTCGCCCTATCGGTCTATGGGTAGAATTTTCCAAACGTTCAGTGTCTCCGCCGCTCTAATCGCATCAGACGTTGTCACGGAAATTTGGAGATTTGCAGGTGGCAGCGGCTGAGCCTCATTTTCCTCAGGCAGTGGGGTAATCAGCGAGCAAGACCACGTCAGAGCCAACCTCTCCATCGGTGCATGTTGCCGATGTTAAGGAAGCTACTGGTTCTGCTTTCTGTTGCCTCTGCAAAGCGGCTTGTTTAACGATTGGGCCACAGGTGGTCGGGTTGACCCTATGGATGTCGAGTCTCTTCCGAGTGTGGCCCACCGACGCATAAAAAAAATGAGCAACAACACCTAATTAGGCCCCGTAAGTATCGTTAGCATTATTAGTTCCGTTATTGATGTTGTTTTTGCGTCATTTAGCTATAGGTGCCGTTGCTATCGTCGTAATCAATGCCGCTATGATGCTTCCCTCGTCGCTGTTGTTGTTCTTCTTGCTGTTGTGGTTGTTGTCGCCGCAGATTGTTGGTGTAGTGGTTGCTGTCGTAGCTATTTGAATTGTATATATACACAAGTTATTTGTGTGTGCTTGTGCACATATTAACCGTGTATGCCAAGAGCGCAGAAAACGCTGCAACGTATTGTTATCGCTAGTGATATTTCGAGCAGCACAAGGAGAGTGCATGAATGAACGTTGACTGTTGTGCGATTGGCGATACAGTTCCTATGGCTAAAAATGCGGCTGCGGAAAGATTTGTTGTTATTGTTGTTGTTGTTGGTGGTGGTGGCGTTGCTATTGCTGCCATTACTGTTACTCGGTACAAAAACGCATACTGTTACGCAAATGAACACTTGTCGTCGGGATGGACAATTGCTCACCGGGTCAAATTTCGTGTCTTACATCTTACGCTACTATTTAACCGTTTTGCTGAAAGCTGAACGAACTAACGACGCGAATCGCAGTGCCGCTGTTGTTGCTGTTGTTGTTGCTGCTGCTGCTGCTGCTGCTGTTGCTGTTGTTGTTGTTATTGTTATTGTTCACGTTCTTGTTGTTGTTATTGTTCACGTTCTTGTTGTTGTTGCTGTTGGTCGTTCATGTCGTTTGCCGGCGCTGCAGTAGCCGTCAGTTAGTCCGTTGTCAAAAAAGTACTTCCTACACTTGCTGCTTCAATCACCGAACGCCGAGTGTATCATCAACTGCACTAATTGACTATCGAACTACCGTCACCGGTGGCAATTATCTGAAAGGCTGCGTTGGCCGGAAATGGCTTTAGTCGCCAGATCACCGAGAGCAGCAGCAGCAGAGAGAGACTAGCAGACGTGGTAATCGTGGTACTTTTCATGACGCTCGACAACAACAACAACAACAACAACAACAACGACGACGACGACAATGACGACGATTCGAGATCTACTGTTGCTGTTGTTAGATTTGTCATTATTGTTGTTGTTGCTGTTGCTGTTGCGGCTGTTGTTGTCGTTTCTGTTGTTGTTGTTGTTGGTGTTGTTGTTGTTGGTGTCATCGATGCTGTATTAGTTGTATCCGTAGTAGTAGTAGGAGTAGCAGTAGTAGTGGTAGTAGTAATATAGAACTCGTCGCATGTAACAACAAGCATATTGGCGCCGGCTAGCAGGCATATGTATGGTGGCTTGGCACCAGTCCGCTGTCCGGAGGGGCAGAGTCAGCTCCAATCCGCAGCGCTAAGGGCGGCAGTGGCGGACGCTGCATTAGCGAATGATGACCACGGACGAATGGAACAAATGGCGGATGGCCACACACAACACAGAGAGAGAGAAAGAAAGAAAGACACGCGTAAGCCCTTCCACCACTATATCGATACCAATCAAATGACGAACGCCTCCCATTGAAACGGGAAACGGCTAACGAGTGGAGAAGTACAAAAGAAAAAATGTATATATATATATATAGCCAAATGGGCGCGTACAAATACGAATTGTGCTCACTCAGTTGGCTCACTCATTCTTAACGTGCTCCTACCGCGAGTACGTACACTTGCAAACAATACCATACCATGTCCCATTGTACCATAGACATCACTCTATATGTGATAGAGGTAGTGGCAAAAGCGAGATGTGATGTCCATTTATCTAGGAAAGACCCTGACACGCTTTGCTTTACGAGCAGAAATTAGCTAGCGATCAGCAGCAATTTTGCAAGCATTGTTGCTCCAATACACTAGGCATCAAGAGATAAATCACCTTACAGAAAATGAAATATAAAACAATCAAAACTGTTCAAAGGCTTTCTCCCGTCGCTCCGACCTGATTTTATGATATGTGTCTGGTGTGCAAGTTCGTTGTACGTAACGATACTATTGGAGAGTACATGTGAAACGTGGACGGTAAGCAGGCAACGACAAAGAGCCGCCAAATTGACGGTTGGTTGGAATGACGGTTAGACTTGGAACCTCTCGCCCCAGCCAATAGATCTTGTAGCTGTTTACAGCCCGAGCCGGCAGTAGCGACTTTAGCCCACAGCTCTGTCGAAGGCAGCTTACTTGCTATCCGGCCGCAACGGTAGCGGCATTTCGTTTTGAAAACAACTACTCGGATTGCTCTAGTTGGCGTCTGTCGTAAGGCGAACAGTTAGAAGGTGGTCGGTATTCAATTAGCTAGCGGGTTTTAGCTTGCAATTCGTGTTTTAACATGTCAGTGCACTAATGCACGCTTCATATAAAAATACATGTATTCACGAAAACATTCGTATGTCTAAATGCGCCATGTTGCTCGGGGCCCCTCGTTGTACTGGGCTCATCTTGAGTCAGAGAACCCGTGACTACACGCGCTCGCACGGAGACAGTTGTTCACTCCAAAGTGGCAACAGAACAAAGTCATATAAATGACTAATGCATACATGCGCCAATAGTCGATACGAACGTATTACGAACGAGGCGCGTTTTTCTTCATGTTGGCTGGTAAATAATCGTACCCGTGACTTTCGATCTCATAGACCTTGAATCAGCCAATCACGACCGTGGATGAACGTGCTTCCCCTCCCGCCTTCTACGGAAGCAGGAACCTTAAAAGGACGTCAAATTGATGGCGAATGAGACCGAGAACGGACTAAAGAAGAGGTTGGTGTTTTAAGGTCAACTAATCCACCAGACGTTCGCTGTCGATCCTTCGTGTCTAGCCGAGCCGGAATGTGTTGCTCGTCGTTTCCTGTTGCTCTGTTCTCTTTGCTTTGTTTCCTGCTCTGTTTTCCAACATGCAGCTTATGCATCAGCTTCAACGAAGTAAGCGGCCAAATTTGACTTTGATGCGATTCCTCAGTTTACCTAGCAGTGAAGCGGTGTGCCGGTTTTGTCTGTTCTATTGGCTGCGGCCAGTTGACCGGCTAGTTGATCGTTAGGCATCGCCGTTCGCCTTGACCGGCCCTGGCCACCACTTTGTCGTCACCACAGTGACTTACGTCACTGGGGTTGTTGTCGACCAGCGACACCGACCCGAACGTCGAACCCCCGGATTGCGCTGACGCTGATTTCAACGGCTCAGTGTCAATATCATACACGCTGCTGTGCTCGTTGTCGCCATAAATGATTGGCAGGCAGATCGAAGGCCATGCGACGACCCCTCCCCTTCCCTCTCCTGAGTTCCACGTCCAGTCTGAGCATTCATCAGTCTCGACGACGCTCTCTCTCTCTCTCTCTCTCTCTCTCTCCCTATCTCTCTCTCTCTCTGGCTTCTCTCTCCATGTCGTCGCTATCTTGTGCTCTCGTGTCGCTCTCTCGAGCAGTCACGCTCCCTGATTACAACCTATCTGCCCGTGGCGCCTAACCATGGGCGACGTGGACACAAGCTGAAGTGCACGATGAACACACATTATTGCCTGTTACTACACACCTCTTACTACAACGGTTCCTAGCGTATGACGACTACTATCGCTACAATTATCACTACTACCACTACTACTACTACTACTACTACTACTACAACAACACCAGCAGCAGCAGCAACTATTGCTACTACTGCTGCTGCTACGGCTATTAAAGAGAGAGGCGCTTTTCAAGACAGAACGTCGAAGCAGTGCCGTGCAAGAATTTTGACATCTCGCCGTACCTCACGGTGTCAAGATGATGATGATGATGATGATGATCACCCTTGAACTGTGGTGTCCCGCTACTAAAGCTCGTCGTAAATCGGCAGTCTCGTTGTCGGCGGCTGCTGCTGTGATATTAGCGCTCGTTCCTCGACGCTACCACCGAGGTTGTCGTGAAGTTAGAAGCTCACCAGCTGACGTTAGTGCTCTCTCTCCCTTGTTTTCTATACCACCCCGCCTCTCTCTCTCTCTTCCTCTCCCCCTTATCTCTCTCTCTCTCTCTTTATTTATATATATATATATATATATATATATACATATATTTCTTCGTTCCTCTCTCTCTCTCTCTCTCGCTCGCTCTCTGTCCACTTTCACTACCAATCTATCTATCTGTCTGTCTCTGCTGAAGCACCCCTACCCATTTCATCAGCCAGTTCGAGCGTGCAGCGCGGTTCGAAGGAATCATTTCCAATTGACTCGTTTGCTCGTCTGCTGAAGCCGCCCCCGCCGTTGCCGCCGCCGCTGCTGCTGCTGCTGATGCCACCCCCGCCGCCGCCCCCGCCACCGCCCCCGCCACTGCCCATCAATACATACGTGGTCTTCTCTGCCATCACCGTTATCCACCATCATCATCGTCATCATCGATGGGGTCATAATCATCGTCCTGCCTGCCGCGATAGGAGAAGCGGTGGAACAAGCCAAGGTAGAAGCATCAGCAGCAGCAGCAGAGTTAGCTATTCGTCGACGTAATAATAATCATCTTCTTCTTCCGTCCCACTCGTTGATCTTCTTTAGGCGCTGTGACCGTAACGCGGTAGCGGCCGCAGCCGCAGCGCTAGCGCCAGCAGCAGCAGATAGAGAGATAAGTGATGAGATAGGTAATGATCGGGATTGACCTCGTTCGAACAGAACACACCCGAATATACATATATCTATATATATATATATATATATATATATATATATATATATATATATATATATATATGCTTACGCAGACACACTTATATATACGCGTTTAGGGTAAGATGGTTATTCAAATGTCTAGCTTCTCGACGGCAGAAACGCTATGGAGGATTATGGCTCTGATACTAGGAGTGTTGGGTTTGAGCTCGAAACAACAGCGCATGATTTTTCAAAGCGATCTCTTTTAAGATTTGCAAATTTCGGAGAAGATTATATAAAAAAAAAATATATATATATATACTGTCTGTTCTACCGAAGTCTTCCGGTTTGCTTTGCTTAGAAGCGCCATTCATCAGCTACACGCAGTGGTAACGACATCGAGATAAAACCCCAATTCATTCAATGATGCTTTCAAGGAGAGAATCAATCGAAGAAACTCCGACAGAGCAGATCGATTACATATTCTGGTTCTTTTGACCGTTTTTTTTTTACTACAAGCGAATCATCATCATCATCAGTTGTTTTATTGACATACTCTTTTACAGGCAATCTGCGACCATTTGTTTTCTTTTCTACCATACGTCTTTTACATTTTTACCACACATCTTTCACCTTTCACCACGATGATCCATGAGGAAAACTACCACGAAATTTTAAGAGGATTGCGCGAGAAAGTCTGACGAAAGGGGCCCGAACTCTATATATACATATATATATATATATATATATATATATATATAAGAACCCACGTGTCGATTTCACTGATCGTGAAGTAAATATGTTTGCATTTGATGGGTACATTATCCTGACGGCATCGCACTCCCTCCCACCGCCCGGATTAGTCTTTGGGGGAGGGAGTATTTCCTGTTGCTGCTGTTGAACTGCAGCGACGTGGACGACGGCGTTAGTGGAAAACGCCGATGAACTAACTGCCTAACACCGCTGCGACCTCGACGACTCTCGATTGCAGAGTAATCGACCGCCACTTAATTAATCGACGGCCTCGAGGTCCTTTAGCTTGGCTTTACTCGAATCTGTCTCATCGCAGTACGGCCACAGTGGCGGACGTCGGCCAGCTGATGCTGTTGCTGCTGCTGCTGCTTCTGTCCTTTCTATTGTTTGCAGGCCCCATCGAGGCGCCTCCATTCTGCTGACTCCGATGATGATTTTGGCCATCGTCGCTCACTCATCACGGACCCCACGGACGGACATATGAGTGGGGCAGAGTGATGGTGGATGGTGGGTGGCGGGCTGGGGCTCTGGGAGGGGAGTTTTTGTGAAAAACAATTGAAGAGAAAAAGGAACCCAGCAGCAGCAGCAATAGCAGCTATCGTGGCGTCGTGATAAGGGCGCCTATAACGACGGGCGCGCTGGCGGGGGCGTCGCTTAAGTCCCTTTGCACGCCCGCTTAATGAAGTTAAATCGTTGCCAACGCCACCTCGACGTCGCACTCGTGCCCGGCAGTACGGCAGTATCCGATCAGTCGATCGCCATTTGTTTGCTTCGCTGGCTATGACAATGGAGTTCCCCTGTTTCGGGACAGCGGAACATGAGCCGTTCGAGCCAGGGCCAGTGAGGCCAAGCGCTATACTCTGCAATGCGGCTGGACCGGGGCTAGCTCTCTAGCCCGTGCGCTATCATCGTTGTGACGACAAATTCGTTAACGATTAATTGGCCAATTTCTGGCACCCCGCTAACGAGGCAAACAATACACACGCACGCCTCTATACATGCAGTCGCACGTATATGCATACACACACACATACGTATCAGGATCAGTCCCGGGACCATTTTCCAATAACGAGCCTTCAATTGAGTGTTGAAGTGCGAAGTTGAGCTGCGTTCCGCCTACACAATACATAGACGACAATCAGACGTTCAGACGTCCTGAATGTACGCCCGCCTTACATTATACAATTCATTCGGGTGGTGGCGATTAACAAGCTAGAGTGTGTAGCGTACGATGAGTGTGCGTGTAGAGTAGTATATCAGTAGATCTTATATGCACACCAGGGGTAATAGCACGCCCAACTTAAAATAACAATAATGTATCTCTAGAAAAGATTACGCCTGCAAAAGGTGAAACGTTGAGTTTGCGTAGCTTTTTGCTTTTCATCTATTTATCTCTCTCTTTATTACATAAGTTTTTATGTTTTGTGCAAAGGGCGTCACTTGAAGCGCGGGAACTAAAAAGTGATCTGTCTCCCTTTCTTTTTGTGACCCAGCCCGCCAGCCAATAAATCGCCAGCGGCAGCGGCGACAATTATTATTATTATTATTATTATTAGTAGCAGTAGTAGTAATAGTGTCGAGCCCGATGGCGTGGTGCATTCGTCTGCGCCTCGCAACCGGAGGAGACAAATAGGTGCGCGGGATTCGAGCCCCACCGTTGCACATTTGTACTTATGGGGGTCCGTCTATGAAGCAATGCGAAAAGCAGTCACGCGGACATTAAATCCTGGCTGAGGGTCAGCCCAAAAACTTTAGTAGTAGTATTATCATTATGAGTACTCGGTTTACATGCTTGTAAGTGCCCATTGATATCGGTCGTCAATCAGTCAACCAGTAAATAAGCTAACCTAAGCAATGGTCATGCGATCTATGCATCCAAGCATGCATCCAAGCATGAGTCAAGCAAGTCGTGCGACTGTTAAGGAACCCCTAATTTTATTCATTCTCTCACTCTTTTACATTTCTCTCCGCCTCCCCCGCTCCTCTTTCTCTCTTTAATACATCTCTGCTTCCTCTGGCGACGGAGGTTCGAATGCACGCGCTTTTCGCGCGTACCCTTTGCACGCCTAGTTATTTGATGCCATTGTAGGACTTGATTTTGTATGTCACGTTCCTCTCAGCTGCTATTGTTGTTGTTGCTGCTGCTGCTGCTGCTTCGACATCTGTGATTACGCTATTGACGCCACTGCCTTTTGAGTCTGCCACCCGACGCCCTTGCCTCACCCTTATAGCCGGCCCCCCCACACCGCCCTCGTGGCCTCGCTCGTCGCCCCCCATATAACCGGCCCTGCAGCACCCCTGTAGCAACCTAGCTCTGCCGACCCGGGCGGCGACCCAATGGCCGACTTCGATACGTCGGCACAGCAGTGCCCCCCCGACCGAACGCGCAATGCATGTCGATGTCGAGACAGTGATACGCTTTGTCGACGCAACAAGTGGTGTCCATACGACGAAGTCCCCCGATTGTTCGGTTTCCGTCAGCCGTCACTGCCTCTAGACTACTGCTAGTATCACGATATTGTTACCAGTGGTTCTAGCTGCCTAGCTGTACGATCCGCTGCGGCGGGATAACGCTCATCTATCCAGCAATCTAGCTGTCCACCTATGCATGATGGCTGTCGTGGCGTCCAGTTGCGCGCCTTCTTGTGAATGTGGGTGCGATCCGGCTTCATTGGGCCAAACAATGCCGCGTGCAAATAAGATGTCAACATTGGCACATTGTATACACATGCGTAGGCCCTTGCCGATGTTGGCCTAGGTCGTTCTTCCGCTACGTGTGTATTAAGAGGGTGATTAAACAATAATAATAATATTAATAATACAAATATTTTTATTTCATCACCTTTCCAGCACAGGTGTCACCTGCCTGGGTTCGATAGTAATGTTGTGATAAGTGTCCCTCTACATGTTGCGACTTTTTTGCACTAAATATCATAATGAGGCATGCCGGTCAGCGCCAGTTATTTGGGTGTTGGATCGATGATATGTTGCAGATAAAAGCATTCACATCATATTCGATATAAGATGTTTAAGGCTAACGAAGGCGAATGCCGTTTTTGAATGTAATGAACACGTGTAATGTAATTGGAACTGTACAAAAGTGGTGAGAGTGGTAATAGTAGTAGTAGTAGAAGTAGTAGTAGTGGTAATGTCGAGCCCGGTGGCGTGGTGGCTTAAGTCTGCGCCTCGCAATTGGAGGAGACACATAGGTTCGCGGGTTCGAGCCCCACCGTTGCACATTTGCATTCATGGGGGTCCGTCTATGAAGCAATGTAAAAAAACAGTTCCGTGGAAGTTATCTCTGGGCTGCAGGTCAGCCCGAAAACTTTACTGTTTAGTAGTAGTAGTGGTAATAATCATTATTATATTGTTATAGATTTTACCATTTTTATTACATAGATGGCGTTATCAGAGTACTGATTAGTCAGGAATCAACGCTAAATGGGTTCGCTCGTTGACACCTGTAGCCAACTTCGATAGCCGCGCTCGGGCTCGCCTGTTGCTACCTGGTATTTCGTTCTACGACTTCTGCGACTCGCTGCTTCAGGAACGCTCTGTCGGCGGATGAAGCTGGAGTACTGAAACCTCGACTACTGAACGAATGCCTAGTGTTGCCCTATCCATCACCAGTGCAACTTGCAGGAGGCCGGATCGTTGCATCATCATCACCGCTGCACACTGTGCCGCCCCGTTTGAGTGAGCTTATGTGCGTGTACTTTTCTGTGGCTTTTCCAGCCGCTGCAGATCCCATCCAGGCTTTTCCAGCCGCTGCGTCTTCCCCGCCGTCCCAAGTCCCCGCTGTCCCAAACCCGCCAGAGCCAAAGCCACCATTCACTTAATCACTCACTTAGTTGCTCACTGGCTGTTCTTGTGACGACTATCCATGGTTCGTGATCTAAGGCCACGGCCGTTGGCGTTCACCACCGCCACTCTCGCTGTCGCTGTTGTTACTACTACTACTACTACTACTATTACTACTGCTTCTGCTGCTGGGTCTTGAGCAGAGCGTCTCTTTCAGCCAGTCAAAGATTCGGTCGTCTTTCGACTCTCGACGACTCCCGCGGTCCCCGGTCGGTTGGTCGGGCTTTGCCGGTCTTCGTCGGGCCCTTGTAGGTGTCCCGTCTTGGTGTATGTCAGCCGGCCGTGTATGTTGGAGGGTATCTCTCTGTTAGTGTGCGTGTGTGGGTGGGTGTGTGGTGCGTGCTTGTGGGCGCCCTCCATCCAACTTCTGCAATTTGCGGCGAAGCGCTTTGTGCTCAGCTGTATCACCTCCCGCCGGCCGCCGCCGCCGTTGCTACTGCTGCCGCCACCGCCACCGCCGGGGCCTTCTTCCAATATCCCTCACTTGCATCTGCCCACTCCTCGCTGAGACGCGGGTCGGTCTGGGCTGGCCTAGGCTAGGCTGAGCTGTCGTCTGGCAAGCTGGCTCTGGGAGCTGAAGCTGTGAAGCTTCCCGGGCTCAGAGTGGTGCCCGGCGGTGTTGGCGTTCTACGGCCCGCCAGCCAGCCAGCGAGAGAGCCCTTCGCGGCGCAGCTCTTCGCAGCGAAGTACGAGCCTCTCGCCCGGGCCACCCCAGAGTCGATCTGTGCTGCTGCTGCTGTTGCTGCTGCTGCTGCTACTGGTAAACTACCCCGAACCCCCGAGCGCTTGCCGATTACTGTTGCTGCTGCTGCTGCGACTACTTCTACTGGACTGCCAATGCCTTTCGACGGCTGCACGAACGATGCACGTATGCACACACACACACACATACCTCGAGGCAAGCAGGCACACAGTTGAGACTGGATCGCAGGAACCTCTGCAGAACTGAACGACGATGATGCGGCTGCTGCTGCTGCTTCTGATGTTGCTGCCCGAGAGATGCAGCTGGTGGAGATAGCGGCGGCGGTGGTGGTGGTGTTCGTGGTGGTGGTGGTGGTAGAGTAAGATTCGTAATAGTACTATGCTGCATTTGCTGCGATTCGGCGAACCACAGAAAACAGCGCCAATTTTTCCTTTAGCTAGCAGGTGGATCTGGTCTCATATTTGACCAGCCTAGAGACTGCCCCAATCTTGTGGCTGAATGAAACGGCTGGCTACACGACTCATTTGCCGAAGGTGTGCCGCTCTGGCCACCTTAAGAGAGTAAGACGAGTCGACGGCATCGACAGGTCGCGTTTCCACGTTTGTACGAGCTGCTTTAATACGGCAGACTGAGCACACAGCCTCAAGACCCACAGCGAGGCACGTCATAAGTCGGGTCGAAGTGGTCGAGAGTTTAATAGCAGCACATTTGGGCGCGCCTACAAGACAGGTTGGCTCACGTCCGACAGGTGCACGAGTCTATGGCGCACGCGCGCTATTACGAAGGTGGAGTTGTGTGGTGAAGCCTTTCCTAAGCCATTTGATTTTTAAACTCCGGCACGAAAGTGGCGTCACTGCTCCGCGGGTGTGTCTTCGTGGCGCAGATCCTTTGCGTTCTACGTCATATAAATGTATTCTCCGAATGTACTTCTAACAAACTAAATAGAGTTCACTAGGCTAGGTGGAATTGGCACAAGCGTTTTAACCACATGTTTGAATGTCTAGTGTGTCCAGTCTATTTGTAGGAATGTTCTAAAAGAAAACACAGACAACGAAGGAAATTCAGATAAAGTGTTAATCCGCGGTAACATAACTTAAGCGTCTTGTCTTGTAAATAGGTGCGTTACTATCACATTTGGCTTGGTTGATTTTTCAAATTACTGATCAATTAAGATCACCCGGAATCAGTACACACGAAATTCGGCTTACAATAAGCTACTAACGCCAAAATAATATGACTGAGGTGACCAGGTTCCCATTCCAGCGTGGCCTCACCTTCCTACATAGGTCTCTTGTCATACAGAGTGATCTCTACGAAGGCGTAAATGCTCACAGTATTGACAATTTGCGCATGAGTATGCATTTCTGTAAACCGCTTGTCCAGTACGAAACTTGCGAGATCGATGACTGATTTATGCGAGACGGATTGAGGATCGTCCACAGAAATATTCTCATCATCGCTGAGTGACTTCACCTAGTTGCTCGCGTAAACGTAGACAGTCTTCTGCACGCATGTTGGTTTTGGACCGTAGTGCACAATGCCGAAACACAACCAAAATAGAGAAACACGGCTACATGCCGATAAAAGCGCGGCATTAGACATATATATATATAAATATAAATATATATATATATATATATATATATATATATATATATATATATATATATATATATATATATATATATATATATATATGAGAGATGGAATTTCTGCAATGAAAGGCAGATGGAACCGGTGGCGGAATGTCCGTCGACCGTCGCTGAGTAGGCGAGTAGGAAAGAGTGAAGTATGATCAATAGAAACTGGGCGGTGGGCTAGTGAGTAGCTAGCTGACATAGGAGAATCCCCGGGGGAACAAGGCGCCCCCCCCCCCCTCCCCAAGGGGAACAAGGCGCGCGCACAGATGACACGATGCAGCAACACCACTGCAGCAACAGCAGCAGCAGCTGCTACTCGCCAGCCCAGTATCGAGTCACTCGTGGTCATTTGCTTCGCTTGGAGGTTTGGGGTGGTCTCGTGCCCCCGCAGATGAAGCAGAGCCGACCGACCCCAGCCCTTTTCCCCATTTGTCCGTCTCTTTTGGAGGCGATATCACAAACTGAACGGGGAACCGTCGAGCCCACGAGCAATTACGTACTGTTCGTCCGTTGAAAGGAATGTCAAGCGAGAATCTACAGCCTTGGGTCGGTTGCCTGCCGCGAGGCCGAAGGCAACCATGGCTAAGAGCCGCGAGCGTGCAAGGAAAACCAGACAGAAGCAACTGAAAGCGAAACGCAACGGAAGACAGACAAAGACACTAGATGATGTGTCGACCAAAGGGCGGGTAGACGGACGAACAGACGCACCGACCAAGTTTGTTGACTTGAAAAAAACTCAAATTTTTGCCTGCATGCATGGGCGGAAACGGGCCACCTATTTGAGACGCCGAATCGGCTAAGGTGGCCTGGTGGAGCCCACTGAAGTGCAGCGGTCGGCCTGTAGATTCGTACTACTGATTAATAGACTGCAAATAACGAATAACAAAGAACACGTTTTTACTTAGCAGATTAAGGACGCAAGGACGCTTAGATGCAGTGAAAACTGCGTTTTGTTTTCCTGCGATTCCCTGGCTACACGCCAGGTAATCGGTTCCTTAATAGTTGCGAGTCTTGCAGTGCATTTTAGTAAACACACTATTTGGCTTCTACGATTGTTTATTGTCACATTGAAGAAACGGCCGATACGATGATCTCTTACAAGTTGGACCATTACTCATGCATCCTTGTTCTTAAATAAAATTGTCAGCGACAGACAGTCGTTCTATATATATATATATATATATATATATATATATATATATATATATACATATATATATATATATATATATATATATTATTTTCTTGCAGAGTTTTACTAAACCTTAAGATAAGCACTTACGGTATATATATATATATATATTTATATATATACATATATATTTATATATATATATATATATATATATATATATATATATATATATATGTATATATATAAATATATATATATACCGTAAGTGCTTATCTTAAGGTTTAGTAAAACTCTGCAAGAAAATAATTTTTCTCAATAGAAGAACGAGGCGGAAACGTCTCATTTAGGTGTGAGGATGAGACTTATAAAACCAGTTATTCTGCCTTTTTTCCTACTTAGTTGTGAAAAATACGTTTTCGAGAGAACCAGTCAACGCATGAAGGAACATTTGTGGCGGAAAAGCATACTGCATAATCTGAATGGCACCGGCGCAAGCTAGCAAAAGGCGAATAACCGGAATGAGGAAAGTCATAAAAGTCGATGTAAAATTTTGCCACTACGACCGCAAATGTATGCCCAAAGACTAGTCCAAGGCAATAGCAAAATTATTGCCCATCATTTTGTACCAAAGTTATGGTGCTGCGTTACGTAGTTGCCGAGTTACTAAGCTTTTTCGACAGCCAATATTGTTATGTTTTACGTTGAAGTTTTCACGGTCAGAATCGTAACATTTTGCCAAGATGTTTCCGCCCCCTCTTTCCATTGGGAAAAAATGTTTTCTTGCCGAGTTCTACTAAACTCCAAAATATGTACCTAACTTTCCTATACAACCTTGCTGAAGCAGGCCAAAATGCTACCAAGTGTGCATGTCTTCCCTTTCGATATGGCTGTCGAAAAAGCTCAGTTACTCGGCAACTACGTAACGCAGCATTACTTTGATACCAAACTGATAAACGTTACGATTGCTGTTGCCTGAAAATGGTCTTTTGAACGTTGTTGACTATCTTGTCAACCGTAAGCTCTCGTCTATGTCACTGTTGCCCCGAATTACCGTACTGTTCTACACCAAGAGAAGAAGACACAAGCACTTCGCCTTACTAGTTAACTACCGTCTCTCTGACGGCTCGACTGTGTAGTCTTTATTGCTGTGATGACGACTGAGGAGTGGTTGTCGTACGACTGAGATCGTACGGTAGTGTCCGTTGGGTTTGAACGCGCCAACTGAATCCGCTGACGCTGGTTGCCCGCGCAAATGAATGGATTTCAAACAAAGGTGCTCAACGACGGCGACAGATACGGCTCTCATCATATAAATGCAACACTCCCCGGGAAAACGGTCCCCGTTTTATAACCTCATAGCCGTTCTAGGCGCGTAATCCATATCGAATTGTGTTAATCAACTACCTCCAGAGGATGCAGCAATTGCGCTGCGCGGATAGAAACGCGGCCGTTACTGAAACGAACTTGGTAGGTTCTAATGAGTCCGTCTCGGCCGACATTCTGGGATACGATCCTAACTAATTGCCAATGTAGTCGCGGCACATTATCGTCCTTTACTAGGGCAACGTCGCCCACTTTAATAGTCTTATTCCGACCCGAGCTGTCAATGTTGGCCGAACGTAGCTGAAGCAGATATTCGTGGTTCCATCGAACGGACAGATCCCGGAGATAGCGAGTCATCGCCCTGGTCGCGCGGTTGAGATCTGGACGAGTTGGACCGTCACCGATAGGCACCGTCTTTTTCAGTGGGTCGAGTGGAAGTGCGGCACACAACGGCTGTGGCGTCGCGGCGTGAAGGAAGTTAGCAGGCGTGATCGCGCGAAGCTCCCCGGGGTCACCGCTGGCGTAGGTGATTGGCCGCGAATTAATCGGAACAGTTCAAAACTGACCAAGCTTCTTTGGAGCGATTTGTGCGGGTCGGCCTTTATCGAGTTTGCCATCAGGAGAGCCGCGTCGGCTGAGCCGCTGTCGTGCAACGTCCGAATGTAAGCAACGGCAGAATAAACCCTTTTAGATCTATCAGCAGATACGTGCAGCTCATGGGCGTCGATCCCCTTGTTAGGGTGGCTGTACGTCTCTCGAGTAGCCAGGTCATTCAAGACTTGGCCCTCCCAGTACCCGTCCTTAAATCGCGAGCGCGCGATTTCTGGCACGGCAATTTCACTCTCACTGAGTGGCACAAACGGTAACATCCATCCAACCGGATCAAATATTCTAGCAACCCGCTGCAGCAACCGCTTGGCGAATATTTCTACAGTTCGACACCTCTCGTAGGGGCCGACGCGATGGTGAGACAAATAGTTGGGTTCGTCACGCTCAGATGGTCCCTCAGCCTGGGAGTCGTAAACCTCTTCGGCATACCCGCTGCGGGGTAAGATCATCAGTTCGTCGTTATGTTTTTCGTGCTTATCAGGGTCACGTTTCAGCTTGATGAGTGTAGCATCGAGTCGTCGCAACGCGGTCTTGTTATTGCCTAGGTTCGCGATGCTATCCTTCTCCGGAACAGTTGCCGTATAGCGGACGTCCTGATGCTGGGTTGTTGCTTCGAACAACATTCGCAGGATCTCTTCTTCCTTAGTTAAGCGGGTCTCTGTAGATGGCTCTATTCCAAGCTTGTCAAGCGACCGCAGTTTCTCGATGTCGCCAACGGACGGGGTCGGAGTGGTCGAACAGCAGTGCCCCTGGACGGATTGCACCGTGGCATTTACTCGCTTTTCCACGGGGCCACCAATAAGCCAACCAAGTCGTGGACGCTGGGCGAATACCCCCGGTATTCGATATAACGACTGCGTCAGAGTAGAAGGCACTGCTGTGCTGCAGCCACCAACCAGTCGAGTCAGGATGGCGAGTGTCGTCATCGCCATGTCACTATACTCGGCACAGTGAGCTTCCTCCTCCTCTAACATTACATCAGATAACGACCTATTCGCAAACACCTGTAGATCCAGTTCACGTATTATTTGTTGACGTTGCTTCACAACTGATATCAAGTCAACTATCACATTTCTGTCCGGTCGGGATACATCGCTGTCCCACTGTTTCGCCTTCTCGGCTGCTCGAGATAGCTGCCGGCGTTCTAGGTCACGCGCTCGCCGCAGCGAAGCCAGCGAGTTGTCGTCATCGGTAGTACTCATCATGACGCCGAGTTCCAACTCTTCCGAAACGTTTGTTGGATTCACTCACACAGTCTACGAGGCGACGGAATCAACTAGATGTCTTCGAGAATTAAGCTTAAACGCGCCGAAGTCGTGGCGGTCGGCTTAGCATGTGTAAACGCTAGAACAAGTTGTTCCAGATAGCCACCGCTGAGGGGGCATTAGTACGGCAGGCTAGGACAGCCACTTCGGTCGGCAAACGTCACAGACGAGTCACGAATCCTGGTCACGGCACCAAATTGTTGACTATCTACCGAGCTGTCAGTGTTGCCCCGAATTACCGTACTGTTCTACACCAAGAGAAGAAGACACAAGCACTTCGCCTTACTAGTTAACTACCGTCTCTCTGACGGCTCGACTGTGTAGTCTTTATTGCTGTGATGACGACTGAGGAGTGGTTGTCGTACGACTGAGATCGTACGGTAGTGTCCGTTGGGTTTGAACGCGCCAACTGAATCCGCTGACGCTGGTTGCCCGCGCAAATGAATGGATTTCAAACAAAGGTGCTCAACGACGGCGACAGATACGGCTCTCATCATATAAATGCAACAAACGTAGATTTTTGGCCATAATGGCAAACTTTTACGATTCTACACGTGAAACCTTCGACGTAAGGTGTAACAGCTTTTTATGACGTTCCTCAATCCGGCTATTCTTCTTTTGCCAGCTTGCGTCGGGTGTCACACAGATGATGCAGAATTTCCGTCGAACGCGCCGGTATGATCGGCGCCCTCATGCTATTGTGTATGCTGTTGTTTCCGTTATCATCACATCATTCTTGTTGTTGTCGTTGTTGTTGTCGTCGTTGTTGTTATCGCAGTTGTGGTTGTTGTTGTCGTCGTTGTTGTTATCGCAGTTGTGGTTGTTGTTGTTGCTGTTACTGTTCTTGTTGTTGCTGTTACTGTTCTTGTTGTTGTTACTGTTCTTGTTGTTGTTTTCGTCGTTGTTGTCGTGTTTGGTCTGTTTTTTCCCTATAGGGGACTGTGACGTGTTGAGTGCTCGTAGCAAGAGTAGTAGTAGTAGTAATGTTATGCAGCGTGTACGGTGTTGGGTTGTCGTCGTGCGCATGTGGATGTGACGGCTCTTGACACCGCCTTTTGTCGTACAGCGTCGACCAACCGACGTACCTACCGACCGACCGACCGAATGACCGAACGACCGACCAACTGACCCACCCGGGCGGCCCGATCACTCGGATCCGCACAGAAGGAGGAGGAGGAGGTCCGCCCGCGGCCCCGCTGCCAGCTTCGGTCGATGGGGGGGGGGGGGGGTCGAGACGAGGCGAGGCGAGCTGAGGAGTAGACGAACGATGAGACGAACGGTCACCGCCGCTTCGAGGAGGTCAGGTGTCTCCTAAATCTCGGTCGTTGAGCCAGCTCAGTTGAGGGAGGCGTAAGGAGGCTCAAGGAGGACGAAGAGGTCGGATCGTTGTCGCTGGTCGCCGGCGGCAGTGGTGGCAGGGATAACAACAACAACAACAGCAGTAGTAGTATTAGTAGTTGTAGTAGTCGTAGTAGTAGTAGTCGTAGCAGCAGCAGCTGTCAGCCGGGTCTTTTGTCAGCGAGCTGGCTGTTTCCTTCGGGGTGTTGGACGACAAGGCGAAAGCCCGCCCCCCCCCTGCGCGCGAGCCCCTCGATGATCCATCTGCCCGCGCGTTGACTTTCTCTGTCGTGGACGACGCCTATATAGACACTAGGCTAAACACTTGCGCACACGAACGCTACAAACACCGGTTCGACGGGTTGCGGTGGTCCACGACCGCCGGTGGAAATTCTTCGTAGTCACTTCGTGCCCTTTTACCCTGCTGCCTTGGGTAATAGGGGCATAATGAGGAACTCTGTTCTTTCTAATAGATAGATCAACATCTACATGTGTATCGCAGCGCATACAAGAATCTATATAAACGCACACACGCTCACAGAGCAGAGAGGCGGGATACACTTTGCGCAGAAATGTCCATAACTAAATCGGCGCAGTATTTTTGGTCGGACACAGCAAAACGCAGTGTGGCTAAACCATGTGTGACTAGTTCATTGGACAGAGCCTATGTCGCCTAAATCGTCTGTCCTATGCCTATGGTCTGTAAAGGTCAATGCCTGCGTATCATTGACAGCGAATCGATAAAGGGAAATGTATGCTGCTGTATAATAATCACTCCTAATAAATGAAGGATGAAAGGCGAGCACTAAATTCTAGTAATCGGGAGGCCGTAGCGCTGCAAATAAGACATCATACTATTATCATAGGCAACGAGTCGGATAGAGACGAAAATGGATAGAATCGGCAATCTAGATATAGGCGGTAACGGTGACAATCATTTGTATAGATTATAGTGGATTCAGTCACCATTATACTGTTGTTTAAAACCAGAACAGCAGCTTGCTCGAGCCGACAATGCTCGAACTTGCTATAGGCCTCGCGTGGTGGCCCGAGAAACAACTCACTGACACTGCATCTACAGAGAGACAGGTGAACAGGAAAGAACAGATTAGTACCTTCGAACGAATGGCTGGTATGTCCTACGACACCGTGTTCATTGCCAAAAGAAAAGCAGAGAAACGAGAAGAAAACAGGGAATGGACGAGCGAGATAAGAAATAAGTGGGTACCGCTTATGGTACTGCGTACTTCGTACTGACATACGATCACCGGCCTTATATTAGCGCAACTAGTGGTGCTTATGTGGCTGTAGTAGTTCGCAACAGCAGTAAATACAGCAACTGCTACTGCGGCTGCTGCGGCTAGCGGTAACCTGTCCCTCTACTGTTCTTCTACGACCTCCCGGCCCCCGAGAGGTGTAGAACGAATATGGGCTGTGGGTAATGGTGTCTTTTCTCCGTCTCTCTCTGATGACGGCGATGGCGAGTAGCGACATTAGCCAGAGAAAGGTCTGCCTGTCGCCAGGGCGAGAGCTAATAAGCCTGGCGCAGTCTCTTACTTGACACTTATGAGAGCACAGGAAAGACATAAGGACAGAAAAGCGCATATATATATATATATATATATATATATATCATACACCATTTGTCATAATGCTGTATATATATATATATATATATATATATATATATATATATATATATATATATATATATAGATATATATATCCTAGATATTTCGGCCACATGTGAGTGGGTCGCGAAACTTTTTAACGTACGCATTTTATTTCTGTTTTGTCATAGCGATGTGACTGATTAGGTAAAGTTGTAGAAAATGCCCGTCTGCGAGAGAACAAATTGCGGGGTAGAGAAACTGAACATTCGGGCGTGTTGTAATAATAATATATGTTTTAATTTTTTACAAACACACATATATATATATATTATTGCATGTATGATTATTATTACTTGAGTATCGGCGACCACTAAACATCACCTTGGCGTTGCCTCTGTAGCTCCAATGACACCCTCTGTCGGGGAAACGCGGTCGATCCGCGGTGGCCTCAAAGAGCTTCTTCCCAAGATACATATTTTGTGTCACTTTGAGCGCACCCTTGCCCCAAACTCCAGATGACTCAATATCGTGCTTTTCAACGTGCTCTTCAAGAAGATGCGCGTAAAATGCGCCATTTGAGCATTTCCCGTTTCGCGCCCGCGGCCGATTATCGTCCTGGTTATGGCAGGTAAGGCCATCCGGTCGACGCCGGTCCTCTTCTGCAGTTCTCCAGGCTTCAGTGTTACGCGGTAGCCGGCTTGTCTGAAAGCGCGCCCGAGAATGTCATTGATGGCGTCATTGACGGCCCTGCGTGAGCTTAGTGCAGCTAAGCCGGTGCAAGCCGCGCTCATCCACCGTAATAATAACAATAACCAATATTAATAATACAAATAATTCTTATTAGTATTACCCCATGCTGATAGCGGCCATAATCACAATTGGGTCAATGTTGGTTATTAAGCTGACTCGACAAGCAAATTCGACAATTCAAATTTTCGTTGGACCCTAAGTAGCTAGACATATTTAAAACCGCCGAGGCTACGATATATATATATATATATATATATATATATATCGGGTGTCGCTGTTAGAGTCACGGTGTGGGACTTACAAACTCACTAACATTCAGTCGCTCTTTTTACCCCTTGTCGCGCGTTACCGCAGTACTGTCTTTCGAGATTACTTCACCTGGCTACTTCGTCTTGGCTGCTCGACTTCGTGCGGCGCCTATTTTTGCCTCGGAGATAAGTTCTGCTGCAACTATTCTCACCATAAACCAGGATTTATGATCCTTGAGAAGCGCCTCTACGAGGGCTTAGCATGTCAGGGAACTTCCCAGTCTTAGATTGCGAGACAGTAGCTCTCGTTTAGTATTGAAAGGGTGCACCATTCGTAGCACTGCCTTACGTCGTCAGTCTCTCCTGAGCTGCACATACGATATAAGAGGAAGTCAATTTTACCAATGCTGTGCAGGTATTGCTAACGCAGCTATCGTAGCCCGCCAGCAGTTGCGCGAATGGATAGGTAAGCGAGCCATGTTTAGAATTATTGATTTTGTCCATTATCCAGGGTAGCCCGGCTGGATTGCGTGCCATTGCTGGTTCCAATTGCTTAGGGTATCTGTTCTGCTGATTAGTTTTCCCTCTGTCCGGCCATTTATTGAGAGGCTTCTTACAGCTAAATCTTTTAATATTTGGTCCCAGATCATCTGTCTAGAAAGCGTTTTCTCGTTTAGCTGCTAGGAAAGCCGTGTGACTTATCTGCACGATGTTGCGCGCAACAGGTATTTTGGTGTTGTGGAGAATGCGACGTGTTGAAACCCTGGTAATCATGCGCTCCCATAAGGGTGCGGCATGTAACATAACGCTTCGTACTACTGATGCTGAAGAAACGGCGCCGAGAGTCGGTTGTCCCTCTGGTCCGCGGGAATATTTTTCGGGAATGCTTGGGAGCTTTTTGCTGCTGTTTAGCGTGCATAAGATATTCCTATGAGAGCTCTATCCAGGATCACGCCCAGGTACTGGAACATGGGTTTGGGTGCTACAGGGTGCCCTTTTAGACATACGTTTAGATTTCGTGGAGCGCACTTTAGGCCGTTTAAACGAATTGCGTCTGTTGTGAAGCCAACTCTAGGCAGAGGGTACTATCGGATATCCACGAGGGCTATGTTGACTGTTCCATTGAGAAGATCCTCTTCACGGGAGTACTCCATCGTAGGCTATATTCCAAGGGGCCAAGGGTTGGTCCCAGTACGTATCCTTGGGAAAACGACAAGTATATATATATATATATATATATATATATATATATATATATATATATATAGATATATATATATATATATATATATATATATATATATATATAGCCTGCACAGAGCACTTGCGCCCCGCAGAGTCCTGTGATATTAGTGTGGTCGCGGCTGTCTGCTAACGGCCATAATAAATGTCTTATATAGTTATCGCTAGTAAACGTTAATGGTGGCGATTATCATTATCTAGTACTGAATAGAATACAAGTACGACACAGCCAAAAAAGAACATTGTTACACGTCGCACATACCTACCTGAAGTGCATGCAGAACACCCTGGCGCGGTCCACGGAGAAAAAGTAGGCACGGAACGCAGGAAGAGAGCCGTGTTATCTATCTATTAACGTATTAACCTTGTTACACACAACGTGGCACACATTTGCGTAATCGGGCGCACACGGAGGGCTGCGTAATTGACTTGTACCTGCCTAAATATATGATTGAATTTTGAGGTGTGTGCGCATTATATGGCCTGAAGTCGAAACCTTTTTCGAGTGGAAAGTAAGATCAAAGGAGGCAATATTTACGGTAGACAATATGCGTCAACGAATTCATATTGTTATATTGTCGTAGTCTATTCGAGGACTGAAAAGGCTAATAATAGTACGGATAGGTGACTACTACTGATTCCGGACTGGTTAGTTAACGCCCTGGACCTAGCCGATCTGGTGCACGAGCCAGGATGCTTGTTGCTTTGGCTTAATAGGCATAATAGGATGAAAGCACTACTATATGGTTTGACATTGGTATAAATAACATTGTGAACGGTTTAGGTTTGCTGATTGCATTGCCGATACATGTGCGTGTACTGCACGGGCCACACTTTACTTTGCCACAAATGCATCTGTGCCATTTTGGCTGTTATTTATTTACATTAACTTTTACACAATTGGTGTTTTATTTCAGAAGTAAATGTGTCAATACAATTATATATATATATATATATATATATATATATATATATATATATATATATATATATATATATATAGGATATTTGCCGAACCCTGGGATGATCGCCAAAAGTGATATGCGCAGTTGGAAGCGAGCAGGCAACTTTAGCCTGGTCAGGCGGGAACGACGTCTCGTGCTGGCCATCGTCGATACCGGACGTACGGTGCCGACACGGCTGGTTATACTGGCCCTGGTTAGTAACCCGTGCTTTGGCCTTGCTACTACGGTGGTCTTAGTGTGGTATTGTGCTGCGCCAGACCGCTGCAGAAATACGCCCTGGTCGCCATTTGCCGTCGGAGTAACCCGCCTTAGTTCCCGTTTCGGCCACCAAATAAAATTGTGCCCGCTGCAAGTGGTTTTCCCCCTGCACCCGGGAGGAAGGGTCGATCTTGGCCCTTTCCTTCTATCTACCGTGTAGGGCGGTTGCAGTTGCAGATGCTCACTACGTGGTCGTTTGGTCCACGTGCGAGCGAAGTTGTCTGCACGTCGGCTACAGGTGCACTTTACATTAGTTATACGTGCAGTGCACGGGGTCGCAGGTATAGAAGCCTGCAGCACATCCTCGCAGTGCTGGTGGCGTAGGTCACCCAGGTCCCATCGCGGTATACGGGGGGCGGTCTATTTTGCTCCACAGGATCCACCCCCCCCCCCCCCCCAAAACGGCTGCGTGCAAACTCGTCCCGCTCTGACTGCCCAGAAAGCGGGCACAAATCTTCTCGACTAGTCATTTAAGGGTTAAACAAAGCAGTGGCAAACCGAGGGGATCGCCACGGTTTCGACGAACCTGGTCGAAGCTGTTTTTAGAATCCAGAATATAATATACTCATGTGCATTATGTTTATGTATAAGTCTAAAGAGTGTTTTTGATCGCTCACGGCGATGCTTTGTCTGCTCGTTGAGAATTCTCCATATTAGTGATAATATATTCACTTTTTTAAAAGTTATAAATGTATTTATTATTTAGAGAACACGCCAATACACCTATTAATATTTTTATCGGTATTTCCGACGTCTGCTAGCTCAGCCCATAGAACGTACCTCCACCAAAATGGAGCCGCGCTCTCCCTACAGTCGGCCCGTAGTTATTATTATTATTATTAGTACTATTGTGATTAGGGACCACGCGACCGGTTCGCGTTTCATCACCCATATCATCGTAATCTTCTTTTTGTTCTTCTTTACAACACGGCCACGTCGAAGGCGATGTAGCGACACTGTCGCTGCTGCTGCAGGGTGGGTGTTCTCCGTCGAAGGCTGCCTGAAGCAATCAACGCATTTTTGCACCGGCGATATTGCCGGCCATGGCGCGGTGGCCATTATTATTATTATTATTGTTATTATTAACGATCCAGGACGTGTAGCTTTTAGGCTTGTAATACTAATTGACCTGGTAGTAATAGTAGTGGTAGGTAGATGTTGTTGTAATTAGTAGTATATTTAGCAGCCGGCGCTCTCACAGAGATCTCAGAGCTCATAGAGCTCGCGCAATCGTTCATCGATGAGACGATCATTATGTAACGCGTGGACGGGGGGGGGGGGGGGGTTACATTGAATACAGAATCGTTACAAAAACGACGGCGGCCTCGGAATCGTAAGACGCCTTGCTGCCGAGCGTTGTTGCAGCTCAGCAAGTCTTGGCGAGCCATAGTAGAGGCGCGAACCGACGAAGCGAAGCTCCAACGGCGAACTTACCATCTCGGAATGCTGACGTCTATACGTGTGATACACTTTAAATAGTCAGAGCAGATAGGCGATGCTATACGTGCAACATAAGCGCGCCCGAAATGCTTCAAATGCTTACCTAGACGTAGAATCAATTATACATCTGAGGTCTGAGGGTGTGCATGCAACGCATGTCGACGAACATGCAGAATCGAATACAGTGAATTAATCGAATAGTTGCGGAGTTGACGGGCGACTCTTGCACTTGAAGTCGCGCATTCGATCCCGCCACGACAGCTTTTTAGCCCTTCGATGCGACCTTTCGTAGGATTTGTAGATTTGGGTTAACGCTTGAATAAGTAACTAAACTAAATACAAACTAAATACAATCCAAGTCTAGTTTGCGTATGCCTCTCGACCCGATAGTGGTGCAACACTCATACAGGGAATAATAGACATGGCCATGTGAGCGGGTGTGCACATTGTACCGTTGTTGTCTTTCCACGTACATTGTACCAATGGCTTAAAGTTGGTTAACTATTATCGACAGTGATGGCTGATCCTGCTCGCCACGCGTAAAGCGTATCACGCTACGCTCAATAGGTAGGCGGGCGATGTGGAGCCGAAACGCTAGGCGAGGCCGTTTCGGCATTGACGCTTAATATATGCAGGCAGAAGGAAGGAGAGGAAGAGAGAAAGAAAGGGAAAAAATAGACTAAGAGTGCCCTTTATTAAATTAAAGGTCATATGGTCGCTAATAGGCCGTGATCAAAATCGACAGCATTCTTCGAAGGTACAATTAATTCTATTGTTCCTGCAACAATCGACCTGGAGGCGACACACCGTCTGACGAAACAATGCCCCTGCTCAGCGAAGTTCAGGTTCAACAGGCCAACAGGCCGAGGAAGGGATAGCCGCAATATGATAGCTGCTTGCCTGTTTATATGGAGCGAGTTTTTGCTGGGTACAGGTACGTTTACCTCAACTGCGTTGACATTGTGACACGACCGCCATTTGACGCATAGCCATTATGCAGTTCGTGCATGTGTTTATGCAGTATGCCATAATAAGCAGGCACCCTATTTATTGTGCGAAAAAAGGTTCGTAGGTAAGGTGCCAAATGTGTGCTGACCAATTTTAACGTAGCGGACCGTGGCCGTATAGGGGGCAAACTGTGCTTTTTCGGACACTGGAAGACAATGCAGTGAGCTTCATAAGCGCCTCCAACGCAGAGACATGCTCTCATGTGTCTGCTAATATATAGGGGATATTGAAGTAAAGGGAAATTTCGTTATGTCGGATTCGTGGCATGAAATCATCAGGCTTACAAGTCACCGCAAGATTTTGATATATATATATACATATATATCAATAGCCTCTTTTGCAAAATGATCTTACTTGTTACAATTATTGAAAATACGTAATAATGGAAATTTCAAGCTCAATGAGAATTTACTGAATGTAAATATTTTTTTCCATTAAAAATGTATATATACCTACACTACTCTGGGTGCATGGCCGTTCTTAGCTAGTGGAGTGATTTGTATGGTTAATTCGCGCTACATTCTCCCATACAATGGAATAGGGGATTGCAAAGGCGCTTTTTAAACGAGAAATTTGTCGGGCGTTCTATCCGCAATGTCAACCTTGTGATATTTTATTGGATTGCAAAGAAACTTATTGCCTAGCCCGACAAAATCAGGTGATACACTGCTGCGAAAAGGCAACTCAGTATGAAAGGTACCTGATTCAGACAGAAGGAAAGATGATGCCTTCGAGATTTCCATCATCTTGGTCGAAGTGGGGTTCTGAAGCCGAGGGTTCAGACTCGGCAACTCTCTGGTTCTTTGTCCAAGCAAATCAATATTGATTACGCTTGATTGCACTAAAGCATTTTTTTCTAAAGATTTGCCATCAACAACTCGTGTGACTACATTCAAGTAGTGCATAAAGGTGTCCAAAGCCAGTTTGATTAGATTCGAGTGAGTTGTAGATTTTATTAGAATGAGAGTTATTCTAATTAGAGAAGAGGGGAAAGCGGAATTTTTGTTCAGGACTGGCAAAGACATTACAAATTTCTGTTATACCGATGTGTTTGAGCGGACATCATTTCACAAAGCTTGTGGTTACGGCAGAGCAACGTGTTCGGATGAAAATTTTGCTTCGGCTGAAGGTCGGACCTGTCGAACGTTGTTTGGCAGAAGGCAAGTGGTCGTACTGAGTAAGTTTGCAGGCAAATGTCAGACCCCCTATTACAATTTCAATAAGACACATTGCTTTAGCAGCGTTCGCGTTCAATGTGCTCTGTAACTCTGTTACGTGCATCTTTTAAAGGAACAGGTGGTCGGAGCCATCGTGTGTCGTCTGCTTTCTTTACTATTTTTTTTTTCATTTTTAAGAGAAGAGAAAGAGCACTTTAGCATACACCTTGATGAGAAAAGGGACGACCCAGAATTATTCTTACAACTCAGTGCTATCTTGCAGAATCAAATCCTCTGGGTTCACTTTAGTTCGTCGTTACTCCGTCTGGTCGCGTGTGAGTGATTTCTCGGTACGTTACTTTCTTATTTTGAAGTATCTAAGAAACTCACTTCTCATCCAATCGCCAAGAGGAGAGGTTGTTCAGCGCCATCCGTAGTGTTGCCGGGGAGAGCCAGTATTCAGTCTCCGACGGTTAGCTTCGAGGAAGTCGTAGCTTTCTTGGATGCACTGACCACCATTGACTTAGTCTGATTCACATATTACACGGTCCGGTGTCTTGGTTTTGTCGATGGTGCTGTTTCATCTAAAGCCAAACAGCAGGAATAAACTTTTTAGTTTAATAGACTAGAGATAGCTTCGATCTGTTGAACGCAGAGCTCTATAAAACACGTGGCTCTGTAATTAGGTATTTCGGGCATTTCGAGAAGCGGAAGCCAGCTCGCCAACCTGCGTGGTCTGCACTGTATTTGACGCGCAAATGGCGACTCGACTATTGAACTAGAGTTGGATTCCGATTTCCACGCTATTTATTGACGGAAACTTGCATTTGTGTTCTGTAAAAGGGACATTACTTCTGTAGAAACCAAGCTATTTATCCGCAATGTTTTTTCCGGCGGGAAATTCTAAGTATCACGCTTGAGATATGCGGGTATATTGAGTGCTAGCTCAGGAGGGGCTCAGCTCCGATCCTTCTTACTGATCGGTAAAGTCAGAGCATTGTTTGTTTCGGGGCCATCTAAGAGGCTGTAAAATCACACGGATAGCTGTGCTGTCCTGCCCAGCACAAAGCTTCTCACCGAGAGAAAAAAGCGCTTAACGTGCGTTCCTCAGCAAGGCAGACTCGCTTCTATAAAAGGGCAGGCGATATATCCCGGTGATAAGGTGTTGGCGTGCCCACCGTTAAGTACAACGAGGAATTTCTGTGCAATTAGTAGACGCAAGAGGATGGAAGCGAATATAGGTCCTGTCCATAGCCCCATTATAATAATCGGTACAATAACAATTATAACAATAGTAGTATGCATATAACCTGTTCATAACCGTATGTACTTATTTTAAGGTTTGGTACAACTCGCCAAGAAAATGATTTTTTCAATGGATGGAGGACGTGGAAACGTCTTGTTTAGGAGTGAGAATGAAATTTATAAAAGTAGCTACTCTGCGTTTTTTTCTCCTACATAGTTGTGCACAATCTACGTTGGCGGGAGATCCAGTCAACGCATAAAGGAAACGATCATACCGGCGTGTTCGGCGGAGAAGAAGTTCTGCATATTCTGAATGACACCCGACGCAAGCTTGCGACAGGCGAATTGCAGGATTAAGGAAAGTCATGAAAAGTCGATATGTTGTTAGGTTTTGCGTTAGAGCTCTCTCGGTTAGAGCCGTACAATTTAGCTTTTACGACCAAAATGTACGCCCCAAAAACGATTTAACTAAAATTTAATGTCCATCCGTTCTGTACCATCGTGACGGTGCTGCGTTACGTGTTTGGTCGTATGGGCAAAGTTTTACGGTTCTGAGTGTAAAAGCTTCAACGTAAGACATGACAACAACTCGACTTTTTGTGACTTTCCTTAGTTCCGTTATTTGCCTTCCGCTAGCTTGTCGGGTGTCATTCAGTTATACAGAATTTTCCGCCGAACACGTTGGTCTAATCGGTTCTTTTATACGTTCTCCCACAAACGTAGATTTTGCACAACTTTGTAGGAGCAGTAAGGCAGAATCCCTACTCTTATAAATTTCATTCTCACTTCTAAACAAGACGCGTCCGCCCCCCCCCCTCCATGCATTATATTCTTGCCGAGTTCTACCAAACCGTAAAATAAGCACATACGGTTATGGAATACCCTGTATATATTATACGAGTGCTGGAATACCCGGAACGGGTTTGACTGAATGTAAATTGAGCGACTTCTTGAATGATCTCTTCGAAATAATAATGCGTCTTGTAAGCGATTGTGTCGTACTCAACAAGCTCTTGCCGAAGTACATCTAACTCCGCTATCGCGCGCGAGGTTATTGTCGAAGAGTTGCTATGATAATTACTCAAACAATAGTAGTTTTCTTATTCTATTTACTTTTACAAGAGTCACCTATATATGCTTAGAATGTATCTGTCTTTACAGACATGTCAAAGTAGAGCTACATTTAGAGAAATAAATCATACACGGTAAAAAAATTTAAATATAAATATTTGGTTATTTTATGTAAAATATTTATTAAGCTTTTGATTTTTAATTATTGTTCAATAAGTTCTGACACCAGATTTGGCTTCATACATTCTCTCGCCACCATCGTTGTATAATAGGTCAAAGGGTCAAAACACCTTGTTGGATGTTTAATGTACCAGAGCTGCACATTTGTTCTAGCAATCGCCGGCGCACCTGGCCCGTCGAGACAGTGATATACTCGTATATGTACACATGTACTAGGTAAATGAAAAAAGTTCGTAGCATCGTCCGTCTACAACAAAACAAAAAGCTCATGCAGACTATATCGCCGGGGAGAGACGTTATTCGGAAATTATTCAAATTGGTATCATGTGTATTGGTTTCGAGTTGCGCTTGTAGCAGGCACCGCAACGTTTCCATGTCCGGCCATTCTGTGACAATGAGCAGAACGAGTAACGTGCTGTGATTAGACATTTTTTAAAGGCTTAACTGCAACAGTAAAGACTTCATCTAATTAAAGTCAAATTAGATGGAGTTTATAAGAATAATGCACCGACGTACACTTGCATTACCAAACAGATTGCCTCAATGGAAATAGATAGTCTGGACACCGAGGATGCATCCATTCTGGACCGCCAAAAGCAAATGCGAAGACTGTGCTAAAAATGTACAAACTTTTGATGACTGGCCCCCGATTGAAGCTGCGCAAAATGGCAGAAGAAATGACCATTAGCTACGATGCAGCACATCAAATATTGCATCAGCTTTTCTACATTAAAAAATTATGCAAGGTGACTACCGCACGAGCCATGATTTGAGCAACCACTAATACGCGTGCCATTTTCGGAGAACAATTTAGGACTTTCGAGACGAGATCCGCCGATTTTTTGAGTCGATTTGTAATCGCCGATCCACCACTTCACCCCAGAACGGAAATATGCCACCAGGAAGCAGGTTACGCGCGGCGGAAGGCATTCCAACAAGCATTCCATAATTGAGTACCTTTCTACTACGCAAAACTCTGGCCAGCTGAAGAAACGTGTTTTAGCCACGACAGCCGGCAATACAGGAAGGAGTGTGCTGTTTCCCAAGACCATGCGCCCGCGTTTCCTTTTGTCGTGGCCAAGTTACGCAAATTACAGTTCTAGCTTGTCGGACACCTCACATGCTCTGGCCTCGTGCGACTATTATCTGGTTGGAAAAATTAGTGTCATGATTGTCATCTCCCGGGACGTTGCCGGTCCGATTCCTGTTGTTGATCGCATTTTCTTTGAGAGATGCTCAATGAGAATATTCGGTAAAGCTACACTGCTGAGAGTCAGCGGCCATTTTGCCACAATGACTGTTGGGTAAACTCTAGATGTCTCACTGTCTTAGGGCCTGCCCTCAGTGCGTTAAAAATACACTCCACAGTGATTCCAAGTAGAGGACGAATGATAGTCTATAATTAAGAACGTCCTCCCTTTTGGCTATTGCCAATACGGGGGGACCGTGCTGCACGAGGACCCCCGGGCTGGACGGTTAATGCCCCGGGTGACACCCGGTGGTACCGTCCGGGACGCCTGCTGCCTTGGCTTAATAGTCAAAATGAGTGAGAAGTGGCCACATGAACGCAGACCACCGGTCGAGAGGACCTTCTGGCCCCGTATTTACGGGGAACCCCTGCGCTGGAGTGGGTCAAACTCCCCTTCGGGGAGGCGCGTAATATTCTGGTGTGTAACGCGGAATCGCGAGGTGAACGCGTCTAATCGGTACGGTGGAGTAGTGTGGTACCCATATTCCGAACCTCGATAGGGGGGAGGGTGGGGGAGCTGCTGGCCTGTCTATTCGGGCTGGCGGGCACTCCCGTCAAAGGCTCGCGCGTATTAAATCGCGGGCGGCGGGAGTGTAAGTATTTCTCTCTTTTAGTGGTAAGAACGTCCTCCCTAAAATATATATTTTTTTAGATATTTATGGCGTTTATGTCGCCGAATCTCTAAGGAAGTGGGCTTCTACTAGAAGAACTAAGTTTCCAGGCGAGAGCCATGCTCCTGGCAGACCTCTAAACCCAGACGAAGTTCAGCATGTCAGCAGACCTCTAAACCCAGACGAAGTTCATTTAGTTGTAGTAATATGTCAAGTTAATAACCGAATAACAAGAATATATTGAAACGTGAAGCTCTACTACTCTTTGCGGGTTGTAAGTGACCTACTGTGATCAGGAAGTAACTGTACCGCAACGAGTGAATTTGAGACATGCAGAAACGACATGTAGCAGGAGCAATTTGACTGCCTCGAAACTCTTTGATGATATCGTTTTTTATATCAGAGGCGCTTGGAGCGGCAGTGCAAGCGGACATGCATACACCAAAAAAATATATATATAAAAAAAATATATATATAGAAAGAAATATTATATACTTATACGTACTTGGCTTGTTGTGGCCGTTGCTGCTGCTGCCGCCGCTGCAGATTTTGTTACCCGACTCTATTCATAGTACGATCTATCGTTACCACAATGACTATTTATTTGCAATATTATTGTTGGTGTTGCCGGTTCCACGTATCCCACCGGTACTGCTTTCGCCGGAGGTCTCGCTGTTGCATATCAGATCGGTCGTGGAGCTGGCATGAGCTTGTACAGGTATGCTCGTTCATAACGCTTCACGGCGTTTTTGTTTTTTCCGTCTTCTGCGTATCCTTGTCGTCTTTTTCTAATCGTTTTAGTCGGCTAGAACGACGCTAGGCGTTATGCGCCTTCAAGCGCCTCCCTCGCGTGATATGACAGGTGAGGTAGTCGATCAATTTCGCCGTCGATCGCAGCGCAGCGACAATTTTGTCCGGCGACGCGCCGTTCTCGACAAGTCGCCGATCGCCAGCATTACAGCGACATTACAATTAACTGTGGTTATGGCCGCCGCGCCAGCTCGCCGAAGTGCACGACTCCCCGAGTCGTGTCTGATGATAACGTGTGTGTGTGTGATTCGAGTGGTGTCTGATAGATGACATGGCATGCCCCCCCCCCAGATGAGCCCCCACAGCGCAGCACGTAAAGCGTCCTGCAAACGTAAAAGCAGTCGAGTACAGTCAGAGTCAGACGGACGGACGAACGGACGAAGGACAAACAGACATACAGGTACAGACAGACAGACATACTCGTACAGACAGACAGTCAGACACACAGACAATCATCGTTGGCACTTCCAACCCGTCTACGTTGGACACACGAACGGAAGCAATTCAGTTTGAGCAATGTATTCGAATAGCGACCCGAAGCCGTTGGCAGCTGCGAAGCTCTACCGGTGGCGGTAGAGGCAGCGTTGGCGGGAGCGGCTGCGGCAACGGCGAGTGAAGTGATTGGTCAGCGGGACTACCGAGCGGCGGGACAACGACTCGCGGAAGCGCCGCACAACGGACAAGCCGAAACTGACCGGCTGAACACGACCATACCCGAACGCGAGAGGGAGACACAGACAGGGAGACACAGACAGGGAGACAGACAGACAGACAGATAAAGAGATAAAGAGGGAGAGAGAGAGATGGAGAAATGGAGATGGAGAGCCGCGGTAGTTTGCGGTGCGTGTCTACCGGAAACGGATGCTCTCCAACGGCAACGCAGCCATAGAGGCGGCGATAGCCTGCTCTAACAGCTACAACTCACCAGTTGTAGTGGGAACCATCACGATCACCATGATCCTATTACTGCGACGATCTGACTAGTGCCGCTACGGTTCAGTTAACTACTGTAAAACTACTGATGGGTGCTGGTAGTACTGCAGGGAACTACGGTAAAATTGCTGCGTGCCGCCAGTACCGCTGGGTGCTATGAGTACTGCAGGGTGCTGCCAGTTCTGCTGGGTGCTGCTAGTACTGCCGGGAACTACGCTAAAACTGCTGCGTGATACCAGTACTGCAGGGTGCTGCTCTGTACTGCAGGGTGCTGCTAGTACTGCCGGGAACTACAATAAAACTGCTGCGTGATGCCAGTACCGCAGGGTGCTGCTAGTACCCCAGGGTGCTGCTAGTACTGCCGGGTTCTGCTGGGTGTTGCTAGTACTGCAGGGTGCTGCTAGTACTGCAGGTACTGTAGGATGCTGATAGTACTGCAGGATGCTGCTAGTACTGCAGGGTGCTGCTAGTACTGCAGGTACTGTAGGATGCTGATCGTACTGCAGGATGCTGCTAGTACTGCAGGGTGCTGCTAGTACTGCAGGGTGTTGCTAGTACTGCTGGGTGCTTACCAGGACTGGCAAGATCCTTTGTACGACTTTGCAGAGCGTGCAAACGCTCGGACGGCGCAACTTCGTCACGCGGCCTACTCGAAGTAACGGCGAGCCTCCATCGTCGCTCCTCCGAAATCGCTACGGGGTTCATGACGCACTCAAGACGCCAGAGCGAAGACGGCTGGCAGTTCTCGTCTCATTTCAGACGTAGAATTTCCTCCGGTTAGGGATGCGCTGGTATGCTTGCTGTTTCAATCGAGTAATCATGTGCTCTCTCACAAGTAGCTGTTCGAAGTAGTGCCTCGAGCAGCGACTCCCGATAATAAATAGTCAAATCAAAGATCATCATGAGATGCGCATTTATTAAAATGTGTGGAAATGTGTTTTGAGCGCTGCGAATGGTCGTAGGGTTAGGATTTTGAGTTACTGGACGTTAAGCTAATAATAGAACTTCATTGTTGGCCAATTCTCTTCTAAATGGCCATGTCGCATCTTCTGGCCGGCGTCGTTTGTCCTTCAGGGGAAGCGGAACTTTTTCACCAACACGAAGGTGTGCTTCGTTTCTTTGAGGCTAATTGATTGTATAGCAACGGTACATTTTGTGCTCTTATGTCGTGCAACGGTAACACTGTCACACATTTAAGTAATTTCACTCGCATTCCGAAACACGACTTCTCCGAGAGCGTGCTGCCCCATTGGAAACATATTTGCTTCAACCAGTTCTACAATTCCTTATATCGCTCTCGAATGAATTTTCAGTATATACAGGGTGTCCGGATAATCTCGTCTAAAGCACCAATGTATGGTCAAGCTTGGCGAGAATATATATATATATATATATATATATATCTGCCTGCGTCAAACCGCGCACGGCAGGTGAAATAAGTTAGAGGAAAGATTTTAGGAAAGCCAGGACGAACGTTTAGTTTATCTTCTCCGCAAGCCCCTGCGGCTGGCCGCTGAAGGCCCGCGGGACCGGACACCGAAGCATGCCAGCCTCAAATGTCGCATCAGCGCAGCGCCATGCGACACGTCTGCGATGGCGACACGGTTCAATCTCAGCAGCTGGCAACTGACCTTCGGCGACATTCGATTATGGCATTGTTACATGGCGTCAGCCAAAACCTTAGCACGTCACCTGCAGAGCAAGACGCCCCGAGAAACCTACTCTCAGGAGGGACTCTCTCTGCCCTTCAAAGGAGGGCCTAGAGCACGGGAGCTGGTCCGGCCAGTTCTAACGGCTCCGTCTGGCCTTGATGAAACTGGACCGCTGCTGTATCTGAGGCGCGCGGAGAAGCTGGCGTCCATTAATCGTTGCTTGTACGAGTTACAGCGGTTCAAGGGCTGACTCAAAACAGAAAAAAATGCCTTTATTTTGCCCTTCTTCTTCTGGCTTTCTTCTTCACATCGTCGTCGTTCTTGAGATCGGTCTTCCGATAAAACATCGTTGAGCCTATCCTCTAACACATTTAGACTTCTTCTATGAATTTAAGTTTTGATTGGTCACAGCGTTTAGCCCCGTTTAGGCCAAGAGTTGTGTATATACATATGTGCCTCAATTTTTTTTCATGTATATGCTTTGTTTTTCTTCGTAAATATATATATATATATATATACACGAAGGTAAATCGAATGTTTTTCATACATGTTTATTAAAAATAATCTTCAGTCTTCCAAAATGTTTTGCGCTCTTTTTTGCGCCTTCCACTTCATTCCCGCTTTTCAAAACTTTTTTGAAACGCATTGAATTCTGAAAATTTCGCTTTATCAACTACTGTATCTTCTAAAGAATATTAAGTAGGTTGTCGTCATGAAGAATCCAATAGTTGTCCGTCTGGAGTTAAAGCCTCTTGCATCGGACGTTCTCGGGCAATCTTTTTTCCAAAATTAGCGGCAGTATTCCTTATTGAGCGTACAACCAGGTGGTTCGGTCTGAATTTTTTCGACCGAACTTCTCCGCGAAGCACTACTTGGAGGGCATGGTCTCGATGTCGTAACCATATGCTCACAACTTCTCTCATGTAATCACTCTCTGAAGCAATCTTGGATCTTTTACCACTGCCTTGAGGTTCAATTCAAATATTTCCCGATATGCGTTATTATGCTGAAGATTCAGAATTTTTTGAACGAGCTTTGCGTCCAGTCTTCTGTGTCAGACGCTCAAAATGTCGGTCAAGATTGTTCTGACATTTGAACCATAAAATATCTCCGATTCCCCATATATCTCCCTGACGGTAACTCGGCAATTGAAGAATATGATATCACGAAGTTTCTCAAGGTCTTCTTTTGTTTTTGATATCGAATGCTTCGCCGCACGGGGGTCGTTTTGCTTGATCAGGATCAAGTAGTGTCCGGAAACACGTACAGAACATGTTTCGGGACACTTCTTAATCATCATGAGGAGTTCGTAATATTTCTACTACTTTAGAACAAATTATTTCGCTTTTAACACAAAACTTTATGCAGATTTGTTGCTCCTCCATTTGGGCTACTCTACTTTCGCCATACCTCGTTTTCTTTGTTTGAACCAAACTCAAACAATAAATGCCGATTAGCGCAAAATTACCTGTGTTTAGGACAGGTAAATGGCGCCTCTAAGCAAAACACACCAGAAGACAAAGTGGTGGTTTCGGCCTGGCGAAAAGATTCCAAGTGCCAGAACGTGCCGATCGGCCTTCGGCATATGTATATATACGAGTATATGGGTGCAGAAAGTTTGGTGTAATGTTTACCATACTTGTTATTAAGGTTATATAGTATGTGCCGCGGCAGACCACCACGTTCAAATTAGTAGACAATCTCTCAAACTTGTCAGCCACTTATGTTACCTTGGAGTGACCATAACCCCAAGACTGTCATTTAATCGACATATTGAGGAGATGCGGGCCAAAGCCACAGTGGCAATAATTCTGCTTAGTGACCTCCGTGACGTAGATTTGAAAACCAGCATGAATGTATATCGTATGAAACTACTCCCAATAGTAAGCTACTGCTTGCCCGCAGTCGAAACGCACTTAATCCTGAGCGATATAAAAAGTCTAGATAAAATAAAGGCTTGGCATATCAAACGAATATTGGCCTTACCGAAGAACGCGTCAGCAACACTCGCAATGGAGTTGTATAGAGAACAAACTTTAACAGAAGAGTTGACACTGAACAAGCTACCCGTCAGTCCACAAGTGTTATGCGCTTGAAGAGATATTTGGAGAGACTAAGAACGTGCAATTCCTTATGGACAATTATACCGAAAGACCGGCTTTCGCCTCCCAGAGGGAGAAAGGAGCGTCACAAAATAATCGTACAACCATTTGTCGGACCATATGGCATGGATACCACAATTGTATATGTATGAAACCTAATTGTCTCTGTATTGAAGAGTGTGTTTGTAGTTTTTGTGGAGAGTGTGACACTGGGCGCTACCACATACTCGAATGTGCCGAAATTTAACGGGAGTCCGTTACCGCACGAGTGAAATATGTAATATCCTAAATCGTTGTATTGTACTTAATCTATATATATATATATATATATATATATATATATATATATATATATATATATATATATATATATGGGTGGTTGCAGAGAGTTTGGTGTAATGCTTACCATCATTGTTACAAAGGTTATGTGTATATATATATATATATGCATACATACAAACACCCGTTTCCGCACGGAATTCGAAGCCGGAACAAGTTTGAACCAACGACCAACCAATCATGATTAGCAACGGTTGGCTGGCTGGTAGTGTGTTCCCATTCAGATGAATCTGTTCTTCGTTGAGTCGTATGCGTCGTGGCCTATTTAGGAAGCTTTAGGAAACACAACGTGTCGGCCGAAACCTACATAGATGGCCGCGGAGCGAATCTAACGATAACGTCCTCTCATGCAGATGAGCAGAGCAAGTTGGGGCATACTGCGCCGTCCTGTCTACGTATAGCTTTCCTATATTCGCAGCCTTTTTCCGTGGGCGATGACGCGTGTAAATCTGGTTGTACCTGAACGCTGGTATTATCGGTAACATGGAGCCAGATTACACTGTTGTATTGCCCTGCTGCTTTTGCTGCGGGTGCTGCTGTTGTTGTTATTGTTGCTGTTGTTGTTATGGTTGCGGCCGTTAACCTATTTTCACTTTTCGCTTTTCACCACATGAATAGGAACTGATAGAACGGGTTGATGGACTTACTGTTACCCCTTTAGAACTATATTATTGACGCCGACTTTCTAGAGAAGACGGTTTTTATTTTTAAATATACTGATGAAGATGTAAACTAATTATGTATCACATCGGGGCCGTTTGTTTGAAATTATACGCTTCTATGACAGATAAGATGACTATACGGTGGCACTCGACTAACCGTCGTTAATGTAGCAGAGACTCGTCGAAGCACGACAACATGTAAGCAGCGCCCCTTACGTTGATCATCTGTAGCATTTCCTATTATAGCGCCTATTTCACATGAAGCACATGTTCTATTGCCACTGCAGCCTTTGTTGCTGCTGCTGCTGTGGTTGCAGTTTCTGCTGCAGATGCTTCCGCTGCAGCGGGTAACAGCAGCCTCCGAGTCAGGAGCTTGCCATCTACGTGGACTGTCAGCAACAACAATAAAGCATGACCCCTCTCGTTTTATATTATATCTATTTTGTGATTGCTTGATTTACTTATTCGCTTGATAAGTGTGTGAACACGCATCACTCTTTTTTTTTAAATCTGAAGCGCATAACGCTGCAGCTAGTAATGTGATGTGCCTAGCCATGATTTTTGTAATCTTTGTGACCATCATCATCATCATCATCATAATTATTATTAGTAGCCTCGAGATCGTCTGGACACGGGTCTGTACACCCGTGTCCAGGTTGTACAATCCCGTGTCCAGACGGGCTCTATTCAAAGCTTCTTCGTGCAGTGTGCTTCAGCGCGACACGCTCTTCGGCGCGTTCTCGTAGGCGTTCGCACCTTCGCAGACGTTCGACAGCCGCGACTAGAGTAAGCCAGATTACCGAAACTCAAAGCTTTCCCTCTCTCTAACTCTCTCTCTCACGTGTCCCACGTGCGCGTCAGAATACTCCGCTGCTGGTTTTGACAGGCTGACAGGGCGCAGGCCGTCAGACAGAATAAGAGGCCAATATAGCAACAGCGGCGACGGAAGCGGCGGCGGCCAATGCGGCGCCTGCTTATCTAATGCTGGCTGCTTTTTCGGAGAAGCAGTTTAGCTGTTTCGAGCTATTTTGGCTGGGTCCCTCTGTGGTCAGTGTCCTTTTCCCAGTCTAGCCCTGCCTCTTAATAGTGTTATTGTTGTGGTGTTGTTCTTGTTTTTCTTGTTCTCTTCCATATACCCGCTACCTTGATTCGACTATACCGAGCAAGATGGCTTAGTGGCAAAAACCTTTGCCTTGCATTCGGGAGGTCTGGGTTTGAAGCCCAGACCGGCCACTCCTAAATTGGTTTTCACGGTTCCCAATTTAAACAAGGTGAATGCCGGGGTGAATTAAATATCGACCATGATCGAAAAAAAAAAACGGGGAGCACAGATGTCTCAATAAAAAGAGATGGTGCATTACCATCCAACCCCCCCCCCATTGTTAAAAAAAAAGACTAGAACCTCCTTCTGCTGAAAGGAGAAAGAGCCGCAGGTCGATAGGGTACGGGGTAGCTAGTACGCCGCACCACAGCGTGACGGTATTAGTCGCAGCGTTTTCTTTTGGCACAGCTAGGTTTCGCATTGTCGTAGTGTCAGTCGTTTCGTAGACTGTTCCTACATCCAAAAGTAAAGGCTATTTTCCACGAATATGTTCTCATTGCGGATTGTCCATCAATAAAGGGTCAGACGATAACGACAACAACAGCAACAACCACCTCGATAATAATGATGAAAGTGGTTATGATGATGATGATGATGAAGATGGGGGCGATGACGGTTTGATGTTTATGGCAGGGCACACGACGCAACGCAACGCATGGAAGGATACATACGTTCAGTTCAAACGGGCAACCCCCGATACCCCAGCAATGGAGTGGGTAGGTGTGCGTGTATGTTTGTAAATACGGAATGATGCATGGTCTATCTGTGGCTTGAACTTGGCTTCAGCTCGTAATCAGCTTCGTACATATTTAGAATCACCGAACTGTGGATTTTATTTGCCAATCAATTCATATTACAATTTTGTGTAAGTGAGTGTAAGTGAACGTGTCGATTTTTAGTCCAGCTCGTAATTGCACCTCGATGTGGTACACACTCTCACTCTGTCTCTATCTTTCCCGCTTTTCATATCTGCCGCCCGCTCGATATCGTTAGTTATATACGTTGCACGTGTACTATAATGATGCAACAATAATACTATATGTGTGTGTGTACATGCTATTTCCGTGCGTTGACAAGCCTCATAAGCTCGTCTGTTATTGTCAGCTCTGGCAGCCGCCTTTAGCAGGTCACCGTCGTGGTTGAGACCGCCGTGCTAGGTAAAATTCAACGCGAGTAAACACTGAGGTCGCGGCCAGACACGAATTAACCATTGGTACGATCAAGAGAGCACACAAGCAATTCTGTAGTAATAGAAAAAAAGCGATTCAGAATGTGTCTCACTAACAAATTCAAGCAGAGCAAGATAGCCGAAACACTATTTGGTATTACAAAGCGACAACCATGGAAAGTCGGGTTGTGTTCGATAAAGATAGGATTCGGCAAAACAGCAAACGGCAAAAAAATACAGTATATATACACGCTCTGACAACCACATTTTGTACGTTCGTAGTAGGCTAAGTTCCCTGTGGCATCGGACATCGTCTAAATGCATCTATCGTTATCGCGTTCTCGTTACTGGTGTTTGTCTAGGCTTTCTCCAGCAGAGGTATGTAGCATCAGGGCAATGCCGACCACGTCCAAAAAACACAACTAGCAAGGCCGCGGCTCGAACTTGCGACTGTTTTGCCAATCATGGTTACCATAGCAACGTCCGGTCGCTCTAACAGTGCGTGAGCCGTCTAAGCTACCGCCGCTACATATATATATATATATATATATATATATATATGTCTGTAACATGTAATTTGATGGAAAGTGTAGAAGCCAGCGTTTTGGTTAAGCTACAGGTCATCAGGGCTTCTTGCCTCGAGAGTTGCACTTTTGCAATGCACGTTCTGCGCGTGTGAGAGAGAGAGAGAGCGTGAAACTCGCTTGTGAACAATATTATTTTTAGGCCATTTTGCCTAGGTCTGTCTCTCCAGTTTAATTAGGACGGAACGGGCGGTCGAGGGTCGACCAAACGATCAAATCTCCAGTCTTCATTGTGTCGTTAGGCCACATTTCCTTGGCTGAACTTTCGCTGAAACTTCTCCCCTCTTCCTCGACGTCCACCCCCCCCCCCCCCACCAACTCTAACCCAAGCGTGTGGGCTCATTAGTTAGAATCGCGATGGTGTGTCAGCGCTTCTGTGTCAAAAAATAGCTGACCGACCACAACCCTGGAGCCTTGGCAGCGGGGTGGGGGGTAAAGCGACAACAACAACAACGTCGAGGGTAGCAGCAACAACAACAACAAAACAACGCACACGACAACAACAACAACAACAACGCAGAGGACGACAAAAACAGACGACATATGCATTACTTTCACAACTGCAGAATGACAGATAAGCAAGCGGTTTCATCTGATTTGCATGGTAGTACACAACGATAGCACGTCGCTCACTCAAATTGAAATGAGATCTGCACGGATGCTAAGTTTGGTGTTTCGAGTTCTGGCGTGAAAACAAATGCCCAGTTCGTCGAACTGTTGCATCGAATATAGACTCGAGCGATAAAAATAGGGTCTCCTCAAACTTTTCGAAAAACGGTATAGGGAATTGTAGAGCTTGTTAAATCTAATCGAACATAATCTCCGAGAAGTCTTGTTTCGAACTGAAAGTGCAACTGGTGTTGTTGCCCGACATAGGAGCACAAATTGCGCAATTGCGATTTTTCTTCTATAATGAAACTAGGCATGAAGTGAAGGCATCTATTATTAGCTTTAACGAAGGAAAATCTTATTGTTTTTTTTTACATTCTCGAAAATCTACATTGTTTTTAGTCTATTATCGTTGACGCTAAACACCGTGCCTCTTTGCTTCCGTTGTGCACATGTACGTATTATCATATGTAGACATGGTGTGAGTGACACATTGCGAGCCATTGTAGAGTACACCCCATTACGTTACCCCTGCAAAGAGGCTTTTTGTTTGACGTGTTGAGTGTGCGGTGACCGGGTGGGTTGTCCGGGGCATCTGCCCCTCTGCATGGGACCTGGGGCCGCCTGTCCGCATGGTCACACAAGAGCAGATAACAGTAACGCTAGTTTCCTTGTCTATGTACGTCAACAAGGAGCAGGAAGAAAAACACAGAAAGTTGCTCCATAGTACCACCACCAGCCATTGTAGAGCCACTGGTAGAAGGGAGCTCAAACAAGGTAATTGCCATGCCGCCATATTTCATGTTCACCTTGCGCCCACTCATGCGCGCACTCACGATATCGCGCGAGACACAGAGCTGAAGGAGACGCTGCGGTGGTTAGTGCAGCCAGGAGTTGCCATTCATGCACTGCAGACCATTACAAGTACACGTTAAGTACTTACTATATTATACGGGTTCATGCATTCATTACACATGCTATGCGGACGTTACATGCTATACGTTCTCTCTATCTGTCTAGCTGTTGTAACACATCTAATGTATGAATAAAAGCAATAATAATCATATTGCTCCTGCTACCTATTTGTTGTTATTTCTATTGCGAGAACTGACGTCGGCGTTTTCTTGCTGCTGCTGCTGCTGGTATTGCAACAGCAATATGGTTGTTGTTGTTGTTTCTGTTGTTTCTGGTGTTGTTGTTGTTGTTTCTCGCATATATGTGCTATTGTATTATACTTATCGTTGTTAGAAATTATTTTACGGCTGTTCGACAAAAGCCGCTCATTACGATTTCGAATACTTTAGTCGCAATCCCCGTGTTCACTCTCTTTGTGCGAATACGTTTCGGAGCCGTCGATTCACAATTGGTGTCCGTGCTGTCACTGTGTTGTTGTTGTTGTTGTTGTTGTTGTTGTTGTTGTTATTGTTGTTGTTGTTGCTGCTGCTGCTGCTGCTGCTGCTGCTGTTGTTATTGTTATTATTGTTGTTGCTGTTGCTGTTGTTGTTGTTGTGGTGGTTGCAGTTATTCGTAATGTCAGTTCTATTCCTCTCCCTGTCTAGGGCCTGCCGCCATGAGAATTTACAAGAGCCATCACAGAATCCCCGTTGCCTGTATCTATCTATCTATCTATCTATCTATCTATCGCGATTGGTTGATCTCAAAATCGTACGGTGAGCAACCAGTCTCTTTCGCCTATGCCGCACCGACTAAGACGCGCCAATTCGGCCGGCTCGTGTCTTAGCCGTAGTGTTCGTTCGCTTCAGCGACGCGCGACGCGTCGACAGTCATAAATCCTTTAACTGCGCGGCTCGTTTTCTTCTTGACCGACCACAGCGAACCGACGAAATCTCGACTCGATTCGTAGAGAAAGAACTATGCACGTACTGCTGCATGTAATGCTGTGCTTATGCATAGGAGCGGTTTGCGTCATGCCCACTTGCTCATCAGAGCAGTCTCTCTGGATTGTGTTCAAATCAGAGTCTAGACGACGTACTTTCGATCAATATTAGAGCATCAGCATTGCGGCGATCTTTATCGTTATGATTATTTTGGTCGTTTTCAATGCCGTGAGTTGCGATAGTATTCCCATCTGCCTCCAACGATGTTCGGCTTGGTTGTTGGCTGGCGCGCAATTGTTGGCGTTAACTACAATAAATGTTTATAATAAGCTATAAAATGTATATATGTATATATATATATATATATATATATATAGAGAGAGAGAGAGAAAGAGAGAGAGTGAGAGAGAGAGAACAAAATTTATTTCCACTCTATGTTGGCTAAGTACAAACATACAATACATACAAACATTTAAGGATGTAATAAGCTGCTAGTTAAGTGATTCCGTAGCGCTCACTACCATATTATCTTGCAAACAGCATGTCACAATATTGATTTACAATTGCATGTGTCACTTGGCACGTAAAAGACGTTGGTCCGGCAGACTGTATGGTAAAATCTATGGAGTCCACAAAACGTACATTTATATGTCTATCCGTCCTGCCTGTTTCTTTCAAGGCTGAGTTTAGGATGCCCCCGCTGTGCAAAAGCATTGGTTTAGACCAATTCAGCAATTTTTTGTTCATAATGCTCGATGAGCTGGAGATACGTCGGGTCTCTAATAGTGCGAATTGGAGGTAATACTAGTGTGAATTGGATATACGTCGGATCTCTAATAGTGCGAATTGCCTCCTAGTCTGTTCTACAAGTTGGAGCGGGGAGTATTGGTCAGTAAATACATAATAAGATTAAATGCGGACGTTTTAAAAAAATGTTGTGAACGTTTTACGCGGTCAAGTACCGCTAGATACGAAACACTTAGTTTTGCCCATAGGAGCTGAATGCCAGAGAAATCAATTTGTGCTAAACTTTATATCGAGAGGGGTTAGCGCTGTCTTGAGCATCTGCGAGATCTTAAGTGTTGTTTAACATTGGTGGGTAACGTGTGCAGTAACGGTCTTAACAGAGGGGGTAAGTGTGACGCTGAGGTAACCAATTCTATTAACAAATGTTAACTGCTGCCCGCATAATCTAAGCGAAAGTCACTTTCTGCTAGCCGGCGTGCGTGCCTAAATTTCATTCTGCACTTATCGGAAAGCCGACCTTTCTCAGCAATCTTTGAGCTGCAAGCGTGGTCATGATCTAAAGCCGCAAACGCAACACGAAAGTCCATCCAAAGCAAACGGTGCAGAAATCGACTGCTCCGCGCCAATGCCCGTTCCATGTATGTGAGGCGAAGTGTGTACGCCGTTAACGCCGATCTCTGATCTATGAACTCGTGACCACAACATGATTGACTTTGAAAAAGGTGATACGGCTGGCTGTCTTTACACTGCGAACAGTTCTCCAGTATGAAGGCATCAATTGAAGAGGTGCCACTGCTGCTGTCTACTTCAGCTGTTTGTTGGTGTTAGCATACTGTCCGAGCTATTTAGTTCTCCGGAGTCGTCATATGGCCTCTGCCATTTTCTGCCCGATGTATAGTATTCCTCTAATTTGGCCCTTCCCGGCCGGCTCAATGTGGGTGTCGGCAGAGTCCTAGGAATTGTGGCACGTGTACAGAAAATGGTTCGGAAGTGGGCGTAGAGCCACTCTCGGTCTGCTGAACATGGCGACCTTGCTTGTTGGTGAGGTATCGGCACGTGCCATTGAGTGCAATTTCTGATATACGTTTCACGTGTCGTATCTCGTCAAGGAGCTCGTTCTGCTGCTTGGCTTCTTGTAGTATTTGTCGATAGTAGGTAGGTTTCTCATAAGTTAAATGAGCTCTATCCCTCAATGGTGTTTGCAAACACATCAATGGTCGATATCCTCATTGCACCTTCAAAATTTGGTGTGTCCGTACTATTGGGTACCCAGAAGCCCAAGTTAAATATCGGTGTCTCGCACAGTGCCTCCAGCTACGACGCATCTGCGGGCAGATTCAATCTTGCTTTATTATTATTATTATTATTATTATTCAGAGTGGAACATTCATTACTTACTTTGTTTAACACACTCGTCAGTTTTCCTATAGGCTCGAACGTATTCGTTACCGCTGTTGGCTTCACGTTTATGGCGACCAGGTTGATTCTCTTGCTCTCTCTCTCTCTACAAGCACGCAATTCTGCCAAAATAACTAAATGACACCCAGTCGGCCGCTGCAAGAAACTGACACGCCTCCACTAGTGCGGCTGTGTTGTTAGCTCGAGTAGCAAGGCGGCTGTACGCAGCGTAGCAGTATCATTGGAGTGTGGGTGCAGAGCCATGCTTTCGTGAGCGTTGAAAGGTCTACCCTATTCAGCGCTGTAATGTCGGCAGACGTCTTAATGGCCCTTCGGTACCCTCATATTTCCTCGCACTGAATTAATCTCAATTTTTTCATTGGCATTCGACTAAATGTTTCAGATCCTCTACCATTCGTACAGGCTGGGCTTTTATAGTAGACCGGTAATTTGATGCATGTATATATATATATATATATAAATGACCTGAGATGGGCTTGTGCATAATAAGCGACAAGTATATATATATATATATATCCATTACGTCGTCCCCGACGCTTCCCAATTTAGTTGAGTCGCTCTGCTGCTACGGTATCTGATGATATTAATTATCCGCCCACGGATGTTGGCAGTCGTCTAAGATCTCTAAATTACTAGTCGTATTCAGTAGCGATACAATTGACTGTAGTCACGAATATATATATACAGGGTGTTGCAGAAATTTTTCATAATAGAATATACAAATTGTAGAGCTCGTTAAAGCAAATATTTTTTCCAATGGAACATGGTCTCTGAGAAGTCTTGTTTCGGAGTGAGAGCGAAATTACTACAATTTGTGACACTAGTGTTTTTGCCCGATATAGGAGCATAAAATGTGCTGTTGCGAGACAACCAGTCCTCCTATACAGAAACTAAACACACTGTCGGGTTCGTGAGAAAATTCTGCTTCTTCCGAAGAATATACAAGACCGGTCAGAAGATGCGACACGGTCGTTTAGAAGAGAATTCGTCAAAAATGAAGTTTTTTATTAGCTTTCACGCCAAATACTTCAGAATCATAACCCTACGACCACCCACGTGTTCAAAGCTAACATATTAAGCAAATGCGCATTTCATGACGATCATTTTGGTACCAAACTTACGGCAATGCGAGCTGTGGTTGCAGAGTAATTACGATTTTTCGGCGAACATGGCGAGATTAAGTGCATGAAAATGACGCGCTGCGGCTGTCGCGCGACACGTCGGCGGTAGTGAACGTCGCCACACAGTCATTTTTCATGCACTTAATCTGTACATCCCACCGAAAAATCGTAATTACTCTGCAACCACAGCTCGCATTGCCGTAAGTTTGGTACCAAAATGATCGTCATGAAATGCGCATTTGCTAAATATGTTAGCTTTGAACACGTGGGTGGTCGTAGGGTTATGATTCTGAAGTATTTGGCGTGAAAGCTAATAAAAAACTTCATTTTTGACGAATTCTTTTCTAAACGACCGTGTCGCATCTTCTGACCGGCCTTGTATATTCTTCGGAAGAAGCAGAATTTTCTCACAAACACGACAGTATGTTTAGTTTCTGTATAGGAGGACTGGTTGTCTCGCAACAGCACATTTTATGCTCCTATGTCGGGCAAAAACACTAGTGTCACAAATTGTAGTAATTTCGCTCTCACTCCGAAACAAGACTTCTCAGAGACCATGTTCCATTGGAAAAAATATTGAAAAGCTTTAACGAGCTTTACAATTTGTATATTCTATTATGAAAAATTTCTGCAACACCCTGTATATATATATATATATATATATATATAGGACCGCGTTAAAAAATTATATATATATACATAGATACATATATATAGGAACGCGTTAAAAAAAATGTATATATATACAATGTTTAATAATATGTAAATTTTTACGTTATTGGTACAATACGTTAACCTTATACATTGGGTTAAACAATGTCCCATATAACGTGAAGATTACAGCCACTACATTGTGTCATTAACACTTGTAATATGCCAATAAAATATTTATAAAATCTATTTGCGCGTAGATTTAATAGGTCATACGAAAAGGTATAGTAATTTAATTGTTTTCAAATGCACAAAACACACAGTGTTTTGCTATACCACAATTTAACATACTTTGTGGCATTATTTTTATACACCATACTTATTTAATAATATTTTTTAGTTGAGGCATTCTTATTTTTACTAGTTGAATCAACCGTGCTACCTTGAAGGTACGTGGCAGATGCATTTGTTAAATATAATCCGTAGTGTTTGGTTGTAACTATATAAACGCTGCTCTTAGCTACTTTTTTGTTGTTTTATTAGTAGCAATAAATACTTCTTATGGCAAACGTTGTCTGAAACGTATTTTATTATCAGTAATCTACTGTACTATCCAGCGTTGAAGTAGCAACATCGATATCGGTTAAAGTACTGAGTACAACGTTTCTCAGTGTTTTTACATTCCATTTACTCACACACAACGTAATTAAGCGTTAATTGAATACAACAGAACGCGTTTAGCTCTATAAATAGGATCTAGCCTAGGCGCCGCTGAATTGGGCTAAAATCGAAATGATACTAACCTAACCTTTTTTTGGGACATGCTTTTGCAGGTGCGTTCCTTGTGCCTTATTTACTGACTTTATTTCTGGGAGGCATTCCCACGTTCTTCTTGGAAACTTCGCTCGGACAGTTCCTCAGTATAGGCGGACTCGGTGTCTGGAAGATATGCCCAATCTTCAAAGGTTTGTACCTAATACCTGACGATAACTATACGCAAATAATAATTTCTATAACTATTACTTTACAAATATAGCATGCTTGTATTTCATTGCCGGCTTACTTTCTCTTTTATATGGGTAGAAGTATTCATCAGAGCTCATCTGCTACTTGTTGTTGTTGCTGCTGATAATAAAGCATTCACCCTACTGTCAGATCGGCAAAAAGATCTTCAGAGTCATAGTAACAGCAACTAATAGTAGTATAAGTATATTGTTAATAAATCAGCAACCCCGGCAAATTAAATACGAGTCCAAAGTCTAGCAACACGCGATGTACACGTACTATTTAATATGTTATTGTATTTTTATATAGCACTTCTACATAGTCTAACCGAATAATGAAGATTATAATGGAAAGATATGTGACCACAAAAAGATCTGTTCTATCGGAAGCACTTAGATCCCCTGCACATATACATATATAACCATTTATACCTATTTATCGGTATAATTTCCGACAACTAGATGCAAGTCAAGCAAACCAATCCGTGGAAACTAAGTTGCGCTTGAAAGATCGCTTCTTCCTAAAAACGCGAAACCGTGTGATGTTAATATTTTCGTAACCGTCTGCCGCAGGTAATCTAATATTGCGACACAAATCGATAGTTTTGTACTCAGTTTTAGCCGTATGGATTTTCCTGTATGTAGGCGTAGTAATGATCTGCGTGAGGTAATCGGACACGACGCCGTGCCGTTGAAATAGGACCTAAGAATAAAATTCGAAAAGCTTAAGAAAATGCTTTAATGCATTCTAAAGAACTAATGAAATTCTATTAGATGGTCCATGCGTGGCGAGAGGAGTTTTTGAGACGTTTTACGGCGTGCACCAACTTGAGTCACCGCTGCATAAAGCACTTCTAGATACCATCACTAAGTTTGTCGAAAGCCCTCATCAGCCAGCTTATTTACCTAAGCTTATCCAACGTTTTAGAAAAGCTCTCTTTTTTGCATCTTCTTTGTCTTTCGCGTTTTCTCCCTATGCTTTGCGTGTGTACGGCAGCACTATGTTTCGTTTCTCGGCAGGTATATTTATGTTGGTATGACTAGCTTATGCGTGTAAGTGTGGTTTTGCATTTTTTGTTGCGTTTCCAAGACGTCTGCTCGTTTGCATGTTTACACGCGTGCTAGAGCCATGGCGTATCCACTTTGTTTATTTCTACAGGTGCCGTAGAAATCTTTCTACACCACTTGCTTAGTGTTAAAAGCAATACGTGCCATTAACGATGCCAAAGGCTAAATATATATTCGCTAAGCAGCATAGCAATATAAACGCACGAGCGAGTATCGTTGGCGTTGTCACAGCCATAATCGTCGACTAGAATTTATCCTTTTTATTATTTAATTTTTCTTAGAAGGTTGCTCCCAAGATTTTCATTTCCCTACATAGCCCTACATATTTGGAATCCTCGCGAGACATATCTTTAATGCACCGAGAGCTAGACATGTTAAGATATCTAGGGTTGTCCTAACAGTCTTTGTAGCATCATGGCCGCTGGCCCTCACCGGCTTGGCTTTCATGATGGTTTGCCATATATTCACAATGAAGAAATCAAACTGGCAATACCCCGGTAGATAACGAGTATGACTACCCTACAAGTCCCCCTTTATAGGCCCTAACCAACCACTTCTAACCGCATTTTCATTGTAAAGTTCGGAAAATGCTAATAAACAATCGTTATCGGCAACCAATAATACCTACGGTGGGGCTTTGACTCACTAACAACCTGAATCCTCCCTATCCCCCGGGTTCGGAATTGCTTGTGGCAATACTTCGAGGCAATGGGAGAGCCTCATACTCTACAGGCTCATCATAAAACCTGGCGCGTTTTCTTACACGCAAGGCATAGGTTAAGTTTTGACGTAGCCGCACCAAGACAAGACGGCAAAACGATACCGTGTGGCCAACATTGTCTACCTGCCCCGAATTACACAGTGTGTATCTGCGCGCGCCTTACCTACCCGTGCCACGCATAACTGGAACTAGTCATGGCCAGTAAATCTCATACCGTCAAGTACGACAAGCCGTGCAAGGGGCCGACCCGTCGTTCCATTGTTACAGGACGAGGATGGGTGTTATCATGCACGCAGCCTGCCTATGGGCCTTCGGGGGTGAGGCCCAGCCTCAGTCCGCTTGCCTCATGCGCCTATACCCAGTAGTCCTTGTCACTGTCAAATCGAATTGCTCCTCTTTCCCGCGCAGAACGTGCCAAAAAAAGCTCCCCAGCCTAGACAAATGGGACGTCCGTGCTCATCGCGCGGTAAGAGCGGCAGACCCGGATGGCCTCGCCGCGAAGAGCCGCACGGAGGATGCGCATATTGCGGGCGGTTCCTAGGGCTAAACTAGCACATAAAACGCCTTTGACAGTGGCCAGAAACCGCCGTTGCTCGCCTGAGCCCCCTGCTCTAGGGAGGATTCTAGCCGCGCCATGGGTGATTTAATTTACCTTTTTGACGACGTTTTTAAAGTGTGGAACTACGATAAGATCAGTCGGCAATAGGACCCCCGACAATGGGTCACTCAAGCCACAGAATTTAGCAAATCTTCTAATTGAAAACGAGTGGCTCACAAGGGTTAGTGCACACCTCGCGTGGGGCCCTACGACCCGTCAAATAGAGGGCCTTGCTCTTTTAGGACACCAGTTTATGGTGTTGGTCCCTTATTTACTTTATCGAATCATATCGAGCACTACGTTGCAGCCGTGTCTAACATTGATTCTTGCCATGCCGTGATGACAAAAGCGGGGTTATCGGCTTACGGCTCTGTCTCTACCCTCCCCCTGACATCCTGCGGCCTTCCGGCAGTCACCTCGTATGAGCTGCTCTTCTTTGTTAGCAGCCGTGTCTCCAGGTAGCAAGAAATTCTCCCCTTAAGGTAGGCCGAGATGCCTTTCCGCTTCAGCATCATTATACTAATTTCTCCAGTTTGTCGTGATTAAAGCGTTCTTGATGTTCTGAATAATTAGAAGTACAAAGAAGTAGGTCTTTAAGACTTTGTAGCCTCTTGGATCGCTTTTGACAGTACGCGTTTAAGGGCGTCCAAAATCGAGCGGCCTAGTCGAAAGCCATAACATCAAGCCTTTGATCTCCAAGGTGAGTTGGCTGGCTATAACTGTTTATATAAGTTTGTCTGCAGTATCTAGCAGATAAGTCGGTCTACGGGCAGTGGATTCCAGCTTGTAAATTAGCGCTAAGTTTGTTTATTTGCGGATGGCGAATTTTCCCCATAAAGGAGGCCCCATGGAACCGCCTCAACTGCCCCCGCCAACTCTTTATACGCTGCTTTCTTTTCCTGAGCAATGATTTTCATCAATGGCTAGTCGGCGATCTACGCAGTGAGCATGGAGCTTCGCGCGTTGTTCTTCCGGCACGCGGATGGTGTCGCTGTGCCCGCTGCGGTGGCAACGTGCCAACCACGACCGGTTGCGGATCAGCATCTGGTTTACCCAGATCGGCCAACTTCCTCCGAGTAGCCTTGATCGAGAGGCAGGCTTTTGTAAAATGGCGGATAACTTTACTACTAAAATAGTTCCGATCCGAGTTGCAAACTCTTCTGTAAGATCTTCTTGCCAAAGACGGCGCACATATGACGTGCGACGAACCATGGCCGGTAACCACTTCTAAGCCAAACCACTCCCTAAACCTAACCAGCTCTAATTTGAACCATCTTTTATTATAACACTCAGTAACTCTTACTGTTCCTAAGTTTAGCTATTGCAATCCCTAAACAGTGCTAATCTCAATCATTCCCAAGCCTAACCGCCCTAACCCTAACTGCTTATAGGCCTAACGTCCTCCAACCTTACGCCCCGTTTCTAATCACCCCTATCCCTTTCCACTACTGCCTTTCATGAAAGCCACCTTTCAACTTAACCACTTCCACCCCTCAGTTTAACGACTCCTCGCCGTAAGAACCCCGCGGTGTTCGGGGTTCTTACGGCGGGATGTCGCACCCAGACACCTCTTCCCTGTCTGGGTGCGACATCCCGCATCTTTTTCTCTAGTGCACCTCTCTCATCTGCCCGTGTTCTCTACGGATTCACAAGTGTCTTGACCTCGTGTTGTTTCTGTGCTTCGTTCTGTACATCATCAGGCGTCGGCTATGCGGCTGCCGTCATGTCGTTCTGGCTGAACGCCTACTACATCGTCGTGCTTTCGTGGGCGCTGTTCTACATCTACGCGTCGCTGGCGCCCGACCTGCCTTGGCGTACCTGTGATAATAACTGGAACACGCCCAACTGCCGCTCGGAGTACGAACCACAGAACTGCACCTACGACTGTCTGCCGGCCAGCGTCGTCCGCAGCCCCGTAAAGGAATATTGGGAGTAAGTTGCTTTTACCTCTCTCTATTATATATATACATAATAACTTCGCTGCTACCATTTCGACGCATAAAATATTGGCCAGGACTGTTACAACTGAACCATAAGGAAGCTGCAATTTCTCAGCTCCTCTCTGTCTGGGTGCGACATCACGAACGTTCTATTTTGTTCTCGATGTCGAAGGCCTTTCCGAACAATAATCATCTTCGGCGAAATTAACGATACCACACATACGCAGCGTTTCTGGACAATGCTTAATCACCTAAGTAGCTCGTAAATGTTTATTACTTCAAAATGTTTAGATTGGTTTTTAACACAGAACTTGATGCAGGTTCGTTGCTCTTCCATTGTCGGCTACTTAAATATCGCCGAAACCGTTTTTGTACCCAACTCAACGAATAAATTTGGCCTGTATGTAAATGATAAATGGCGCTTCTAAGCAAAATAAGCCCCAACACCTTGGTGGCTTTGGCTCAAATTGTATATGCAAAACTTTAGAACTTTCCGATTCATCCTTTTAAATATATATATATATATATATATATATATATAGTGCAAAATCTCGTAGCGCGATGCTCTAGTGTTTACACGTTAATCAATGAAACGATTCGTCCTCGCCATCCTGCATTTAATTGCGTGTATCTACGAATGTGGCCAAAGTGCGACATAATACGTAGGTGAGTTAGGAGCATCGATCCACCGCTTCTGAGCAATTTAAACATAGACCAGCAAGCAAACAGGTTACTAAAGTCACTTGCTTGCATGAGGTGTCATTGTCGTCGACGTCGTCACTGCAGAACAGCACCAACGAAGCTGAGGAGATTTGTCTCTCTAAGAAAGCTCGAACGGCTTGAAAACGGCACCGTTGTCATGACAAATTTAAGTCTTGCTGCTGCTGCTGCTGCTGCTGCTGCGGCAGCATCAACGTTATCCATCCGCTCCCAAGAACACAGGCTGCTGGCTGCTCCGTCTTCGTATGGCTAGTGAGCACTGCCTGTGACGAACCACCATGAAGAAGGAAGAAGAAGAACGAAGAACGAAGGCTTATATCTCTGAAACCCAGAGCTTCGGACGGCGCAACAAAGACTCACGCCATCATCGTCGTCGTCGCCGCATTCGTCGTCGTTTACCACCCCTTCTCGACCCCTTCTTCTGCCATCTGAATAGGCTCCGCCTCGCTTCACCTCGGCTCGTTCCGCCACCCCGCACGTCTGGGAAGCGAGCGGGGGTGCACTGTGCAATCGTCAAAGAGAGGAATAAAATCCCCGGCCAGGAAATGGCCACGTAGGCAAGCAGCAAGGCACGCGTGCACTCGGGCACGCACTTGCGAAACAACGACAGCGAGATACAGGGTGAGAGGGCCGGAGAGCAAGAGAGAGAGAGGGGGGTGGGAGAGAGAGAGAGGAAAAGGCGAATAGCGAAAAACGAGCGGCATGATAATAGGGAAGTGGCGCACAGGCCTAGTGGAACAATCCTCTAGCAGCAACGAGTCGCCCAGAGTCGTTCCAGCAGCAAGCTGCTGAAGGGTTCCGGGGTTGGCCCCACCGGAGCCCGGGCGGGGGGGGGGAGTCGTCGACAGGTGGTCAGCATACGGGGGATGCATACGAGCCTGCTGCTGCGGTGAGGAGAGATAGATCGGGAGAAATAAGGGGGGGTAGGAATACGAGCGGAGGAGAGACGACGTGAGGAAGACGAGCGGAGGAGACAGACACTGAGAGAAATAGAGAGAGATATACGAAGTCGTTAGTGCTACTGGGTCCATTCTTCGTTAAATAAAGCGTGCTATTATTACGTTACCACCGACCGCCACTCGTCGCATGACTCGTTGTTCTCGTAAATGCACCGTTCAACCTACCTGCGGCTGCGACTGGCCGACCTGCCCTTTTGGGCGCGATTTGGGCGCAAGCGCGTCGTGTGCAGGAGCGTTCTCCTAGATAGTTCCGTTCGGTGAACGAACATTCGCTAGGCTCACGGTTAACGGCCGGCAGCCATCAACGATGATAGGGTCCTCGCTATCGACCAAGCGCTACGTTTAAGTATATTACGCCATCAACTCCGGCCGGTCGGACGGCGTGCTGACGGTGAAGGTAGTTGTGAGCGCACCACAGGGTCCATCTCTCTCTCTCTCTCTCTCTCGCTCTCTTTTGCTATATATATGTATATATATATATATATAAATGTATTTATATATACATACATATATATGCGTACGTATGCGTATACTCATATGGCATAAGCAAGTATACGTCACGAAGGCGCCTTACGAAGCGACTCGGTAGTCTCATAAGCGGCGCAACGAAGTGGCTATTTCAGGAATCGTAAAATCGCGCCTTGAACTGCTAGCACTATACACGGAAAATGTATAGAAAGATAAAACTCTACCCAAGATCTCAAATCTACCGCATTTAAGAACAGCTTGCGTTATGTAAGGGACTGTTTTGACTTCGACAGTTAAAATTGACAGCTTTCGCGGTTCGGATTACTTTAAAGGAGACTAGCTTGTTATAGAACTTTGAGAGCTCTGGTTAATACTTGCCCCGAAAACCTGATTATTGGCTCTCCTGTTGGCAATGTACCACATGTGGGTAATATCGCTAGAAGGACAACTATATACTTGCATTGGCTTAAGTCCACAACGCGGCGACCCTTAAGCTCGTGCAAATTGGACGGCACAGAAAAGCTATCCGTGCTTTTAGCAGGTCAACTTAATGCGTAAAGCAATTTAGGTTAGCACTCCCAGTCAAGCGATGACCACGTTATTTTTTATTGTCGCCCATTGATCAATATATATGCAGTACATATATGTGAAGAATATTGAATGTGAACGTGAGGAATCTTTAGGCTTTAGTCGCCAGTTCATAAGGCTAATTATAAAAGCGGCATTATGTTCGAAATTTCGTTTTGCGTCCTAACTAATCGTGCCACGTGCTAGAATAAGAGGTACCATGTACTACCTTGTCTAATTGGTATGACGGGGCCAATGTACTATGCTTTATTCTAGACCAAACATTTGCGTCTTGCCTATAGTTTCACGGCGACGCAATCTGTTTTTGTCATCAGCGTTACCCAACCTCACTTTTACGGCATTCGATTTTTGGTCTTGCGAAAGGCCTTTTATAAATGAACATATCTCGGTAGATCTAGTGCTTCATTCGTATCATACGAAGCAGCCTATAAGATGAGAACTACTCTTCTCTCCTGTTTTCCAACGGCCTTTCCAAGTATACGCGTCGCTAATATATATATATATATAAGATTGATAGCCACCTATCCCGTCCATTTATCATTACTGGATAACTCGGCCGACAACCGTATCAAGTGTTTAATCTGGAGCGAAATGAAACTCGAAATACAATTTTCTGCCCAATTAGCCTTTCTTCGTAGCGCTCCCTTTCAGAACATTTGCTTGGTTTCTGTTATAGGTGTACTTGTATATATAAATATATATGTTTTGCAGTCACCTATATTTCCTTTGCACTTAACCTAATCTCTATCGTTGCATCTTTTAGTGAAAAACTACGTACCAGTGTTGTTTTGTATGAAAAGTGCTTTAAAAGCGTAAGATGTTGGGCAAACTAACCTTGTTATTATAAATAAGACTAGATGTATATCTATATATATGTAGTACATGTTAATATATACAGGGTGTTAGGAACATTTCTGAAAATCGATAATATGTATATAATAAGTGAGAGTTAAACTACTACAATTCGTAACACTGGTGTTTTTGCCCCGCATAGGTGCACCAATTGTACTGTTGCGTGACAACTAGTTTTTCTATACAAAAGCTAAGCATATCATCGTGTCTGTGCAAAAAGTCTGTTTTTCCGAAAAACATATAGCGCTGAGCAGAAATTGCGAAATAGTCGTTTAGAAGAGAATACGCAAAAATATAAGTTATTTTTTAGCCACCCAATACCTCAAAATCATAACCCTACTTCCATTCACAGCGCTCATTTGGGCAAATGCGTCATCAAGCTACATTCGGGCAAATGCGCCTTCATGTTGATTATTTGGGTACCAAATCTATGGTAATGCGAGCCGTGGTTGCGGGGTAATTAAGATCTTTTGGAGGGCATGTCGAGATTGAGCGCATGCATAAATGATTTAGAGTGATATATTTGATGGAGTTGGTCATTTATGCTTGCACTCAATCTCGATTACTCCGCAAACACTTGTCACAACACTTGCCATGTGTTTGTGATCGTCATGAAATGCGAATTTGCCTGAATGTGTTAGTTTTGAGCGCGTTACATGTTCCTCTGACGAAGAAACATTTTCTCGCAAACACGATGATGTGCTTCTTGTATAGGAGAACTAGTTCTCTCGCAACAGCACATTAAATGCGCCAATGTCGGGCAAAAACGTCAGTGTTACAAATTGTAGTAATTTAGATTTCACTCAGAACCAAGACTTCTTAGAGACCATGTTCTATTGGAAAAAAATATTTGGTTTAACGAGATCTACGCTACTGTACTTTTATTATCGACATTACTTGTGCCGCTTATTAATTAACTAGCGAAAGCAATAGGATGGCATACTTTAGGTATGTTTGCATTCTTTCTCGGCATAGTCTTCTCGGAGCTCTACAGACCCAATCCTTCAGTGTTTTTACGTTCGATGCCTTCAAAAAGTAAGAACTCTCCAGTCATTTAAACTATGCATCTTTGGCGGAGAACAATATTTCATCAGACAAACATGTCTCTTTCCTCCGAGCCAAGCCAGATCAAGATTTAAAAATAGAAAAATGTTTCAAGGGACCAAATCAGAAACATGTGGATATTGGGGGTGCGATTCGCACACTTATCACGTTCACTCCACGTTTGCCACTGCCACCGTGAAAATATGAGCCGGAACGTAGTATTAGCGAAATCGTAATCTGTGTGCGCTAAGCATGCAGCGTGCGACGTTTCGTGGTATGCGTTCTTTGAACAAACGACGTATATGCGTGCACACTCCTAGAGTGTGCTAGCATCTCTTCACGAAAGAAGATGGCCTAGTGGCAAAAGCATTTGCCTTGCATTCGGGAGGCCTGGGTTCGAGACCCAGACCGGTCACTCCTAAATTGGTTTTCATGGTTTCCAATTTAATAAGGTGAATGTTGGAGTGGATTAGAAATCGACCATAATCGCAAAAAAACGGGGAGCACAGATGTCTCAATAAAAAAGGCTGGTGCATTACCATCCAACCCCCATTAAGTTTTAAAAAAGCAAACGTTTAAGACCATCTAATTCTCTCACTTAACAAGTTAGACGACAAACGAAGTCTGGCACACACAATAAACGGACACGTGCTGACGAGATTCTGACTGAACATACGAGGTGTATTCAAAAAGTATCGCGACTTTTGTGTTTTTTCAAAAATTATTCATTTATTCATGAATATCTATTTTGTCCCCTTCAAAGTAATCCCCATGAGATATTATACACTTGTGCCAACGGTTTTTCCAATCTTCGAAGCACTTCAAAAAAACATTTTTTTTATCTTGTTCAGCTCCTCCTTCGATGCCGTCTTTATCTCGTCAAGCGTAGTGTAACGTCGTCCTTTCATGGGCCTCATCAGTTTAGGAAACAAGAAAAAGTCACAGGGGGCCAGATCTGGGGAATACGGTGGCTGCGGCATCATTAGTGTGTTGTTTTTGGCCAAAAACTCGCGCACAAGCAACGATGTGTGAGCAGGGGCGTTATCGTGGTGCAAAAGCCAATTTTTGTTCTTCCACAAATCCGGGCGTTTCTGGCGGATTGCTTCGCGCAAATTGCGCATAACTTGCAGGTAATATTCCTTATTGACCGTTCTACCCTGTGGCAAGAACTCATGATGCACCACGCCCCTGCAATCGAAGAAAACTGTCAGCAAAACTTTCACATTCGACCGAACTTGGCGCGCTTTTCGGTCTTGGTTCGTGCGGCAGCTTCCATTGAGATGATTGAGCTTTGGTTTCCACGTCATAACCATAAACCCACGATTCGTCACCAGTTATGACCCTCTGGAGCAAATTTGGGTCGTCGCGGACAGAGTCCAACATCTCATTAGCAATGTTCATGCGATGCTGTTTTTGGTCGCAATTGAGCAATTTTGGTACGAATTTCGCGGCGACCCGTCTCATGCCCAAATCATTGATAAAAATCGAATGGCACGAGCCAATCGATATGTTTAGGTCCTCAGCAACTTCTCTAACGGTGATTCGACGATTGGCCAATACCATTTTCTCCACTTCATTAATTTTTTCGTCTGTTGTTGAAGTGCTCGGGCGTCCGGCACGCTCTTCGTCGTTCACATCTTCTCGGCCTTCTGAGAACATTTTGTACCACCGATAAACGTTGCTTCGGTCCAAGGTAGCTTCTCCGTATGCCACAGTCAACATTCGGAATGCATCCGCGCACTTAGTTTCGTTTTTCACACAAAATTTGATACAGGTTCTTTGATCAATTTTTTTGAATAGGTAAAAATCGAAGACGATCCAAAACACGTGCAAGCAAAGCAGCTGTCAACAATTAAGTGAACATTCAAAATGGCCGAGCTTGTCGGCATAAGTGAGAGACATGAGTACCAACATAACGCCAAAAAAATCGAAATTCGAATATACGTAACCCGCGAAAATTCAACAGTCGCGATACTTTTTGAACACACCTCGTAGGTTTCATATTGTCGTTTGTTAGAAAATAGGAAGATGATAATAGCCACGAGTTTACCACGAGCACCCTTTCCCGTAGACACTGTAGAAATTAGTGCGATATAGATTTCAAGCTAGTTTGTACTCGTAAGTAAAATCAAGTCCTCCTCTATAGCCGGGTGTACGAATCCGGTACGTGGATACGTTAGATCGACTACATTTCTCGTGAAGTACAATCTTGTGGAGTACGACCCTCTATAGCTAAACTAAGTTAACTCGCACAACACAGCCAGAGTAACACCCTGCCAGTAAAAGTATTCTAACTTGTAGCCGTTTAGGTGTTGCGTATTTAGTTTATTTCCTAACTGTTATGTTGTTATCGTGTTGTACGCAATAAAGATAACTACATATACGCATATACACCGATATTGATCGAGACGGGTCTGCAATCAGACAAGCCAATTTAGCCACCTGTGACCAATCCATCAAAGTACGGCCGCTGCTGCTGCTGGTGGTCAAAGGCAAACGGAAAATTGTACCCTTTGTTTTATTCTTCCCTTTTGTCGTCACCGGTTCGCTTTGCCAGCATCTTTATCGGAGAAGACGCAATGGAAGAGCAAGCAGGTGGGCTGTATGAGTTCACCTGCTTCTTATGTTGGCGGCGTGGCCAGGAATCACACAGACTCCCAGAGTCCAGTGGGCGGGCGTTTGGGTGTCTATTTCTGTGTGTGTCTTCACGTGAGGCCAGTGTCATGGCAGGGCTTTAGCTGAACTCCGACATTTTAATGACGCGGCCATAAACGTTACCTCAGCAGCAAGCGGACGTTATAAAAATGGCCCGCAGCACGTCGGCGCCTCCTGACAACTGTCGTATTGCCCGCCGTGGTCTCACTGCGGTACGCGCAGCAGCAGCAGCATCACGGTTTAAACGAGCTAACGTCTGAAGCCTTTGAAGGCCTTCGAATCGAGCCATAGGCGTAGACTGGTGAACACTCGAGCATTTGCCTGAGGTCAGGTGAGGTGAAGGTGCGAGATGGACTACCTCCTGTCCCGTCAATGTCTGTTTCGGACCACTTAGTGAAGTACGCTCCTGGTCAAAACAACAGCGGCAATATGACCACATCAGGTTCCAGTATCTGCGCTGCTCAAGCAATGAAACGTCCACATCGTTCTATAGCTGATTGCCAAAAAATCTAAAATCTATCTAACCTATCTTCTAGTTGAGATCCCTTCATACGAGAAGTTCGTTTAATATGAGGACCAGCGTTGCGTCGAGAGGCGCTAGCTTACCCCCCAACATCGTTCCGACATTTCGTAAGGTTGCTTTTCTTTGTTGGGCAAGGAACAAACAAGTTGATTGAATACTTGAATTCATTTTCGTTCAAAAACCTAGCCAAACCTATTCAACCGGCGTCGAGGATCAACAGAAGCTGTCTCTCCCGCGCTCTCTCCTTGCTACACCGAGCTCATTGACAGTCATTCAAGTGTAAGACGACGGCGGAAAAAAGACCGCAGCGTGTCCGCATATGCAAGCCGAATCGAGAGTCTTCTCTTTTGTTCTGTCCACCATACCGCCAGTTCGTCGTGCCGGCCGTTGCGTGTGCAAGGCGATAAACGCCCCGATGAGTCAGCACTCTTTGCGGCGTGTGAGCATTGCTTTCTTATTTTGCAGGAAACGACATAAACAACAACAGACGAAGACGTCGACGCCGTAATTTCTTAATGCACACAGCATGCAGCCTGCTGCATCGCTTGAAATTGACACAAATCAACCGCGTCACCACACTGAGCTAAGGCAGCGACGGGTTCTCAGATCCTCAGCCAGTAACTGTTCGAGTGCAGGAACATCAACATTCTTCACTATTAATTAGTGTTGGTGTGCGCACAATTGACTAGCATTCACCGTTAAATACTGTTGGGCATAAATTGTATTATCAGCAATGACTGTCAATTACCAATTGACGTTGGCTACAAAAGACCAGTTGTACACAACCCTGTGCGCGGTTGTACATGTTGACCCACCTATACGCATATAGGTGGTATACAAGAGTTTAGTGCTATACACCTACTGGGTGTATGCGCATCTATGCGCATATCGTTGTGCAAGTTCACAACTTGCCCATATCGCATCGCGACTTTCGAGTACAGCATATCGACGTGTGAGGCGTGACGTATCGCGCAGGCTTCAGCCAGAAGAGCGCGTTATACTGGCGCTTTAGCCTTCAGTCAGAAGGCTGCCTCTGAGCCTGGCGCCGACACAAAGCAGCATTAACGCTCACGCCGAGCATGACGATGCGATATTGTGCCGGATATGGTTTCCACAGCAGCAATGCGTTAGCCATTCTTGCCAAGGTCAGCGCGTGCACCCATACACGAGCCATTAATTTGTCGAAATCGTCTCTACAGCCCCGCCGCTGATCAGAGAATGGCGCTCAATGATGTGTGCTCAATAATTACGTGCACATCCGTGAGGTTCATCTAGTTCCATTTCTACATATATAAATATATATATGTATATATATGTGCGTGTGTGAAGTGATGGCGGTGTGGTCCATCGCGACCGGGGGGGACATATGTATAGGTGTACGAAGGATTGGTTCCTCATCGTTGCACCTTTGTATTTATGGGGTCCGTCCATTACGGAGTAGTGCGAAACCAAACCTGTGGGCTTTAAATGCTGGCTGAGAGTCAGCCCGAAAAAAGTAAGACATCCGGCAGTAAGTGAGGCAGCGGGTGGCGTATGTCGCCGTTGTCCTCGTCGTCGTCGGCGGCGAGATCATTTCTCCGACAATTTTCGGCCAAGATGGGGCGGCGCGGTGGAAGGCCGCCGAAACCTGGCTTGACGACAGGAGGCATGGAGCGTCGTTGGAAACAACGACCTTCGACGGTCTGGAGCTGGTGGTGGAGGTGATGATGTTGATGATAATGATGATGATGGTACTGGTGGTGGTGCTGCTGCTGCTGCTGGTTTAGGGGTGTTTGCTGGAAACCCCGACCCCTCATCTCGATAGAATCAGCTGTCAGAGCGTCAGCAGTCGCTGAGGGGATGGAGGGAAGCTGTGGCCAGAGAGCCAGCCAGTCAGCCAATCAGCCAATCAGACTATGAATCGTGACGAAGCTGAGCCGTTTGTTTGGAGACGCTAACTCGACCAGTGTCGGCTAACTAACTCGCTTGCCCCTCATACGAGGTAGGTACTGCCCCAGCAGACGCACCCACAGAAAGAGAGAGAGAGAGAAAGAAAGAGTTTGCTAAGTAAATAGATCGCGTGGGAGGAGAGAGAGAGAAAGCGAGATCAGCATGAGAGTGCAGCCGATCATGCCCTTGGGACAAGCGACAAGGACACCGGCTGAAAGGCGGCGTGGACGGGGACTTTTCAAGCCAGTCGGCACATGTCAATGCTTAGAGGTCAATGGAAGTAGTGGCGTGTACTCGTAGTAGTAGTAGTAGTTGTTGTAGTCGTGTATTGTAAACTAGTTAGTTAGTTAATCTGTCTTGCTTTACAGCAGCAGAAGGCAGTTTGTTGGCAGTTGATTCACGGGTGGATTATCATTATAACATGAGCATTTTCGTGGACATCGTTATCATCGTCGTCGTCGTTTTGACGTGATGTCGTGCCGCCGCTCCCCCCGCTATAGAACCTTGAATTGGGGCAGTCATCAAACCTCAAGCTAGCGAGCGAATTGTATGTGCCTAGGACACAGAGGTGTAGGAGCAGTAGTAGTTGTGCAGTATTGCAGTTGTTACCTATACTTCTGTGTCTGTGTGTGTGTGTGTAGATAGGCAGGTAGCTCGGTAGTTGGTCGGTATCGTATGGTATGCTAGACAGTATGTATACAGTCAGACGTAGACATCTATGCGTACCCCACCACCCCACAACCCACCACCCCACAACCCACGCCCCACGCCCATCCGCCCGCACGCGAAGGCCCGCGGGTATCGAAACGCGCAGGAAACCGCGACACCACGACAGCATCGCGCGACTGTAACCGCTGTGCCTGGACCGTGTGCGATTGGTGCGGCTGGTTGGGGGTCAGGCGGGGGTGGCGGCTGCGTGGACGACAGATATATATATGTATATATATATATATAGAGAGAGAGAGAGAGAGAGACGGACAAACCGACTCACAGGCCGTGAGTCATTACACTGCTTCCACTGGTTGAGTTGTTAGCCCCCGCAGACGACAGACTCACTCTGGCGTTGATTGTCATACCTAAGCGGTCAATGTTTGCACAATCAGTGGCAGCCATAGCAGCAGCCGCAGCAATAGCGTTTAGGTGCCCGCGAGTTGCTGCTGTTGTTGTTGCTGTTGTTGCACTTGTTGTTTGTTGTTCCCGGCGCGTCTCATCGATTGGCCACAAACATACGGCCGTCAGTAAACGGAGGGAAGTATACAGACTAAATATATACCTATATATATATATAGATAAGAAGTACAGACATAGATAGATAGAGATATAGATAGAGAGAGAGAAACAGAGATAGATAGACAAGAGATAGTAGAGAGATGATAAAAGACTATAAGATTATAAGATATAGATATATAAGTAGATGATAATATACATACTATATATATAATATACTATACATATATAAATATAATATATATTATTATATATATATATTATACATATATTATAATATATATATATATAGGATCGAAACGGACGGAAAAATATAGAGAGATAAAGTAGGTAGGAGGAGAGAGAGCGAGGCTTGTTAGTAGTGAGCTCGATAAAGACATGCATCATTCGTTCATCCAAACCATACAGTAGGTAAAATGTATGGGCACCCACTTATTAGAAGGGGGATGGCGGAGAGAAGGGCGGAGGGGCGGAGGTGCGAGGGGAGAAGGGGAGCGGGGGGAGGGGGAGGCTACGAGAACGACCAGATGCAGCGGCATCATGAGCCGCAACTGAGGCCTCATCCACGTGCTTCCTCCCAGCCGAGTTCAGCCACGAGCCAAACAGGTTGTATTCAATGCCCATCCGATGTCATTGATTGTCGTCACACGCTTGCTGGTGTTGTCTTCATTACGGTTTTCGTCGCCCTTGCTGTAGTTGGCGTTGTTGTCGCTGTTGTTGCTGCTGTTGTTATCGTCGTCGTTGTTGTTGTTGTTGCTGATTCTGCTGTTGTTGTCCAATCAAAATGACAGGACGTTGCAATGTCCACTAGGCCTTTGCTGCGATCGCACCACCATCATCATCAGTACAATCATGCGTTGATCGGTCGTTGCTCCCTTAACGTCCCTATTACCATTACTATCACCACCACTTTAACTACTGCTGCTATCATAAATGACTATTGTTTCCATTATTACGTTAATGTGTTTGTTGCATTAACTTGATTTGCGTGCTTCGATTGAATTCCATTCGACGTAACACTAACCTATGACCGCGGGTGTGCATAGCAAATCATATTTGATCCACGCCAATGGTACCAAAACTACTGCTCACAGCGGATCCGTACGCTGCGGACGTCACATCGGCAAGAGATAGAGCAATAAACAACGAATATATATATACATATATATATATATATATATATATATAGCGCACTGGAAAAAAATAAATTTGAAGCAAGTTGTACCACTCTCTAGAAAATCTGTCTCACATATAACCACACATTATATATATATATATATAATGCGCGATAATGATCTCGATAGCATCACTGTGTTTTACATAGCGGCGATACATCGTTGGCATATACGTCGCATCTCACAAAGTCTACGCATGCCCTTAGAGTATACTTTGCTAACTTTCATACGCGTAAATATGCTCATATGAATACCATGTATTGAAAGACCATTAAGTAGATATTGATTTCTGTAGTTCGGGCGTTTGGTTTTTTAGGCGTTTGGCGTCATAACCTAGGTAGTGTGAGACGAACGCTCACCTACCTCAGCCAGATTTTCAGCCACTCAGAGAAATGATGAATTCGTTCAGCGTCTCTGTCATCCCGGATCTTTAGTAATGTCGTCAAAGACCATGGGGTTTTCCTCAGTTGTTAGAGGCCCCATTATTTTATGCAAAACTGTCGGCGCTGTTTAAGTAGGCATGAACAAAAACATTTCTATACATATACGAATATCTATACCTTCTCTTATATATATATATATATATATATATATATATATTATATATATATATATATATATATATATATATATATATATATATATATATATATATATATATATATATATATATATATATATATATATATATATATTATATACATATATATTTATATATATATACATATAGAAAATATTGTGATGATTTATTAATCATTTACAATACGTTTGCACACTCGGCAGTGCTCGCCTATATATATATATATATATATATAAAAAGGAGAAGGGAGACAACGGCCCTTAGACAGATAGATACGAATCGTGACCGGATGAGGCCGTTTATCCTATTGCTCAACAGCAGTAGCAGCAGCAGCAGCAGCTGCAGCTACAGCAGAGATGTACAATGTACAGACAGCAACGCTGTGGCGTTAATCAACGTTGTAACTCCAATGCAAGCCGATTACCGAGTCACACGAGCTCTCTACGTCCACGTGGATGGACACAACGGGCGTAGTAGGAGAGATGGCGCCAGGCGATCGGAACGGACCACCCTGGTGGGTAGACGCGCGCTTCTTTCTCGACACGTAGACGAGATTAACGAGTACATCGTCGAATGTATCCTCATCATCGTCGACGTTCACAGAAATATTCCACCGCAGACAGCCAGACGAGAAGCGAGGACGCCAAACGCACGCACGCTTGATTGGCTGACTGTGCAGTACAGCGGGACGGGCTCATTTACTTCATTGCGTTCCGTTTATTCACTCATTTATTCTTTACACTCATCTATTCAGGGCAGGGACCGCTTCGATCGACAGTCGTTGACGTTGTTGTTGCTGCTGCAGCTGCTGGTTGCAACTTTTTCCGCTGCTTGCTAATCTCGTAGTTGTTCTATTCTTCTTCTATTAGATATATATATATATATATATTTATTCTTCTTCTATTAGATATATATATATATAGTTCACCTGTAAGTGTGGGATGTCTTACGACGTCCAAACAGCGTTAGTAGGTAGTATCTGTCGAAACGCATGCAAACAAAAAAATGCTAAATGGTTCATGAACGCTTAGCTCGTGGGTCACGCTTAGGCGGGCCGCAAAGGCAATGCCGTGCAACGATAGTTTCTCAATATATATATATATATATATATATATATATATATATATATATATATATATATATACAAGTTTATTTTCACCAGAAATTGGTAGATATTACCTAAATTCATATCGGCTAATAACATCTTTCACTACTGCATGCATCGAACCAGCTTCTATTTCCTTGCATTGCAGTATGTTGTATCGGTCAATATTACATGTGCCACAATATTTACATACGCAGTCTTCTATTTCAATATATAAATATATATATATATATATAGTCAAGGTGTATCCAAAAGATTTCGGAAGCGACATAAGGAATTGTAGCACTCGTTAAGGCAAACATTTTTTCAATGGAACATGGCCCCCGACATAGGAGCACAAAATGTGCAATGGCGAGATAACTAGACCTCCTATATAAGTACACCGTCGTGTTCGTGAGAAAATTCTGCTTCTTCCGAAGGACATATAACGCCGGTCAGAAGATGCCACAGTCATATACAGTGTGTACCAACTACATATTGACGACTTTTTATTACAAAGCATTTTCCATACGTTTTTGGCAGACGGTGGCAACTAAAAACAACTCCTGCCTCACGACGCCGCTCGACATACCTTTGCTTCTGCTTTCAAATTTGCTTTTCGTTAATTCTGTACTTCCTTAAGTCCCGAATTTACAAAATTCGACTGCTTGTGATTTCGCTCTGTTGCTACAGATTATAGAAATTCATTCGTTCCATTTCTATACATTTTGTAAATCTGAATCTGACCTTAAACAGTATTTCGTATTATATATATATATATATATATATATATATGGTTTCGACGACTAACCTGCACGTATTTGATGTACTTTTGCGTCGTGGTGGTGGCAGACATTCGGTGCTTCAGATCACGAAAGGACTGCACGAACCGGGTGAGGTCCGGTGGCCGTTGGCTCTGACCCTGCTTATCGCATGGGTTCTCTGCTACTTCTGTATCTGGAAGGGCGTCAAATGGACCGGCAAGGTGGTCTACTTCACTGCATTGTTCCCCTACTTTCTACTATTCGTCCTGCTAATCCGTGGCGTCACGCTGCCCGGCGCCATGCTGGGCATCAAGTTCTACATCACGCCGAATCTCGACAAGCTCAGCGATTCACAGGTTTGTACTGTCGACAGCTCCGCGCGACAAGAGACGCGCACAGACTTCGTATGTGCATAGACAAGCTATATATACATCATAGAAAATATCGGTTTATTGACTTTAGTTATTGTTCTGAAATTTGACCATTGCCAAATCTGAACAGATTTGACTGTTTGGTGGTCCCTTTCGGAAAAAGGAGCATACCTCAAGTGTATGCTACACGTTAGCCAGCTTGTCTGTAACGCGGGTATGTTTTGCTTGTGCACTGCTTACTGACTGAGCTTCTGAAAAGTACTGGGCTGGCAACTGCAGCAGTGGATAGGTTGAAAGTCGTTCGTTAGTCGTACTTTAAGGTCACGGATGACTATTTTAGTCCACAATCTTGCCTGTCCCAGGTGTATGCTGCTTTGCAAGTCGTTGCGCAGGCGGTTTGGGGTACCCTGGCGTGTTGTAGCGAGATAATTCTTTAGGGAGTTTGGACATTTTTACAACGAGCGTCGCGAGTTCTGCTACGCGGAGGATCTACGGTATCGGACAAGTTAGGACGTGCACGACACCGCTACTGTAGTTTTGGCGCAGGCAATAGTTAGGCAAATGTGTCTCTTTCAAAATTGCTTTGTGCGCTTGAAGGTAGGTGGCTCTGCTGCATGTCTATATAAGCAGACTACTAGGCATTAAAGGATTAAAAACGGTCGTCAGAAGCCGCCTGCAGGAATTCCATACACCTCTAGTGCAGAGTAGAAGGCCGTTTAGATCTGCTATTGCCGGCGTCACGTTTGTGGAGATGTCGCGTACGTAGGGAATTCGCACTAATCTCTTGTCCAGAATCACTTGTTGGAATTTTACCCTTGGTGAAACAGGAACGGCGAAACAAAAGACCGAACGCACTTAGGGTTCCTAGAACTGGGAAGGATTGCTTCTGTCTATCAATTTAATTCTGCGGGAGTTTTATGATAAAAAAAAAGTTTTAATAGGATGGAGCTATATTCCGGCAAAGGGCTCTAAGTCTGTTGATCAATCAGAGTCACAGCAAAATGTCCCCCAGAACTCAATTTATAGTTGCTGCACCTTTTAAGAGTGTTTGTAGGTATGTTTAATAAGACGAAGTTGTTCGCGTTAATGGAACTAACTTTTAGTAAAACTAGCTTTTAGCAGGTAGGAGACACGCAGAATACCATCGTACTCTGTTTCACGGCGTCGGTCTTAACGTTTAGCCTCCGGTCGAGACGAAGAAGGTTTCGTCAACTGTTTTTCGGTTCTATAAGTATGAACCAAGAGCCCGGTGTAGGTGATTTGCAATTGGTGAGATATATATATATATATATGCGCCTGATGATGTGATAAAACGCACCACCACAATGAACATTGTCTCTTGTTAGCTCGATTTCGGTTCAACATTGTCTCTTGGTAGCTCAATTCACTGCAAATTGCTATTATTTTAAAGCACGTTTACCAACAAACTAATTTGGAATTTGGCCACTGAAACCGGTAGCGTTGACAGTTGGCTATTTACCGTAGGGTTAGCTTTTCCACCGTCACCTTCTTAATACGCCTTTTTAAAATCTGTGCAGGATTCTATACAATGATTATGCCTCTGTAAACTATTAAAACAAAATGTCATGTCGGCTTCTCTCTCTAGTGTGAAATGGCATTTGAGGGTTAAATGTCATGTCGGCTTCTTTTTTTGTTGTGAGTTAGCATCTGCGTCCGGCGGTAGGTCAACGTATCTTTGAGGAAACCTAATCCCCACCATTGTTGAGTGATCTACGGTAAAGATTTACCTTGCGACGGACGGCAAACGTTAAGTATAGAAAGCCCAATTGCGCTCGAGCTTGCGTTCGCAACTGTTTAGAGGAGGTGCATATTCCTTGGCGACGGCGCATTATAGGCAGGGTCTCCAAGTTAAGCGGATTGCTGAGCATCCATGTGCTGCGCGTGAAGCTTAGGCATTTGAAGCACTGGACGTCATTATCTAGCTTGTCAAGCCTAGACCGAACGTAGATATAACTGTAGCGTCAGTGTCGGCCGGCTTCTTCGAAGCAAAATCTTGCGGTAGTTAAAATTATTTCTTACTACGCGTAGGTTTTATCTGGCCGTGAGTTATTGATGAGCTCTAAATGCCGTTAGCAGTTGAAGGGCTCTATAACAAAAGGTCACCAATGTTAATAGATTAATTGAGATTGTCCTCTGGAGAAATCCTTGGGCTGTTGTCCGGAGGAAAGCGTGTGCCGTTGTTGCAAGCGAGCCATTCTCTTGTATTTCATTACCTAGTGTTGGTGTGACGCTGGCAAATATGGACCACATGGTATGCTAATGGATGTGTAGAACAACGCCCGTGTTATCTGCAAAGCCAGGCTGCGATGCAGTCAGAGCGTAAACCCCTTCAGTCAGCACGCAGACCAACGCTCGGGGGACTAGGCTCTCACCACGCAGCTCACTGGTTTCGTTTTCAAGGGGGCCCTTGTCTTGTCTCTTGTAGACTGACCGCATACACGTTGAACTGACGCCGCCTTACCCTCAACGGGGCGCAAAGCTTTGCCTTTGAAATGGAGTATTGTGACTGACATTGCGGCGCTTCGCGGCCAGGTGCCTTCGGGATTTGATAGTGCTCGCCACGACTAAAGGATCAAAATATGCTCATAGAGTTTGTCTACGACTAAAAGTCCAAAATATGCTCATTTCGTTCGTCTGCGGCTAAAATGCTAAAATACGCTCATTTAGTTCGTCAAACGACTAAAACACCAAATATGCTTATTTAGTTCGTCGCGTTCTCGCCCGGTTACAATGTTGCGTGGACAATGCTACAACAAAGTGGTTTTCAGTCTACCTCTTTTATCAACATCGTATAGCCATTCTCGCAAGCTGCTCGCGGGATGCCAAGCACCCGCTGGACTCTCCAGATTTTACAACATCCATTTCAGTGTTATGTCTAACCAAGTAAAACAAATAAAATAACCGTTATTTTTTTTATGAAAAATGGTAAATGTTTTCTTTAAAAAACTATCCGAACTATGAATTGACTTGAATACATATTTCGTATTTCTCCGTTTGTGAGCGCAGGTCTGGATTGATGCGGCGACTCAGATTTTCTTCTCATACGGACTCGGCTTGGGGTCGCTGATCGCCCTAGGCTCGTACAACAAGTACCACAACAATGTGTACAAGGACGCTCTAATCGTCTCCTGCGTTAACTCAGGCACTTCCATGTTCGCAGGCTTCGTCATATTCTCAGTCATCGGCTTTATGGCCCACTCACAGGTAAGCAAGCGTCTTCGGGGCCGCCACGGCACAGCCTAGTCATACGGAACAGCCTGAAAGAATGCACACAACAGATAGAGCAAGCAAAACAATACAGATGGAGAGAGATTGTTATTTATGTACAGGACTTCAAAATCCAAAATTTCCCGATATATATATATATATATATATATATATATATATATATATATATATATATATATATACATGATTTTCTTTCAAGAAGAGATATAGCGTTCTGGCGTAAAACTGGTCTATGACAGGGATATTCATATTTTTAGATACGATTTGTTTTTTAATCAACATGTTCTGCCGTGGCACATGACCTGAGTGTGTAAGGTAACGATTGTCTATTTATAGTAGGACCATTAGTTTCTAATAATTTGTCTTCTTGATTAATTAATTTTAATTACGAACGCTTTGGCCCTCAGTGATTGACGATAGCTCTCAATTATATGCTGTTGTGTGTACTACGTACTGCTTAGTCGTACCCCTTAAGCTTCTAGTCCTAGTTCCTAACAAGGCTCGCGCATATCAAATCATTCCATATTTCAGCATAATAAGAATTATTTTTTTACAGCGCCTATTTTTTTACGTGTTTTTATCTCTACCACATGCACTAGTTTGGCAGACCCGAGGAGACAATGTTGTTTAAGAGTTACAAACGAATTAGCTTTGCTTGTTGTTCCGGTGGCCGGACATTTCTTCACAAATTACAAAAGAACGATTTGTCAACGGCTTTCGTGACTACCTCCGTGAAACTGCATTGGTGTCCGGAACGTATTTCAGCTTCGTCTGAAACATTTTTACTAACGACAGAAGAGTTTCCATGCGTTATACATATATATATATATATATATATATATATATTTATTTAAAGGCTGACTTCATTAGAATGTAGGGTTGTCCCCCTTACATGTGATTTACACACACATGCATATATGTATATATATATATATATACATTTTTGGAAGGCTTACTTCATTAGGACGTAAAGTTGTCCCCCTTACATGTGGTTTACATACACACATGCATATATATATATATATATATATATATTTATATTTATAATTTTGTTTTTAACGCGTAGATCTTACACGTCTCTATGTATATTTATATGTGTGTGTTTGTGCTGCGTGATGTCGACGATATTGTGACGCGACGTACGCTCGCGTCGACCTGTATGTGCGCAGGGCAAACAAATCGAGGACGTAGCAACGTCAGGGCCCGGCCTGGCGTTCCTCGCCTATCCGTCGGCCGTCCTGCAGCTGCCCATCTCGCCGCTGTGGGCGGTGCTGTTCTTTTTGATGATCGTCATGCTCGGGCTCGACTCGCAGTTCTGCACGCTCGAAGGCTTCATCACGGCCGTCGTCGATGAGTACCCGAAGGCGCTGCGGCCGCGCAAAGAGCTCTTCATTTTCGGCATCTGTCTCGTGTCGTACGTGATCGGGCTCAGCTTCGTGACGCAGGGCGGCATGTACGTGTTTCAGCTGTTCGAGTACTACGCCGCCTCCGGGTTCGCGCTGCTCTTTCTCATCTTCTTCGAGGTCGTCTCGATCTCCTGGAGCTACGGCGTCAATCGCTACTACGACCACCTCACCGACATGATCGGCTACCGGCCCTGCGTCTGGTGGAAGATCTGCTGGGTGGCGCTCACTCCGGCCGTTTGCATGGTGCGTATTGGCTGGCCCGAGTTCGATCGATCAATCGTACTTTGCGATATTGCAGCGCGACCACTATTTTCACCATTCATTTCATCATCCTCACTATAAACACCTACCCTGTAAACTGTAGGTGTTTAGTGAGGATGAAATGAGTGGTGAAAATGGTTAGACACTAAACACCTACCAAAAAAATACTTTCTGGGCTGACTCCCTGCCAAGATTTTGACGTCCACGGGACTGCTCTTCGCATTGCTTCATAGACGGACCCCCATAAACACAAATGTGCAACGGCGGGGCTCGAACCAAAATACTTACTACTACTAGCCTTATTGCAGCTAAACTTTAACTTGTTCGGACTGACCCTCAGTCAACATTTAACGCCCACGGGACCGCTTTCGCATTCCTTCGTGAGACAGACCCTATAAATTAAAATGTGAAACGGTGGGGCTCGAACCCGTGCATCTATATGTCTCCTTCGGTCGCGAGGCGCGCCCGAATGCACTACGTCACACTTCACATTGGAAGAGGCCAGCAGCCAGTAACGGGGGTGCAGATGCAGAGATGATACCTTGACAATATTAGACCCTAGTCATTAAAGAAAACGCACAACTGCAACTTTGGCGATCTCAAAGTCATCGTGAACAATTGTTTATTTTGTCACTTTCAGGGCGTATTTTTGTTCAGCTTGGTGCAATATCGCCCACTGAAGTATATCGATTACGAGTACCCCTGGTGGGGTCAGATGTTCGGATGGTTCCTCGCCTTGTCGTCCATGCTCTGTATCCCGGGCTATGCGGCGTATCTCTTTTACATCACTCCAGGAGACTTCAGAACGGTAAGCTTAATTAGTGCTCATAGTGCCCAAGCGTGCTAATTCACAGCATAGTATTTCACGTTTGTATGTATAGAACATTTTGTGATGAATAATTAATCATTTATAATTCGTTTGCACACTTGGCAGTGCTCGCCAATATATATATATATATATATATATATATATATACATACATATATACATATATATAAATACGAGTACGAAAGCAGCTGCTCAAAAATACTGCTGGAATTTAGTTTCTTCTTCTTCTCTATGATCAACACAAATCTGTTGAATTAGTCTGTGTCAAACTCGAGCCGAGTTTTTTCTTTATGTTTTGCCCCGTATCTGCACTGTGGCGTCTTGGTTGTTGTCACCCCACATGGTTATGTCCAGCAAAAGAAAGAGGAGCAACGCTACTTGTTGAATCCGCTCATTTTACTAGTCTATGAATAGGGACCCGTAATCTGTAGTGGGTGACCGGCTAGTACGTCGATGCGGGCGCTGTCAGATCAACGTGTTGCCAGCACGTTGGTACCGGTTTCCGTTGTTGTTATCCCCAAGAGCAGGGACGAGTGACACGAGGGCGCAAACAACGGGGCGCTTGACACCTGGACGTTCGAAGTTGTTGGTATAGGATACTTGGCTGTTTGCTTCGTGACCTGATCGTTTCTATCGTACATACCATTGGCCGAAGTATCCGACCCCGTCGGTAATGTCGCACTGCGTGTTTACACAATCAAATTCATATGATCTCAACAATGTCCCAAGGAATAATGTGTGCGCCAACAGCCAAGCCACCTTATCTCATCGCTTTTTTAAGTTTATCTTTCAACTCATCTACGCATTCTGTACGCATTCTGTAATGCGTACATCTGTACGCATTACATTGCGCCTCTGCTTGAGCAAGCTCTGACTCGATAAGTCCACAGTGAGCACAATATAACCTAACTACCAAATGACAGATGAAGTGATTGCATATGGTAGTCTTTTACCAGTCATTCCGAATAAAAAGTAGGTTTAATTACATCTGGAGTTGTCCTGGTTCCCTAGACGGGCCTTAAACAGATAACCAATAGGCGTGCTAAATAATCCACGAGGATGGGGGAGGCTAAGAAGTTGCAACCAAGTGCAAAAATCCGTTAAATCTAACTCGTCGTGACAAACAAGCATCGGTCGGCCCCACACTGGCTCACTTAAATGTCCGTTTTTCTTTGAAACGAAGTACCATAACGTATCATCTGTATATATGATACGTGATAGACGCTACTGTCTGTCACGTATCATATATACAGATATATCACGCATATGAGTGTTGAAAACGTATATAGATTGTATGCCCTAACTATGACTTAGTTACGAAGTAAATATAAATGTATGTATGTATATATATATATATATATATATCGTATATATGTTTATCTACATATTTAGATGTGTATATATAGATATATCGTGCCTTATCTCCCTAACGGGAGAGCCACATTACGATGAATGTCTTTTACATGCGCACAATGTGTATAATTCGACGTGTGTTGTCCGTTATTCTGTGTGCGGTATATGACACGATCGATTTCAGAGATGCAAACAGCTGTTCCGGCCCGACGTCGATATTGAGACGGAGATCCGGGCGAGGAAACACCGCGAGGGCGGCCCTAAGCTGGATAGCTCGGCCACCCCCGTCTAGAGTGCACTCACCCACCGACTGCCATAATAAGCGATCAATTCGGCCATGAAAGAATCTTACGAAAAACGAATAGTGTAATAGCAATCAGAGTCAACGCTACACAAACGAGCTCCAAGTTAAAACGTTACTCTAACTAGATACAGCTAGTTCTACCATTACTACTACAACAACAACAACTACTACTACTACTATAACTACTACACTGCTACAAGCATACTTCCCTATTCGTAGAGCAACAATAATAGATAGGCATACAACACCGCTATAATCAATACTAATACGTATACTACGTCTAGGTCTAATAATAGAATCTCTAGCGCTACGTAATACGGAGCTACGCTAATAGCCTGGTCAAAAACATTCATTTAATACATGCAGCTGGACGATAGGCGGATATATATATATATATATATATATAGAGGAGTGTAGATGATATCATGAAATGAGCCGCATACACGGTATGTGGAAAGGTATACGTGCCAATATACAATCTGATCAAGAGATAGAGTATAGATAATGAACAGGTACATTGACTGTACAAACACTTACACATGCACACATAACACACAGACTTTCACAATGCCACACGCCCATACAAGCACATCCATCCACGCACAGAGACACTCGCAAAGCATCTAAGCAGACCCACACCGCGGCTTACACGTGCATTTTGGCGAAAGCCTATGTGAATCATGGATGCATGTATTCATGCATAATGTCACGTCATCAATGCATAATCATGCATAATGTCACGCCCCCCCCCCCCCGTCACACGACGCAATGACCTCCTCTAGTTTGAATTCTGGTCTGGGTATATCGAGGTAAGTGACAACTAATACACAAACAACGGCCCAACAATGACAGTAAGTCGGCAACGGATGTCAAGCGTTGCTGGTGTTGTTTCTGTTGTTTGTGTACGAAAATGACAATTGTAGTTCGCCTGCGCGGCAAGAAGCAACGTGGTCGCTTTGGTTCGGAGCTACAGCATGGCGAGCCGTTACAACGCGCTCCCCATGTCGGATGTGCATCTTAGATTTAATGGTGTTTTCTTTCATACTTGTCATAATTTCCGTTACTTACTTGCCGCACTTATGTTGGTTTCGTCCCTACGCATAGACGACGACGATGGGAAAGCATGATGGGGGAGGAGCGGAGAGACAGAGAGAATGGAGTACAAAACAAAAGTACCCATATGCCCGAGTACACAAGTAGTTCAAGAACAAGCAAACTGGCGAACGACTCGTCATCAACTCAACGGTACAACAGTACAACAACAACAAAACAATAAGAACAACAACAACAATAAACGATGGTTACTGTCTGCGGCGTCGCTACGTACGCTGCTTTAGCAACGAGATGCCAACACCAGCAGAAGCAGCAGTACTGCGCCTTTAGAGATTCGACGGAACAGCCGGCTGTGTCTCTCAGGCGGCACACGCGGCAGGTAGGCGCTGCAGGAATGGCACGAAGACGGCGACATATCCAGAAAAAAAGGCTAGCTGGAAACTCATTTATGCTGGGGCAGCTTCGGCTGCCTGCTGTAGAACACCTCGCAAAACCTTCGCACGGACGTGTAACAGTAGCAGTAGTAGTAGTATTAGTAGCAAATGTGTTTGGCAGATATCATCTATCTCTTCAGGGCGAAGCTATTTCGGGGCGAAGATATCATCTAACGAGCGAAGCTATTTCTAATGATATTATTGCTATTGTTATGATTGCTATTATTACTGTTACTCTGCGAATGGCAACAGCAGGGCGGTTATTGATGTTCTCACAACGCTGTTGCGCATGTGCGGACGCATTCAGAGGCATATAATGCTGGCGCGCGGCATATTCATCCGGCTATCTGTTTTTATGAAGGATTATTAAAAAAAAAAAAATTATGGCAGCCCTTTAGTCTGTCAAACAATCAGTCAAACAAAACAAAAACGGAATGACAAGGGCAGACAAAACACTGGCGAAGAAGTAAGCATATTTGATATTCGACAAGATAATAACAGAAACATAGTATAGGGAAACCCAAACTGTGCGACCTGATACCTCGGCATTTATTACGATGAGCTGCTAGATATGAGCTGCTACGTTTGGCACATCGTCTAGTTTTGGGATCCGGCTGAAACACACGTGCATATATCATTTGTAAGCTCTGTCATTTGTACCGTTAATTCTTTGTTTAATACTAACTAGAGTTATTCACAATGAAATGCAACGATCACTGAGCTGTTGAGGCAACTTTTTGTCGTCTACCACCACCGCCACCACTAGCACAACAATTGTTGTTTTAAGTTATACATACATATATATATATATGATTGTACGACTATTTGTGTTTAATTCTGCTAAAGACTGCTACACTTCGGCTTGGCAAATCACTGTTGCAGCAATTTTTTTATGTATATGCTAGGCACACTAAACAAACGGCAACCCTAACAACCAAGTAACGAGGCTTAACGTATATGGACAGTGTGTTCGAATTCAGTTGTATAACTGAGTCTCGGTTACATAGCGCGTTCTCTGAATTAGTTCAGCGTTTATAACTATTATACTAACGTAGTATTTGATATCGGCGATGCACGGACACCATCAAAAACGTTGTCGAATTGTCTTTGAATTCGTTAGAGAATCGGGGCACAAACATCTGGGTTCAAGAGCGTGGCGCTCTGTTTATCGATCCCTCTAGCAAATACAGCGAGCACCGAGCAAGAATCATTTCTACTGACCGCCTATCCGACCTTATATTGAATTTTGACCTTGAATGTGTTTGTCATTAGCCAGCTTGCGGGTCAGGGCCCTGTTATTGTGGCGAACATATGTACGATTGATCAGTCAAAGTCCATCTATGAAGCAATGCGGAAAGCAGTCCCCCGGACGTTTAATCTTGGCTGGGAATTAGTCCGAAAAGTATTGTATCTATATATGTTCGATAGATCATCACAGTACGCAAAAACAACAGCGTGTCCAGCGAGATTCAGCGAGCGAGCGAGAGGCACCGAACTGACCCGGAGTTTGCCGAGGTTAAAGTAGTGTCATGGCGCAGATGCGACAAACGAAATTGCAAAAAGGTGGCCGCTTTGTTATTATTACGATAATATTCATGTTACTGTTATGATTGTTGTCATTATTATTAGTAGTAGTTGTTGTAGTAGTAGTATTGCGTACTACTACTACTATCGAACTAACTACGATCACGACCGACTCATTTCGTTCGCCTAACGGAAAAAGACACAAAAGTCTCATCATTGTAACATACCATCGTGCTGGGCCGAGTGCATAGACAGGAGTTGGCATCGTCACAAACGTGTTCAAACGAGTGCGCATAACATTAATTGCACGCAATAGCAAGCACATAGAAATTTCAATATCATTTCGTTATACACGCATATAGGAGATATGGGGCTGCGGGAGACGGAGCGCAGGGACTACGTATGCCCCGATGCTGACTCTCTGGTATGCCACTGTGGACCAGCCGTCAGATGAACATTAGCATTTGGTGTTTTTGTTTTTTGCAGAAAAAAAACCTTTGAAAAATACCCGTGCGACAGAACGGTTACCCTTTTGGCCCGATGTGATATATATACCCAACCAACAACGGTGCGCGCCTCAGCCTGCTCATTTAAAGAGTGAGTCAGTTGCTTGCCTCGCTCGCTACGGATTGAATCGATCCACTGATCATCATTCTTCCGTGGTGGTTATTAGTACTATTCTTAAGTAAATTTGACAGTATGACCTGTCTCTCTGAAACGCTCGATGTTTGCGGGAAATAGCCTGCTGGGTGAGCCCATAGTCCAATAACGATGGCTATCATGAGTGAACCCCGATTCTCGCGGATGTTATCTGTAATCGAGACTAAATCAATGGACGACAGTGGGGAGGACAGGGATCGATCGCTATATGCAGTCATAGCGTATGTGGAATTCTAGTCACAGCAATGATGACGCAGTAAATGTCTAACATTATTATTATTATTATTATTATTATTATTATTATTTGTGGTGGTGCTGGTGGTGGTAATCAAATTAGCAACAGCGACAGTAAAAGCCAGTAATTCAAGACGTTAGTAGGACATTTAGTTTTTTTCTCTAATCGCGGCAAACTCTTCCACGCTTTTTTCGTTCCAATCCGAGAGCCGTATTCACGGCAAGATATTTCACACACAGTTCGGCTTTTCTGAGTTTCGTCTAAACAATACGTTATTTAAAGCAATAACAGAGCTCGAGAAACTAGATGTTGGCTGGCTTTTGAAAGGTGTTCTGTTGACATCATAGAGATACAGAACCTTCACACGCATGGAAAAATAATCATATCTCTCTTATACATAGCTTTCCATCTCGTTAGTACTAAGTCGTACGAATACAACCATAATGATAGTGCTATATCGGATGCTGTCTTCAGCAATACGAACAGCTTCTAATGCAGTATACCTTTAAGTGTAGATAAAAAAAATTGGCGTGTATGGGTGTATGCGCATGTGTGTCTCATCTACTAGCCCAGTGCAAAGCCAGACCTCAAAACGGTCCATAATAATAATAATCATAACCTAACGATGTAGGTGAACGCGACACGTAACAACAGAAGCGTGACAAATCCCCTGGAGTGTCGATAGCCCCCAACGGATGAACATTCAGCCACACCTCAAGGCAGTTCAAAGCATTAGAACTCTCAGTCTAGTCCGTAAATGAGCAAGCATGACGCTCGAAGCTAGAAAGACGAATTAATAACGACAAAAAACAATGAAACAAATACATACATGCATACATATTGATAAGTATACACGTGTCTAGAATTCTGTATACGTATTCGAATGTGTCTACGTACATGTCTAACGATATACACAGCCAGATATACACACACATATATATATATAGATAAATATACATATACGTACTAGGTCTATACATATGCATACGTATGTCACACAGAGCCTTCGATCAAGAGTCTTCCAAACCCGTCAAAGCCGTCGTTAGTCCTGTAACCCTGTAACCCTGTGCGCGCGGGATGGGCCTGCGTGGGCACCGGGACCGCTCATGGTGGGCACCGGGTGGCCTAACCCGCCCGGCATGGCTTGGTGGCCTATCTTGTTCTTTGGATCGCTGTGTTCAGCACAGCCAGCAGGCAGCCCCGCAAAGGTCTACCCCGACGACGGCCACTGGACCTTTGCATCGAACTGATTGATCCTTTTTGCAGTGTTCCAGAGCGGGAACGCAAGGATGGCAGAGCGATCAGGCCCGCTACAAGCAACAACGATAACAGCAACAATAGCCACCACTGGCCACGTATTGATAGCAGGGTTGCTGTGCTGCCGAATTTTGCTGCTCGCCTCGTGTTGCCAGCGAGAGAGCGATCCGGAGCCAGCGAGGGTCGCCCTGACCGATTGACGGCGGAAGACGGGTGTGTTACCTTGTTCCAGTGCCATTGTCGCTGAGTGATTCTAAAGTGCCAACTTTACCTCACATTACGACAAACATGACGACGACGACGACAACAACAACAACAACACGAGTTTACACACAGTTACAGTACTAACCACGATAATAACAATAATAATAATAATAATCATCATAATCATAATAATAGCTATAATATTAATCATCATAATACCTTCAGCACAGCAAAACACCAAAAACAACACACCAGCAACAGCAATAAGATGACGCGAGGTTTGCCACAATAATAACACTAACAGTAACCGTACGCTAGATATATATATATATATATATATATATATATATATATACTGTCATCAAAGCATTTGTCAATGCACGCACTTTCTGCAAGAAGCGGCAGCGGATGTTACAGAAACCCCAATAACAAGGCAATCTCTAGGTAGGTAACTTCCACTCAAGAACGGCTTCCAATAAAGTACACACTCTATGCGCATGTAGAAGGGGGGACATTTTTGTCAACTGCCAAAGGAGCAGACTACAGGTAGTGCGTGCTCATCATTATGATAACGACGATGAGAGCCACGACCAATCGTCGTAATGACGATGCCGATTATTAGTCGCAAATTAATAATCAGATTGTACCGGAGTAATTATTCGAATTATGATGGCTACTCTGTCAAAGCTGAGCAGCCGAAAGGCTGTAGATATTGTCTCTGCGATCCGCTGTAGTTATTGCAGCATGAGACATCGATTAAGTTCGATGAATTCAATCGGACTCAATTGGCGATTGGCAATGCGATATGCGAAACTACAGCAGCGTGGGAAGCGGGCAACGATAACGGTAGCGACGATTAGAAATCAACGTCGATAAGATATCGGTTGTTGACGCCAGACCTGAGATCAGACATTTTTCTTCGGCCTTTCGTTTTGGAATCGTTAGAGTTTCGGTTAGAACACGAGGAGCTGCGGGCAGTTCAGTTTTTCTCTGGGCTGTTTGTGGTATGTTTCGACCGATTTCATGGTGTCGCTCGACCTAATCATCGGTTATGCAGAACAGAACAATAGATACCGTAGCACAGAACAGTCAGTTACGTAGAACAACAGTTGTTATTGCTGTCATAGGTGCCGTTGTCGCTACGTTGATCATCTGTGCGTCTACTATTACGACAATAGCAGTCTATCGGCTGACGCCTGCATGCACATACGTACACTTTGTAGCCTTTGCAGTTATAGTTACCAATTACCTAGTTTAATGCTCAAAGTAGGGGGGATCACGATGCATTCGCTGCTCAGCAATGTTCAAATTGTCCACAATAAAATGGGCCGCCCCTAGACCAAAAGACGCAACTCATTTTACTGTCGGGGTTGCTGTTGTTACTAATCTTACTGGGATATTAAATGGAAAATGTAGGAATATACATGTTCGCGTGCTACACCGATAGTAGCGGCGAGCAGCCTTGCGGCGAAATCGTAGAAAGTGTGTTGTACAATTTCAGCAAAACAGAAATAGAGCAAATCGTCAACAGAGTCACACAAGACAACAAAATAACACTATATATCATATATTCAAAATGAGATAACGCTGGCTTTCGGATAGGAATAGGTCAGTAACAGTAACAATGCCACTAACACAATGGTACTAGCTGCGGTGAAGCGAGAAGCAACAGCAGTTCGTAGAGATCATTATGAACCCTACTGCGACACGTATATATTTAAACATGTACAAGCATATGTGCGGACAAAAAGGTTTTCTTCAAGCCACTGGCGTATGCCGGTGGCCAAACGAATACTGCCTATAAGCGTAACAAACTAGCGCCCGGCAACCGCTGGTGTTTCTCTCTCTTTCTCTCGCTATATATATATATATATATATATATATATATATATATATAAATATTTATATATATATATATATATATACATGTGTATCATAGTTTGCGACATTAATATTCACAGTGTCCTTCGTTACACCGCTCTGAATTCAATGCACACGTCGGCAGCAGCAGCATTAACGACAACAAAAATAGCAACAACGACGCTAAAAAACAACAACGCTAACAACAACGGCGACATCAATAACAACAACTACAATATAGCCTTTTCTACCATTCGCGTATTCGTAATAGCTTTCGTGGTGTTACAACAGCATGTACTGGGCGTCACCCGGTTCTAAATGACCTTTTCTTCGTTAATGTCCGTACTTCTCGTTTCTCGCTTTTAGCTTCCCTTTCTAGCTGCCTTATCTTGTCTGTCAAAGTCCCGCGCTTCCACGTAAGGTTTCTAGACCTTATAGCTGACCACACGATGTGTTATATGTGGATTGGCCCCGCTAACTGAGCTGAATCATGCAATGCGATTCAGCGGTGAAACACGCAAAGGTTTCTCCACCTAGCGTACAACTAAGATGTCGGCCTTGTACGCCCAGACGGCAGCGCATTCAAACCAACACTAAGTGAGGGGCACATGGAATGGATTGAACTAGCAACTAGAGGATTTAACTGGCAATCGAACACAATGTGAACACAAACACAACACCGACGTGAATGTAACTCCTACCGGACAGTTCTTATGGCGACTGTGCACGCAACGCATGTAATGCAAGGAAAAAAACATTGTTGAGGACACTCTTTTCCTCCTCCCGCCTCCTGGCGCCTGTTGTTTCCGTTCCACATAAACACACGGGCAACAGGTATCATTTCCCCGTGAGCGTGTTAGTTTGCCATGACGACGAGACGACGACGGAACACACAATCGATCGGAAGTAGAGCTGCTAATTTGTATATATATATATATATATATATATATATATATATATATATATATATATATATATATATATTGATATATGTTTGTTTTTGAGGGATTTCATAGGTTAAAAAAATTGATGGTAGGACCGACATGCGGTTACGCACACGAACATACGACCGAAGCTTACACTTAGACTCAGGTACAGCTAGAGGCCTGCCGAGGGCGGCACATACATTTGAGTAGCGACGGATGACACACAGCGAATGATTCGAGAGCTCCGGCAGCTTGACTGGAAAGACCATGAAGAACAAAACGAACACATCACATGAGAAGAAGAAGAAGAAGAAAATGGGCAAATAGCCACCAAAAACACTCATGAAGCACAACAAAAAAAAACGTCTGCCAAGTAACAATTGTCCTCCAATGAATGGCTAGGCTAGTAAGACAAGCCCTACAAATATAGATATACATAGATAGATCTATTTACAGTAGTAGTAATGAAGGTAGGACGTATGACCGATGGCCGAGGGAAGAGATGCAATCAGGCTTCGACGAGGCTAGAAGAACAAGAAGACGAAAAACACGCAAGTGTTTGGAGGATACGTAGACGAATAGTGTATGCAGTCTGAGTGCGTGTGAGTGTGTGAGTATGTATAAAACAAATTGGTATTCAAACGCATTTGAATTTAGAACACACGCTAGACACACGGAGACAAGGCGAAAATGAAGAAGTAAGATAAGAGAAATGAGGAAATTACAGTAAGCCACATAGTAATACGAAGGGATACAAGAACGACAGTAGATCAAGGCTGAGGGCAGTGATTGATGAGTCAGAAAGAAAAACTTCATAAGTAGGGCTCGATGCTTCTTTTGACGTGGACGTCTTTTATGAGCGCCTCAGCCCCTAGAACTGATTGGCCATAGCGATTACTGCAACTGTCACCTCGGTAAGACGGTCTTTGCGATTTCAAACGTATTCAGCAGAGTAGACATCGCGCCACGGTGTTGATGTGTACCGAGCTGAACATGCCAAGAGGAGAAGGAAAGATGTATATATATATATATATATATATATATATATATATATGTATATATATGTCTTTCTCTTTCTCCAGGCAAAAGTAACTCCGAGTGACAGCTAAACTTTAGGCGATTGCAGGCCTATACTGACGGCCATTCCATCAATGAATCAGTCAATACGACACTCGATTCACGTTACGCAAATGCCCCGAAGCGTAAACTAGTTCGAAGTCTAGCTCGAGTAGCAGATTTCGTTCAACTCATGAGAGGCCAACTTCATGACCGACTAGACGTAAGAGGTCAACTGCATGACTCACTAATGTGAAGTCAACAGTGCATGGCTGCTAACAACAAACAACATCAACAAGAAAGTGGCCTACGAAACCGCCGTGCGTAGCGCAACTACGCAGCTATTTGGCGGCGGGAAGCTGCTGCTGCGTAGCCGAAAAAGTGACGCTTCCCAGCGCTGCGTCTAATAATTACGCACGATAAAGTAGAAATCATGCAATGCTGCAATGATCTCTCATTTGAAGAGCAGCGGAAAGCCGCAATGACAGCGAAAGCAACAACAACTACAACAACAACTGCTATCGAAAAAAACACAACAACAATAACAGCAGCAGCAGCAGCAGCAACAACAATTATACCTGCAACGGCTGTGGGCGGGTTGATTGATTGAGTGATTGATAGACACTCACCATATCACCCGATCACAACTATCCCAACAAGTACGATTAAGTCGTCAATGATTCAGCAGCACAAAACTGGGCCATCGGGCCCGTTACTCGAGGCTGTGCTATTTGTACATACATTCATGTAATATTTAATAGTGGTATACGAGTATATAATTATACAATATTAGCATCGACCGATGATCAAAATGAATCTCACAGAGTGTGAGCATGAACAATTTTGACAACCACAAAAACAACATCATATACAAACAAAGTTCCACTAAAAACTGTTTGCTTTGATGAGGATGTGAGCATCCACAAAATGAGACTTGATGATAAAAATGATCATCTTTATGCTGCACTGCAACGATTGTGCGGAATGAACACAACTATAAATGTATATATATATATATATATATATATATATATATATATATATATATATATATATATATATATATATATATAAATGAATGCCGCCGTAACGCTCAGATAAAACTCCTGCGTGAGGACAAAATGAGCGACCCGCCAACTCATCGCCAATTGCAATGACCCATGTTATACAAGAGTGTAATGCGAAATCCAATATTGTTACGTGGACTAAGTGTCTATACGACCGCATGTGACACTGAGGCGACCGCATGTGACACGACGTCGTATTTTGTGGTTAGCGGATGACTTTAAACGCACTACGATTTACACCATTGCTCATATATATATATATATATATATATATATATATATATATATATATATATATATATATATACATATATGTGAGCAATAGTATTTTATGTAGTAAGTGAGCTATTATGCGTTATGATTGCGTGAAAATGTAGCAAACATGATACTATATGAAGTGGGAAGAGAGTAAAGGAAAAGAAAAATGGAATGGAACATTCTCAGACACCTTCCGCGCCGCGCACTCGAATGCTAGGTTGTAGCGCGAGAGGTTCGCCGTTCACATAGCAACAAACAAGAAACGCGGTTTCCCCTCTTGCTGAGCGCTGTAGGATCGCAACACCGACCCGTCTACTGGGCGAGTACTTACAATAAGATCTAGACCAATTTAGCTAAAGACAACTCGACCATCAATAAAATAAGTTATGGCAGCACGATAACAACAGCAACAGCAACAACAACAACACGGGTAATAACGACAACACCAACAACAACAACAAGGTCGTTATCATCATCATCATCGTGAAAGAGCCACCACGTGATCCACCACCGCCATCGCTACCACCAACCAACAAACCACCACCAGTAACGACAACATCATCATCATCATCAACAACAGCTGTCAGCAACAACAAGAACAGCAACAACATCGACTGCTACAACAACAACAGCAACAACAACAACAATAACGACGACGCGATGGAGACGCGGTGAGGTCATTAACAATAAGCGACAACACGCAACAAAAAACTGTCATCGAGCTCAAGGGCAACACGAAGCTGAACCGGTGACGGGTCGAAGACGCATCCAAAAGCGCGCTTCAGGATGTTCACGAATTTATTGTTGTTGGCTTGGTAACAATGACAACAACAACAACAACAACAATAATACCAGCAGCAACAACAATAACAACAACAAATCCTGAAGCTGCTCATGTTAGCAGAGTGCGAGAGGGGACTTATTGCCGATGTTTGCCGTGAATGAGCCAGCGAATGGGCTTAGTTAGCTATTAGCTACGTAGCTAGTTGTTAGTTAGCAAGTAGCAACTAATTTGTTAGTCAGTGATGATCGAGCGGGATATTATGCTATGGATGATGACGATTAGATAGTTAATCTTAATACGATTATTATAATAGTAACAATAATAATAATACTACTAGTTATAATTATGATGATGATGATGATGATGATGATGATGATAATGCTGCTGACGATGATAGTAATTACTGTTGCTGTTTCTATAATGATATCTAGCCAATTACCGCAACAACAACAACAACAATTATGATTGCAATTATAGTTTCTACTATTACTACTATGACAGTTAATATTATACTACTACTACTACTACTACTACTACTATTACAAAAACAAAAACAACAACAGTTAATAACAATAACGACTACGCACCTTATTGGACGCTAAAAGCAGCAAATGCATCAAGCATCGAGGCGTTAATTGAGCTGTACGAATTATGAGCGACAACTAAGATAAACACGGACGATGATTAACAATCGCATTACAAGCGACAAAAGAAAGCGCCAAAGGGAGAGACAGCAAGAAGAAAATAGCTTGAGCAAAAATTCGAAAGCGTGAGTTTCACACAAACACAGAGCGAGCGAGAGAGAGAGAGAGAAAGAGAAAAAGAGCGATATATATATAGAGAGAGAACAAGATATAGAGCGAGAGGGAAAGAGAGACAATGAGACATAGTAAACCTAGATAAGCTAATCCATCGCCATGTAACCATGAGGATGATATGTCATCAATAAAGCTAACACATGACGACAATGAGAGTGACAATGACCATGACCATGACGACGACAACAACAACAAAACAACAACAACATGACCCTACAAAAACGTCGAGTAACCTGTGTCTTTATTTCGGTTGTATGCATGTGTGTTTTTTTTTTAGATTTTCCGTAATTGCCCGTGTACGGTTTTTCATGTCATGGCTAATTTTAATCCACTCCGGCATTTTTTACCTTGTCTAAATTGGAAACCATGCAAACCAATTTAAAAGTGGCCGGTCTGGGTCTCGAACCCAGTCCTCCCGAATGCAAGGCAAAGGCTTTGCCACTAAGCCATCTTGCTCGGTTTGTAGCACGTTGTATAATCGGTTGGTACACCTACTGCTACTGTAGGCGAGCAGATCATGTCTCGATAGAAATAGGGAAGGGAAAGGAGAGAGAGAGAGAGTCATTTGCAAGCCTTCAAGACGTGAGGTTTTAGAGAGTTTAGCTAAGCAGGGAGGCGAGCGACGTAATCCAGGAACTAATTAATGTCGTAGCAGAAGAACGTATTGGGGGGTCGTGGGTTGTTTGACCACAATGTCAGAGGAGTATTCCATAGAGGTCAGTCAGACTCGAGTGAACGTGTACGGGGTCTCGCGCGTTTTTGCAGCTCAATGCCGAGCAGCTGACTAACTTTGAAACGGCTACGCCGCCTTTACGCCGCACGGGCGCGAGGCAACGGGACGAAGTGGTTTTGTGGTGCCTCGGGTTCAGAGGTGCGCTAATGTGAGCTAAGCTCAGGGGTAAGCAGTTGTTTCCTCTTCACATGCAGGTAGAACAGACGACGACGACGCTGAAGAACGTCTGAAGGCTGAGCGCGAACAAAAACGGGGTGGTTGAGATTGAAGAGAGAAGCTTGGGGAGGGTCGCAACAGGCAGCTAGATGGTAGTTAGTTTGGAATGTTGTTTCTTTTCGGATAGGTCATCATTCAAGATGGGTGTGGAGGGTGGACACCTCTCATGCTCACGGCGTGCACTCCAACACCAACAGCTACGACACAGCAGGCTGAGGTCGCATTGATTGAGGTCGCCCAGCCGCAATGAACCGCAGGAACTGCTTCGATCGGCTTCATTTTGTCTGCGAGCCGCGGATGTCAGCGAATTCGTTTGTTGGTAAGATGGGTGTTTTGAGATGAACATGGGGTGTTCATCGCTAACGGAGTTAGGTAGCCGCTCTAAGTCTAAATCGTCTTCTTCTTTCTTGGTTCGCATTTTTGTAGCATAACAGAAGCAGAAGCGGCATCAGCCTCCGTAGGTCTCTAGAGTCTCTATCATGCTTCCGGATCGGTCTATAGGGCTGGGTGCTGGTTTGGTGAAGTATTCCTTCCAGCTTCCACTAGATTCTCTCCCTCGTTAAACTCGTCTTTTCCACGTGCACCCGCAAAGATATTATTTGTCTCGTACGTATTGTTTTGTCTTTTCGTTGATTTCACATTGTGCGTAATGTTGACTTTTCGCTGACCACAGCTGATTACACAAACGATTGTTGCAAACGAATCGTTGTTAATCGATCGTGCTCCAACGGTCTTCAGTCGCCGCACCCTGTGTGTCTGCTTAGTCATTGTACGTCAATATAGAAATGGCAGTGAGTCCTGCCAGGGCCTCCGTTTATGGCTGAAATCAGTCCCGTGTGAAATGTTTCACGTGCTTTCACGTTAGATGCGCTTTTTATTCCAGCGTTTTGCCGTGTGTTAGCTCGTCACAGCAGCAGCGCCAGTACACGCCACCAGGTAAGTAGCATTCTAGGGAAACGTCCGGTACCAACCACTTCGGATCGGCAGCTGATAATCATAATTGTCACCATGTTGCGTTACGTTTTTTTGAGCTTTGTGTCGCGATCCGAAATTGGAAGGCGTCTGATCGAAGTTGGAAGGCAGCGTTCCGCACCTGTGCACACAACAACCCGTGCGTTCTCTATATCGAGAATGTAAATACGGACGTTCTGCTTTTCACAAGGCAATTGTCGTGAATTTCTTTCTCCTTTGTTTTTTCTCGATTTCCGTTTCTAATGTTAGTTGTTATTGAGCGACGGTGTCTCGGAATCAGGAATTTCTCTACCTAAAATATGAACGATTTATTTCTATTATTTGTGCCTTGCAGCGATGCTCCACGCCACCTGACGTAGACAAGTCTGACGTAGACATTCTGTAAGTTTGGACTCACAGTATTTTCTGGCTCATGTACGTTCCCAATCTAAGCGCATAATACTTAAAATCATAATCTTAGCCAAGGGATGAAAAACAGCCCACATGTTCTACGCCCTTTAACAGGTAACCTTTACAGGTGGCGGATTTTCAATACCATTCAATACCCGAATTCGTATCACCACCGCAGGTATGAATATGGAGTTTTCGTAAGATTTTTTCAATGTTTTTTGTGGGTGTGTGAGACATTTGGCACACCAGATATGCTGCGCTGTTCCAGGCTAGGTTTGTTCTCCAAAGGCCATTTCTACGCCAGTTCTCTGTGTTGTAAAGCTTCTTTATTACGTGAACGCATGGGACATGGCGTAGACTTTGGTCATTCGTCGCGCTTGCATAGTTTTAGTTTTAGATTAACGCTTTCACGTGTCTCACTAGGCTCCGTGTTACCATAGTTGCTTTAACCACGACAGTTCGTTTTATAATTCAATTCAATTTCCCCTAGGTGTTTACAGCTTGACGATTTCAAAATTAGTTTTTCCAATCATTCCAACGTTTTGCGGACATTGCAGATAATCTTATTTTGTTAGCAGATTCATTTTTTTCACTAACATACCACAACCCGACTTCTTCCAGGGATAGATGCTAGATCTTCCTTTCTCCCAATATGATGCTAAATTCTACGTGGAGACGCCTCGGTGGCACTTGTCCCAGTGGAATGAATAATTAAAAAAGCGTTGAACTGAAGATATATACATATATCTATATTTTAATGTAATTTTTGCAGTCAACATCTTATTTACATACAAATAGGAGACAGTAATCCTTGTAGACACTAATTGACTGGTTGTTCCTCTATCTTTGGGAAGACCATAGAGATTTTTCAGGTCACTGCTGTGAGACAGCTCTTGGGTACAGCAGCAACTAAACCGTAGCGCTTCTCTCATAGTGCAGGGCCCTTACAGTGGGCCACTGATTTCCTTCCCTCTTTTGCTATATATATATATATATATATATATATATATACATATACATATGGGCGGAAGAAAATATATTCTTCCACGATTTTTGTTATCTAGTTCTGCGGTGAATAAGTATACCACAGCGAAATTTTAACAAGATTGCGCGAGAACGTCTGAAGCAAAAAGCCTGAACTCTTGGCAAACAACCCTTGGATCCTTCATCACGACTACGCACCAGCACACGTCACTGACTTCAGATTATTTAATGATACATTTTTTTTATATCCGCAAGCTCTCTATTCGCGGAAGTAGCTTCGTGCGACTTTTTCTGTTCTCATAAATAAAATAGGGCTAATTTCTCGTAACCTTGTTCCTATAAATGATTATATGTTTCAAAAACTTTAAGAACAACGTTCTGACCAACCGGCAGTATATGCATCCTGCCGTGCAAGGAGGCTTTGTGGGAATGTCAAATATGTAAATCAAAGATTCATCACTCTTTAATACGTTTTCACAGTTCGAATATCCAAGATGAATGCCGGGGAAAGCCATGATTAATTATTACAAGAAGACAAGCAAAATACTGTAAACTAGGGAGCATATATGTCTCAATAAAATACATGGTGCATTTTTTTTTTAATTATGTATATATATATATATATATATATATATATATATAAACAAATATATATATAAATATATATATATATATATATATATATATTTATATATATATATGTATATATACAGGGTGCGTCAGTTAAATCCGGACTAAACGTCATCGCCCGTTTCGCAATTTATGTCTGAAGAAAAACAGATATTTCGGTACTTTTTTTTACGTGCCGTTAGGTACACTCCTGAGGAACATTTTTATTCAATGTAACCACCACCAGCAGCAATTACACTTTCAATTCTGGCGCGAAAGCGTCCGCAGGCCTTCTTCAAAGTTAGCGGATTGAGATTCTTGAACGACTCGACAATGGCTCTGCGTAGCGCTTCTGTATTTGCATGTCGAGACCTGTTAGTCTCTTGCTCAACAACGCCCCATACATAGAAGTCCAGGGGATTTAAGTCTGGACTGCTAGGGGGCCATATCGTTTTGTCCCAGAACGCCGTCATGTTGCCCCGTAGCCAGTCCTGGACGAGATTACTGGTGTGGGCGGGAGCGCCGTCTTGTTGAAAGACATATTGTCTTCCATTGGACACTCTATCAATCCATGGTTTTACCACGCTTCGCAGAACACGTAAATACACTTCCTTTGTTACGGTTTCGTGTCTGTCAAAAAAGTGTGGGGCATCACGTCTCCTTCATTCGACACATCACTTAGGACGTGCACACTGGCAGGATGTTTGGTTCTGTGCACGATTGGTACATCCTCAGGGTTCTTTGCGAGCCACCGGTCATTTTTCGGGTTATGTTTTTGGTCAGTGGTGAAGATTTTTTCGTCGGAGAAGAATCAAAGATGTCCCGCCATTTCGTGTCTCAAAAACGTGAGAATGAGATGGCAGCAAGTCATCCTCTTATTTTTCGCGGCCTGAGACAACATCTGTCTGACTTTAAACGTGTAAGACTTGTAGCGCAGTTCTTCGTTGATAATCCGACGCATAGAACAATCACTCATATTGAATTTGATCGCTAAACGGCGCATCGATAGACTTGATTCCTCAAAAACGCAGTTTTGCACCATTTTGATCACTTTTGGCGTCCTCACTTCTCGTCGGCGGTTGTGAATCTTCCTTCCAGGTGTTGCACTACCTAGCCCTGACTGTTCTGCACCTCTGTAGCGTCGGGCAATGTCGTAGACCGTTGCTCTTTTAAATCCAGTGATGTTGACGATTTCGGCTGGCCGATGTCCGGCACAAAGCAATTGGATAACGGTTGTTCTTCGGTCATATTCTGGACCCAGGTTGCGGCGGCCGTCCACGATGACAATTCGTTTTTGTTCTATTGTGAGTGGGCTGTCTGCTAACGCAAATCGATCTGAATTAACGCCTTCCGTCTATGCTGGGTAGCCCGCCAAAATTTGTTAGCTGACGCACCCTGTATATATATATATATATATATATATATATATAAATCTTTATATATGTATATATATATATAAATATATATGTATATATATATATATATATATATTTATATATATATATATATATATTGCGTGATTGTCATGCGTTGACCCCGAATTACTGCAATTGGCATTATTATTATTGTTATTTTTGTTGTTCCTTTTTGGTGTTCGTGTTGTCGTTGCTGAATCCATTTTGCTGTTGTTGTTATAATCTTTGTTGTTTTTGCCGCTATTTTTATTGTCGTTGTTGTCATTATAATTATTGCTGTTTTCGTTACTGTTGCTTCTGCCGTTGCTGCTGCTGTTGCGGTTACCAGTGCCGACATCTCAAGCCCCCACGTTGATGCCGATCATCGGTGCAGCTAGCTCGACTGACTCGCTGGCAACCATAGCGATCCGTACAGGGGCACGATGAGCGCGTTGGCCATCATCGTCAAGATGTTACAAGATGTTTAGTGGCTTCCTTACGAGTGTCGGCGTTCGCGTGACTCCCCCGTTCCATATAAACCACTCACACCACTGAGCTGAGTGACGACCACTGAGTGGGGGGACGTGATGACACTAGCTAAATATACGCCTGGCCGGTGGTGGCCATTTTCATGCGAAGCGGCTCGATGAAAACGACGACGACAACTACAACAACAAAAACAGCAAAAACAACAACAACAGCAACAACATGCAGCAGGAGCAAAAAATACGCTAGTTCAGGCAGCTAGTAAGGGGAATGTAGCTAGGGCAATGAAACTCATTCAACGCATCGATATTGCTTAACCTAATAACGATGAGGGAAATTACAATGATGTTGGTAGCGGTTGGGAAGTGGGCAGGGGGGGGGGGGGGGGGGTGATGACAGGTTTTGTGACGAACGCCCCATTCGATTCGATTTGACACGCCCAGGCTGCAATCAACCCAACCGAACAATCCGCAGCTGAAATCCCCATCGAAAAAGAATTTATCATTAATTATGATCAACCATCAGCACAACCGTAATCAGCTTCATGTCACGCATAAAATAACAGTATTAATTATCACGTCTACTATGAGAATATATATATATATATATATATATATATATATATATATATATATATATATAAACCACTGTGCCACTACTGATATATGTAGATACCATATACTGAAACAAGCAAAATTTGACACTACCCCTCTCAGTCACAACAGCAGTAAGCAAAGCACTAAGCCTATATGAAGAAATGTGAAGCTATTCCTTTGATGAAATACATATTAAACATTCACTTGACTAAAGTAACATCGTGTGTATAAAATGTATCTTCGTGGGAAATCCGACAGAAGTTTCTGGATACCTTATCCGCTACATTTATTTCGACTTATTTTTCAAATTTAACTAAATTATACTGTAAATGCAGAATTTAAAAAATATTTCCAGGATTGTAAATAAGTATGGATTACGTTAAAGCTAAATAAGTCTGTGGACTAAGAAAGTTAACGCAATGTTTAATTTGATTTAATTACTTTTTATTATACATATATACATACTATTTGAAGTCGGAACACATGACTTATTTCGGTGAGACGAGGTCTCCGAGATTTTTATGAGTCGTGATCGTCAAATCTGATTACTAAATATATGTTGCATTATGTGGTACTAGCTTCGTGTGAAATTTCGATTAAGATTTAAGCCGAAAAACTCAGCACTCGTGTAAAAGTGTCCATATAGCGTTATGTAACACTAACAGGAATGAAAGTGTATCATAAAAAGAGAACACGCCGTTGTAGAAGCTAGCTAGGCAAGACACGTAACGACAAAGTGTACAGCTTGAGCAAATTATTTTTTAGATGGAAAAAAACTATATATTTATATATATATATATGTGCGTGTGTGTGTGCGTGTTTGGTCATTTTACCCTCGGTTGTGAAAGCTCGTATTTGTGATATGAAGGGCGGTTACATTTTGGGGTGGGGCACTGATTGTCGCCGGTTTTTAGCTAAATCTGTCCAAGTGCTGTATAAAAGTTAGGTGCGTGTACTTTGAATTTGTGTGTATCTATCCGTTCGGTAGATAAATGTTTATTTGGCCGGCTTTGGACAAAGGGACCACATGCGCGCTATCGTTTCCGTTGCTTTGTTAGCTTTACCGCTACGTAGCAATAACACTAACAACAGAGCGCATCAAGGAAGTTCGACGCTTAACAGCTAGCCACTCAACTCTATGCGGCTCTGTTGCATGCGCTAAAATACGAGCGCGAACACCGAATCACATCGTAGGAAGGTAACCTTCATTGAAAATCTGTGCAGACGGTGCGCACACTTCGAACTTCAGTGACCACTTCAGCGACCAACGATCACTCATGTGTGAAGCGCGATCACGTTTATGGGTCGCAACATTCTTTTCTGCTTGTTCGTCGTTTTCTACCAGACGAAGCTCCATGCTTAATGAAATCTAGGAATAGTTGTAACAAACAACAACAACGACAACAGTAGCAGTAACAACAATAAGATACTAATCAATAATCAACAACAATTTAATCAAATCTACAGGTCACACTAATTCGCCACACCTTCAATCTTGTACACGGTATCCAAACGCCACGAATGTGAAGTTTGGCGTGTCCTTATTGGCGTGTCCGATCAAAGCCATAGCCATGGATACAAACCGTACTGGGGCCAAGGTTGGCGATGCTGCGTTTAGATAACGTCTAATGCAAATAAATTATTGTCTATAATAGTATTAATAGAGTCTGTGTTATCACGACATCTAGAAGAAAAACTTATTTGTGGACGTCCAAGTTATATAATTGATCTAAGCAATAGGCAAGCGTGTGTGGTGGCAATTATCTACGCTATTTTCAAGCTTTTTTTTATATATAATTGTTTGTATTTTTTTAAAAGATTTTCCGTAAGGCATTTTCTCGTGTACGGTTTTTTCATGTCATGGCTAATTTGTAATCCACTCCGGCATTTACCTTGTCTAAATTGGAAACCATGCAAACCAATTTAAGAGTGGTCGGTCTGGGTCTCGAACCCAGTCCTCCCGAATGCAAGGCAAAGGCTTTGCGACCAGGCCATCTTGCTCGCATTTGTATCTAGTATCTATGTTATAATAACTTGCCAGTCATGTTCTTTAGTCATCTAGCGCTATGTTATCTTACTCTATTAGTAAGTACAACAATATATGTTCGCACATAAACTAAAACAAATATTGATAAACCAGCCTTCTCTACACCGAATACCTTATATGATATGTTTAATGGTTGTTATTCACATGAACATGGCTGTACCGTTTTGTCTATTCTACCTTCTAGATTTTTGTAAATAACTGTAAATACATATATATAGGGGGGGAGGGGGGTTGGATGGTAATGCACCATCTCTTTATTGAGACATCTGTGGTCCCCATTTTTTTTCGAGCATGGTCGATTTTTAATCGACTCCGGCATTTACCTTGTTTAAATTGGGAACCATGAAAACCAATTTAGGAGTGGCCGGTCTGGGTCTCGAACCCAGGCCTTCCGAATGCAAGGCAAAGGCTTTTGCCACTAAGCCATCTTGCTCGGTTAAATAGCATCAAGCATTAGCAAATTTAATTTCAGCTCATTATTTTCGTACTAAAGTGATGGTGCTGCGGTACGTAGTTACCGAGTAACTAAGCTTTTTCGCCAGCCATAGTTTTTATGTTTTACGTTGAAGCTTCCACGTTCAGAACCGTAAAATTTTGCCAAGACATTTCCGCTCCCTCCTTCCATTAGGAAATTATTCTCTTGTCGAATTCTACCAAACCTCAATATATGTGCTTAACATTCTTATACACCCTATGCAAGTATGCATGCCTTTGCTTTCGATAGGGCTGTCGAAAAAGCTTAGTTATTCGGCAACTATCTCACGCAGCACCGTCACTTTAGTACGAAAATAATGGGCATTAAATTTACTATTGACTTTTGAGCGTACATTTTTGGTCGTAATGGGAAAATGTTACGGTTCTGCACGTAAAAGCGTTAACGTAAGACATAACAACATATCGACTTTTTATGATTTTCCTTAATCTGGCTTTTTGCCTTTCGCTACGTCTTTCATTATGCAGAATTTTCCGCCGAGCACGCCGATATGACCTCTCGTAAACACAGATTTTGCAAAATTATGCAGGAGAAAAAAGGCCGAATAACTACTTTTATAAATTCCATCCTCACTCCCAAACAAGACGTTTCCGCCTCCTCCTTTTATTGGGAAAAGTTATCTTCTTGCCGAGTCCTACTAAACCTTAAAATAGGTACATATTGTTATGAAAGATCCTATATATATATATATATATATATATATATACAAAGAGACATTTTCGTACATAAATATTAGTACATTATTGAAGTTAATGTAAGTTAATGTAAAAAATCAGCTAGCATCCTGAAGAATTTCCTGCGCTCATCTATGCCTCTCTGCGATCTGCTCTGTTCATAAACGGAACATCGTAGGGCGAATCCAGGATAGGGCGCACCTCAACAGAATAACGCGCAGAGATTGTGAAACTTTCTTATGGAAGGGGAACTTTCGTGCGGGTATGCTGGCAGACTCTTCGTGCAATTTACAGTCGCCATAACCGGCTAAACCCATTCGTGACCTGGTCGGATTCATGGAACAGGTTTAGAGCATAACATGTCAAGCCGTGAAACACCACGGAGCGTTCGTTCGCAGTCCGGAAACATCAGTTCGGCGACATACACAACAGCTGAGAGTTTTCCGCGCTTCAACTTTACCTTGTGGTAGGATGTAACAATGTGTTCATGTTCGACTCAGCTGTTGCAACAGTTCAGGCCTACGGAACATCATCCTATATTAACATTAAACCACCTCTGTTATTATATAAATGGGTGTGTAGTGCAATTCGTCATGGTATTCTATGTTCTATTTTAAAAGTATGTGCTCCTTAAAGGAAAACAGTAATAGACACTAAGCAACTGAGCAAAATCTGAATGATCAAGCGCCCATATATCCCTCCGTCAAGCAAAAAAAATATATATAAATAATTTTTTTTTGCTAAATGCACATGCCAGTAGCGTAATTGTAGTAAGTCAGACTTTCCAGCGACAATGGACAATGAGTACCGTGTTGTGAATAAGCGCTTTTAAAGGCTTAACTGCCACGAAAACTAAATTAGATGCAGTTTACGTAACTCATACACGGCGTACAGTAGCGTTACCAAATGATTTGCCTTGGAAAATAAAAGCAGCGTGGCTGCGGCACGAACTAGAAATTGAGGAAAAAACCGACGTCTCGACCAGAGAGATTTTGGCGCCGTCCTCTTTTTTTACTGAGGGCCAGGAACAAAATTGCATAACGCACACCTTTTGGTCTGGGTAATGTGGGACTCCCAAACCCACTAAAAATATCATACTTTTTGACTACCATATCTACAGAAAAGCTATGCAACGCTATTAGACCAGCTGAAGAAACGCATCATAACATTACGGCCCCCGATGCAGAAGACGACTGTGCTATTTCACGACGGCAATGCGCCCGCCTACACTTATTTTTTGCCACGGCCAAATTACGCGAACAAAAGTTTTAAATAGTCGAGCATAATCGGCGGCCCTATACGACCAGTATCTGTTTGGAAACCTCAAGGAGTTTTTTTTCGGAAAGAAATATCAGAGCAACGATTATGTTATATGCGTCACAGGCAAGTACTTTGCGTCTAAAGATTCTGAATATTTTGGTCATGGTATAAAGGCTAATGAGGATCGTTGGACTGGATGTGTTGGGCTTCGAAGCGACGACTCCGAACTATAAAATGTGAATTTTGTTCGTCTATTGATTGTACTCCATGGTACGAACGTTTTGATCCACCTAGTGTACTGGGCAATCGCATGCGGGTTACCTCTTTTTCAATGGCATCTTGCCAACAATCAATGAGTTTTTTAACCTCTGTTTTAGTTAGTCTTATTTCGTAGAGACGAAAAAGTGTTGTACTTAATTTTGGATGTCCTTGGAAGACTTTAATTCTTTCCAGTCAAACTGTTTTGGAGAGATTGGAGTAAGTCAATGTCTTAAGGTGCAACGTTCGGAGAATACGGCAGATACTAGCCCAGGTCGCATTTTTTTAAGACTCGCATACTCACACAGGGTTACGTTTTCTCTGGGTGAAAAAATTTACCTCTTTTCTGTTCATGAGTTGTTGACGCTTTATAGTTAAGTTTTCCTGAACTCCTTGGAGTTGTTGGCAATAGAGATCTGTGTTGATCGTCTGGTTCCGTCTCATAAGTTTAAAGTGAACGATGTCTCTGATTTCTCCCACAAAACATAACATGACCTTATTTAACATGACTTGGGTTGACTATAGGAACTGGCTGCGCCTTCGAACAAGATCTTTCTGATTTGAGGTTTCCCTCATCTAACATTATCATAGACGACCCGTTTTTTTAATTGCAGGTTACCAATGAATCCGAGAACGAAGTTTGGCGGTGGCGATTAAGAAAAGAAGTGCAAACGCATAATTAAGAAGCGCATGCGCTCCACTTTGATGGCGTTGCTTAGTTTGTGAAGGACCTACTTGTAAAGCGCATACGCAAATAATGGAGCTCATACATTATGAACTACCTATTTTAAGTTTTTAGAGCGTTTATATAATTCAACTTCTTCTGCGAGTTTTTGAGTAGTAGTCGATGAATTTTGTTGTGTGTTTTAGCGCGGAACCTTTTCTTCAGGTTCATTGAAAGAAATTAAACGTTTGATCTACCGGTGATGGCTGACCAATCATAGACGTATTACTCTGTCCTATAATGACGATATTGCTTACATAATGCTGCAACCCTTTAAAACGAGTGCATACCAAAATGACAAAAGCTTATATATACAAACATACCCGCATATATTACTGAGGGAGTACACAAAAATAACGCGCTATGTTATAGTCGCATCCAGCTAGGAGATGTACTTTTTGTCTGTGATTTGCTTTATATATATATATGCTTAGATTAAGTACGTACTTCATCAGGACATTGAGTATTTAGTGTTGTATTAATGCTGTCTCGCATCAATATGTAGTTAATTTCTTTATGATAATGACCGCAAAATTCCGCACACATAAATATGTGGTAGACGGTATGAACAGTTGCATTTCATGCATTTATAATGGGGTATCCGTGTAATGTTATTCGGAAGATTAGAGAGCGATTTCTTTGCGTGGTTCTTTTTCATCTCTGTGCAGAAAAGACTTGATATAAGCATAGAGTCTCCACTGTAGTACACTGTTAAATGCTAGGGCTTTAATAGGTGTTTTCTCTAAGGCATTTCTAAGGCAAGTGTTGCCGATGCGCTCTTTAAGTGCCTTAAGACACGTGCCTTAACATGGCGGGATTTCACGCTACTCGACCCTTAAATCGCTCAGCGTCAGGCTTAGTGCAATCTTAGGAAGGCAGATGTTGTTAAATTGAATGCTTTGATTTCAAAACAATTTCCCCAAACAGGGGGGGGGGGTATTTAGGACCAGATAGATTATCACAAGTATGCGCTTGTTATGTAAGAATGCAGATATCCCTTTTTTTCTCGCAGAGTTTTTTCCTAACATCATAGCAACGGAAGACCGGCGAGGGTTTATCGCGTGTGACCGTTTCAAATGCCGACTTGAAATCCAAATGTATGCAATCGAATGGCTTGTTGTCATCGAGCATTAAAGCCCTATTATTTTGAGTTTCCAAAAGTTGCAGGACCACGAAGTCGATTAGTCAATAGGCGAACTGTTCTTTGAGATGAGTCTGTGAAGATTGGCGATGTTGTAGACGGTCTCAGTAATAACATTCTCAATGAGCTTGCGTGCAACGGACGTAAGCGATACAGGCCGTTTGTTTTGTGCATTAGGCTTGGCCTATTTTTTATGCACTGGGCACACAATGGCACCGCGGAACAGGCCAGGACTAGCTCCTTCTTTACGAGAATGTCGAAATATTTGCCACAAAGGTGTACATACTGAGCGGTCGCATTGCTTGTATACGTATGCACTGATACCATCCGACGTTTTGCTGTGTTTATTTGATAGCTTCGTGAGATGCCAAGTCAGGTTTTTAAAGGAGTTGTCGACATCCTCAATGTATTTGAGATTTTCTGCTCTGTGTAGATCAGGCTGCGGCCGACGCGAGCGCTTTGTTATATAACCGGCAGCTAGATAAGTTCAGGCGAAGACGTCACGGAGTAATTCAGTGAGGTCAGTAACAAACGATCTATCCTGCCTTTGATTTCGCCAACACTGTATTTGATGACCCCCTTACGAAGCAGAACTTTTGAAGTTCCTTCTAAATGGTTTTAGAAGTTGCGTGAACGCTTGTGGTCGCTAGACGATCAGTGAGACGTTTGATAAGGGAGTCGAACCTTTTCAAACATTCTGCAGCATGTGCAGGTATCCGAGGATACCATTACACATTGAGAAGATGGGCTGGGAGCTATCGTGAAGCTGACCATAGCATGATCACTAGCAATAGAAGCAGGAGAAGAAGCGATACTGTCGACGGATTCATTGTTGGCGAACACCAGATAAAATAAGTTTTGGCCTCGGGTGGGCTTCCCTACAGAGTCGCCCACATTCATCGTCCACATTGCTGTCCTTTTTAGAGTTACGGTACGAAGAGATGAGGTTCAATCAATGTCGTCTTAAGTTAGCAGAAAGTAACCAGCAACAACGACACCGCTATCTATAAAGCTGGGAAGTTCCACGATGGCCATGTTACGAAAGAGCTCTCTGCTATACCAGTGGGACTAAAATAGGAGCGCATGAGCCGTTAATTACACTTTTATTTACATTTGTGCAGATTTCCAGAGAGTCACATACGTCTTGTACTATATGGTGCACGGTTCCTTGGGTTACAAACATACATATATTAGGGAAGGGTCCACTGGGTTACAAACATATAGTAGATTAAATTTGATCGGCTCTTGTATTATCTACCTGTTTGCGGTGTTTGTGTATATACTACATATGCACTTTTCGCGTTTACAGGGTAGAGAAACATCGTAGAGCACGTGCGAGAACACAATCATTTTGAATTCTAGTAAGTATAACTAGAATTGTAAAACACAGTATACAACGTCATAACATCGCTTTCTAATGCAGGTGGAGTAGGTAAGGTCGCCGATAATGTTTTTGGATAAAAACTTGAGCTAACCTCTATTGAAAATGGTTGCTGTTGTTGTGCATACTATTACTATTATTTTTGCTGTTATTGCTTTCACTAGTTAACACTAGTTCAAGTTGAAGCGAGGGCTGCTTTTGTGCTGTTTGTGCCGGGAGAAGCTTTAATCGTTTGCGGTGGTGGCATCGCCTTAGTCGTTTCGAACGTTGTTGGTATGTTGCTTGCCGCGACGTGACGAGGTCCTAAGGTATTTTTACGACCTCGATCGTCATCACTCATGATGGCGGTACAGTTTTCCGCTGCTAGTCGTAGTTGGCAACGTTGAGTGGGTTTCGTTTGCGTCGGCACGTTCCATTGCAGCTGCTGTAGGTGCATCTTTTGTTTTAGTCTTACAGCTTGGTTGTTCTGCTGGCGGTTACAATTTCGTGCGCTTTGCTGCTTCGACCCCTGGCCGTTTGTTGTTTTTGTTGTCATTTTCGTTGTAAATGTAAATAAAGCGCGTAAATGCACGATACGTGTGCAGCTGACGACATCGGGCACATCACGCATTTGACAGGCTTGCGGTAAATGATTGCGATCCAGGCGCTCTTCAGTGGGGGGGGGAGGGGAGTTGACTGTCTGGCATCGCGGTCGGTGGTCAGATGTTACAATTTTCGCGCAGGAGCCGTCCGTGACATATCGCTGCTCACCACTGAACCGACTGAAGAACGGTTAGTTCCGTTCAGATAAGCCTCTTAACTTGCTCACATTATCCGCATTGCTTCTAGTGTCGGATGTTTACTTCCAATCGCTATGGGACGGCAGAAGAACGAAGCGAATCGCGAACATTTACAATGTGCCGCATTCATCTCACCGGCGTCATCATCGGTACACTTCGTGACGCTCGCGTGCTGGGTGACAACAATCGATCTACCTAGCTTCTCACTGCTAGACGTACCGCGACAGTCCGACATGTTCGTTTTTTGGCTTTTGCCGCCTTGCAGACTGGAAACGGGCGAAATTGGCCGGATCAGGTCAATATCGTATCAGTGCTTCCCCACGAATTCTTCTATTCTGTGTCTCTTCGTCTGATTTTATGATTATGGTTTACTTACACCCAGGTTGGGTAAATTTTAAGTAAGTACATCAGTCTCAATTAGCGGTTCTTCTACATCACCGGACTTTTCCTCATCTTGCGAATTCAGCTATTGACTGCACTACTGGACATGCTGCGGCGTGGTCGTTCGTCTGATTTTAATTGAGCATTGAAATGCTCACTTTTGCTTTTTTTGCGGGGGGTGGTGGTGGACGTTCATATCTCCTCGGGTGCATAGAACTTAGCTTGGGGTTTTGCTGGTCGGGATTGTGAGCTTGCGCCACATTTACCATTTACGAAACTGTTCAAGCATTTTCAACGATACGCTGCACTGCGTTGCTCTTTGAATAACAATTACAAAACTATATCTACCGGAGCCGCATGTTACCGATTTTGGCTGTCGTCGTTTTTCATAGATAATTTAGTTTTGACGGTAATGATACAGTCGATAAATTTTTTGCCAACATGTCGTTCAATACAGTAGTTATTTTGTCGACAGAACGAATAGAGGAGATGACATGCAATGGCCATGTTAGTAGTGCTTTGGATTGTCGCTCACGACAGCACATATGACGAGAGTATCTCCTTTGTTCAAGCCAGCAACCCCAGATACAGATGAACGTTTAATGTTATTACGACTTCTTTGAGCTAGAACGGCAGATTTTCAGATTCCCTGCGTTCACAGGAGTGGGCGCAGCAGTGCTAGTAACTTTCAGCTTTTTGTTAAAGAATAAAGACAGCTGATGCTGCAGTATTGGTACCGTTATTCGACGAGTGACCGTCCAGCTTCTCCGGTCGACGACGTTCTAGCTAAAATGAATCTACAACGTCGGCGCTGATCCCTGTGCTGATTGTGTACACTCCAGATCTAGTGGAAGAACACCTTAGGCAAGTTTAAGCCACATATTGTAGAGAAACACTGAATAATAATAATAATAACTCTTGCGAATTAAACGACCATGTCGCATATCCTAGCTGGTGTTGCCTGATCTTCGAAGGAAGCAGAATTTTCTGCTCCTTCCGCTTCGAACACGACAGGGCGCCTAGTTTCAGTATAGGAAAGCTAGCTGTCTCGCGCAATCCCACATTTTGTGCTCTTATGTCGGGCGACAACACCAGTGTCACGGATTTTAGTAATTTCACTCTCACTCTGAAACAAGACTTTATTATATATATATATTTATATATATATATAAATATATATAGATATATATATATCTGTGTGTGTGCGGTCCGTGTAGCGTGAGACGTCCCAAAGCCTCCAATTTGTAATCCAATTGGCCACCGCAATTGGATCGCGAAAGTCCATACCGCAGTAGCCGCGGCGCTGGCTGGCAGACTCACTGACTGTAGTGGCTTGACATGAATGATGCGGCGTCCGACTGGCGCGGTCGTCGATATCGGTTGCCTGTCTTTCTTAATGGCAGAGAGCTGACTTGAATAGCAGCGTTACAGCGACCCCGAAATATGCGCCACACACCTTGAATGGAAGGAAGCTTGGATTTCAAGGTCACACAGACAAATGCCTGTGATCTTCGAAAGCATCCAGATTTACCTACGCATCTTCATCATCATCGGCAGCAGCAGCATTATCATCATTATCGTCATAATTTTTTCCTTCTTCTCAACTTTCCATCGACCCATGGATAAAGTACGACGTTTGGCGTTTATCTCCTCATTGTTGTCGTGGCTACTGTTTTTGCTGTTGTTCTCGTACTTGTGGTTATTGTTGCTTTTTTGTTGTTGTTGTTGTTTATGCAGTTACCCTGTTTGTTTTTCTTGTTGTTGTTGTTGTCGTTGTTGTTGTTATTATTGTGATTATTGTTACCGCTGCCGCCAAGGTGTGTATATTTAGTAACGCAGACACTACAAATGTTGTTGTTGTTTTTGCTGTTGTTGTTACGCGTGGATGTTTTACACTGCCCTGTGCTGCTAACCTCAGGGTCACGAATGCGACGACACCATAACAGTGGCTACGTTACCGCAGCAATGGCATTATCGCCCGCAGAAACAACGACGACGACGACGACAACAACAATAATAATAATAATTTGACTTTAGCGCATTGACGAAGAGATGATGCTTCTATATTGATGCTACACGTATGTATATATATATATATATATATATATATATATATATATATATATACTAGAACTCTTATCTAGTGATAAGTCTCCTTCTAGTACGTAATGTTAGTTCCGTACGCCAGCCACCTCAAATATCCCAGGTTGGCAAGACTAGGTACCAAAAGCACGATCGTTTTATTGTTGCAGGGGCGTTTGCGTTGCCTCTTTGAGCTTAAACGGGCTTGGACAAGTGGCAGTCTTTAGCCATGCGACGGACACTATCAAATGTTGACGTATTTGTTCGTGGTCACGATTAGCGTCATCACCTGTCGTCGTCGTAGTAGTAGTAGCCGATTCATCTTTGCCAAATCGCAATAGATGGTCGACACAGCGTCGAGAAAAAAAGAATCGCTATAGAAACAACGATCACAACCAAAACACTATTTGGCATGGCCATTTGCCATCAGACAACGATGAACACACTAAACGTCGAAGCGTACGCGAACGCAGCGCCCGCCTAAAGCAAAGCTGCAGTCTCGGAGCCGAAGCTGTGCTTTTCCCGCTGGCAGTAACAATGTCAGCTTTTGTTGTGATAGAAGTAATGTCAATAAGAATAATAATAATAATAATCATAATCGTAATCATGCTTGCCGTTGCTGCGACGAAGTGTCCGCACGTGACCAGACAGAACGGCAATTTTTGCGATGCTGCGGCTGCTGTATTATTATTATTATTATTATTATTATTATTATTATTATTATTATTATTATTATTATTATTATTATTATTATTATTATTATTATTATTATTATTATTATTATTATTATTATTATTATTATTATTATTATTATTTTATTTAAACGTGGCAATTATGAGGTTAAACGTGTACTCCTTGCCTCCTCCTGGTTTCTAATTCTTATCCCGTGGAACCGACAATATACCCCGGCATTTCCTCGGCAAACTGCAGCGAACAGCAGTTGCCGTAAAAAACTCGCCTTTGCGTCGATTGCCTATTATTATTATTATTATGATTATTATTATTATTATTATTATTATTATTATTATTTCAACGTTGCAATTTATGAGGTTGAACGTGTACTCTTGTCTTCCTCCTAGCTCGTAATTCTTCTTCCGTGGAACCGACAATATACCCGCATTCCTCGGCAAACTGCAAGCGACAGCATTTGCCGTAAAACTCGCCTTCGCGCCGATGCCTATTATAATAATAATAATAATAATTATTAGTATTATTATTATTATTATTATTATTATTATTATTATTATTATTATTATTATTATTATTATTATTATTATTATTATTATTATTATTATTATTACTATTACTATTATTACTATTATTATTAGCTATAATATATAAATTAACATTACTAGGCAGCAACACCAGGGGTCGTTCACGTGACGGTTACAAACGGTTTAACTCGCCGCCAGCGATCAGCTCAGCGGGCTCAGGTCTGACCGATACCAAAAAATTGAGCCGTTGACGATGACGTGACTCGCAACGTGAGATGGTGGCGCAGTCTGCAGCAGCCATTGTTGCCCATGTTGTCATTGTCATGTGTTGACCGTAGGGCCTCAATGGCCTTATGACGGACGGCGGATGAAGTGTATGAAGACCCTGGTTGGTGTGTGACATCTTAAAGCAAAGAGGGGCGGGTTTCCGGCGACGCCAACCGAATACCAAACGCTCAAACGAACCATCGAAAAATGCCCTGGCATACAGTACGTAGCTTTATGGTACGCAGATGTGTACTTAATTTAAAGGGGAAGTAAACGATTGAGCAAAATGGCGGTTTAGCTTCGGAACAGGAAGGCCTTGCCCTCAATGGCGGCTGCTTGTTGCTAGCCAGTCTTGACTCCGGGTTTCAGAGCCGGCCAACCCAATTTTGCTTCTCTTCTCTCTTCTTTCGACTGATCGATCCGTGGGCTGAAAGTAAGCAAGCACCAAAGTAGTCGATGAGATAAGTTCCGGTTCGATTGTCCTGACCGACGCGACACGACAGCAGAAAAATCGCCGCCGCAAACAGAGCCTACGTACGTGACGTCGTATTGCCGCCGGCCGGACATTCGCACAGCGTGCGAATAAACAAAGCATTTCATTAAATATCATCTGTCATCTTACGGCAGCAATTTGTCGTGCCGAAGTACGTACGGCAAGCCGTAGAACCGAATTGGCACTTGGTTTATTGTGGTACTTTGAAATAATGCCAGTTATCTCTCAATCTTTTGTCCTGAGGCCAAGGACATAGTGGTATTTGTAGCCCCCCCCCCCCCGAAACTCAACTTCTATTACTACATCTTCCGATTGGCTAATTCAACTACGACCTTTACTAATACTTCTCTAAATATTAGTAAAAGTCCTCGACGAAGGACAAAAGATTAAGAGACACCTGGCATTACTTCAGCGTACCATGTTAAACCAAGTGTCAATCCTGTTCTATCAATCCTCCTCTGTTCTATTCTTCGTTTTAGAATAATTATGATGAATTCGGATTTGTTTATGGTTTATTTTGATTTCAGGTTTTATCAGCATTCTTCAGCCGCCGGTTCACCTACATAGGGACCTTATTGCGAAAAATAATGAGCAGTTAGTAAATGATCTACCAGAAATAATTCTGCTGCTGGAGTTTCGATCGACATGTGGGACGGACGTGTCCTTAACATCATTGGCAATACAACCGTTCTCCTCAATGATCAACACATGAGTGTTTTTAAGCTTACCCTTTACGCAAGCCTGTCGACGTAAGCGGAACATAAATACAAAACCCAAATTTGAAAAAATATGTGTGCCAACTGAATAGAGGGTTAACTTTGCATAGAGAATGCTTCAGACTGCATGAACGGCAAACATTATATTGTATTTCATGTCAGGCATATTTTATTTGAATATTCCAAATAAACTATTTTTATAATTATTTTTTTCTATTCTATCTACAAATAATAACTTATAAATTACAGATATTCTTCAAGAATAAGTAAAGTCCACTGAGCGGAGCTTGAGCCATAGAAACTATCTCCCTGTATATGCGTGCTTGAAAATGCATAGAAGATAAGGTAACAACATTTAGACAACAATCGACCTATTTAGAACAATATGTGTTTTACTGTTTGGGTACAGCTAAACGTTGATGCTAATGGTGTTTGCGGTATTACACAGTACAGTTTTAACAACAAAAATACTTGTTCGTGTTTTATTTGTCTGTTATTACGTTAACAATAGAATGCAAATGATGTGTGTGTGTGGCAATATAAGACGTCTCATGAAACACTGTAAACCTTAATGGAATACGAAATAGCCGTTCTGTGAACTGTTAGAATGACATTCTAGCGTTTCGAGATGTGGACATTGCAAAGTGCTAGTACACAAAGTGGTGCTATGCTACCGAAATATTACATTCAATTCAAATGCACATTTATTTTGTCAAAGGAGATTATTATTTACAATAATTACATTTAATAAACCGTTACCAAACTTCATATAAATAACAGTCAGAACAGTTTACATTTGTAACGTAATTTAGTTTTCCTGGCCATCCACCACGAAACATGTTATTTACGTGATCTGTCTTGGTAATTTGTTTTGAGGAAATCGTGTGGCAGCTTCGAAGGTTGTTCGGGCGAATGCTAAAAATATTTTGATACATTTAATGGGTTCAAAATACGATTGCACAAACGACAATCCGATCTGGAATGCAGTTCCCAAATAGGGTTTAGCACTATGGACTTACGGGTAATGTTACACCTTAGTGAGACACGATCAAAGAAGTTTATGTGTACGCTTTCAAGTGCTTCAATGTATTTGCCTAACCAAGGCCGGTAAACTTCACAAGGCGCAAATTTGGGAACAGCGAAACTATTATAGAACCTCGTGTAAACATTTAAATCATTTATGATAAAGCAACGGAATATGGTGTTTCATACTAGACTAGCTCATTGGATAAGTTTAATTTTTTTATGGGGCTTGGATGGTAATGCACCATCTCTTTTTTATTGAGACATCTCTTTTCCCCGTTTTTTTAGATCATGGTCGATCTTTAATCTACTCCGGCATTCACCTTGTTTAAATTGGGAACCATGAAAACCAATTTAGGAGTGGCCGGTCTGGGTCTCGAACCCAGACCTCCCGAATGCAAGGCAAAGGTTTTTGCCACTAAACCATCTTGCTCGGTTATTTCTCTATTACAACAAGGAGTTTTTTAATAACTGGAGCTCAAAAAGTCTACGTACCAGCTTTGAAGTCATTCACTAAGCCAGTAATTGTGGTATGCAAAGAACAGATGGACAACGAGATAGAGGGGACCATGCGACGTAAGCACGCCAATAGTCTCCAAGTGAGTCGTTCAAATAATGGACCCGCATGTACATGTTGCGTTATATGTATATATATATATATATATATATATATATATATATATATATATATATCGTACAAGAGCAAATACTACGTTAGCCTTGAAGACTATGGCGCGGGAGACTTCCTGTCCTGATATGCCCTTAGAGCAGAAGGAAATAGAGTGGGGCGAAAGTGTCCATGCAGATCTTCGATTTAGAGTGTTTTTTTTACTAACTTAGTGAGTTTCTAATGAAATTTGACATTAAAAAATTAAATATTTAGTCTGTCCATTTCAACTGTGCGTTTTAACTATACTTGATTTTGGCGTTGATTTTTCGAACACGGAGGCAAATAAAAAAAACGTTGACGTTGGATAGTTTCTCATCTACTTGTGCTTACCTTTTCTCGACCTGCCGCAGGGCAATTTTGGCGCATGCTATGCAAACTACGTAAAATAATATACGAAATAACAGGACGCACGTGTTTCTCGTAGGAAAGACTTTATTTTTGTCAACTCTCAATACGCGACTGGCATAATTTTACCGATGTGGGCCGTGTATGATGTGCAGAACGTGCCGCTGTATGCCATGACTAGCTCTACCTATTTTTTATAGTCGTATTGTTATTCAGTCCCAAATGGTTGCTTTTCTGAAAAATCCGACATACCATGTACAACTGGTACGCGCAAGTAGTGATCAATAAGCTTAATATTGATACAAATATAAAATACAAAGAAAGGGACATACCTTCAATTTGACTCTAGTATAATATACATGACATTGTATGTGTATGTCTTGTGTAAGATGCGTCTTCGCGCACTTGCGATGATCTACAACAAATAGCTTGGGGTTTCAGTTTTTGGCAATTCGTTGCGGCTCATTGCATTGCGTTCTAGTATATACCTGGTCACCTCATTTGTTCTAATTCTTGTTCTTGCATCTGTATAGGTTGCTTCTATGGGGGTGTGTCCTTTTCTCATCCCTCCGCTAAATAAGGGGTTTATTAATGCCAGGTCTTTAACTCTTAAGATCCAAGGAATTTGTCTAGTGAGGACCTGTATGACTGCTGTAAAAGATGTGCGACTCGTTCGTGCTATGTTGAGCGCCATAGGTCTATGGGTCTGGTTGAGGAGGCGACGTGTTGTAGCTTTGGTAGTGCGCGCCCATAAGGATGCGGCGTATAACATGGTGCTGGCGATTACTGATGCTAAGGGGCGGCGCCGAAGGTCGGTTGCTTTTCTGGCCCGTGGGAGGTTTTCCGTAGGTCCGCTAAGGTTTCGGCTGTTTTTTGCTGCATAGAGCATATGAGGTGTTCCTGTGCGAGCTATACCCAGGATCACGCACAGGTGCTTGACCATGAACGTTGGTGTTTCTAGGTGACTTTCCAGGTGTAAATTTAGATTCCGTGTTACGTAAAGCCAGTTGGAAACCTGGCGTGTGGAGGTGTTGTCGGATATCCGCTTAGGCTCTGTTAGCTATTTCTTTGAGCAGATTATCGTTACTGGCGGTAATGATCAGTGCTAGATCATCTGCGTATGCAAAGGAATAAATTACCGGGGCATGCTGTAGTGTGCGCCCCCACAGGTCATATTCCACAGGGTTGGTCCCAGTACAAACCCCTGGGGGACTGCGACTGCGTAGTCCACGCCATTATATGTAGAAGGTCGGCCTTCTAGGTACGACGCTAAGACACATCGTATGTAGAGGGACACGCCTTTGTTTATAGGTGCTTGGTTTATGGCGTCCAACGAAAGCGTATTAAACATGTTTTTAGCGTCAATGAGGATGGCCAGACAATGCGATCGGTTTGCTAGCGATGATTTTCTCTGTGTTTAAGCTACGTTTATAACTTTCCTGATAGCCAAATGTGTGAAGGGTCCGGCGCGGAGATCATGCTCCATTTTCCGACAGCGCCGACTTGCCTTTTAGTTCTATAACTGGTCGTTCATTGATAATATGCTCAGCTGTCTTGGATATACAGAAGAGCATACTTATAGGACGGTACGCTGAAGGTTCTGCTTGTGGGTTTTGGGGTAAGGGGTCAGACGTGCCGTTTTCCACTGCCTTGGATAATCCATGCTAGTGAGAATTTTATCCGTCATGCGTTTAAAAACCTTTAGATAGTTCTTTAGAAGTACACTCCTTGCGGGGGGACTGCATCTGGACCTGGTGCTTTTCTTGGCCGTATGCGTTCGGCCACGATTCTGATTTCTTGGATTGAGAAGGTAGGGTCTGAAGTTTCGTTAAGGAGTGCCGGTACTGGCGGGGGAAGGTCGGGCTACTTCTACCGGTAGGTGTAACTGTGCGTGGCACATTTTGTTACGCATGATCTTGTATTCTTTGCCCCAGGGCAACCTTCGACCTTCTTACACAAGTTCTTCCAGTGGTCTATTGTACTATTCTCAATGGCTCTATATAGGGCTCTTCGAGCTTTATATTTGGCTCTGTACTCTTCCTATAAATAGGAGAATTCTGGCCGGGGCCTTGCCCTGCAACGCGTGCATACTCTATGCAGGCGGTAACAGATCCTTTTCTTTTCGACAATCTGGCTATTCTACCGGTAGCACGGGGGACGATTGACTTTCTTAGGATGTGGGTGAAGGCTAGATCTCTCTTTAACCATTTAATAAGACGAGGTACTTTCATTTATAATTCGTTCTGAAGACGGATATAATTAAGCCCGAAAAAAATGTTGTAAAGAGAAAATAGGCTGGGAGAAAACTAAATTGACGGAGAGGGTTACGTAGAGATGATCAGATAGGGTTTCTTCGTCGGTTATTCAGTGAGTTAGTCTCTCTAATGCAAACGCCAAATCTAATGTTGACCTGTGATTGCTATTGTCGAAGGTGTACCCTAGAGTGTTTATGAGTTGTAAATCTGCCCGGATTGCCCATTCTAGAAGAATCTCTTTTTCTTGATGAGGACCTGCTTCCCCAAAGACTGTGGGCCGCATTAAAGTCTTCTCACGCAGTCACCATTCTATGATGGCGAGTGCTCATGCTGAGGTCTAGTTTTTCGAAGAAGTCCTCGTAATCGTTTAGGATGGAGTTCAGATAAATATAAACTGAGTAGGTCACAAGGTCGGAAGTGGTTATAAAAGAGAAGTGCGTGCCTTATCCCACTGAGGCGGGCGATGGTTTTGTGGGGAATATCTTGATCGAAGCGAATTTGTTACCCGCGTGGGCCCGGGTTGAGCAAGCTGTGCTGCAGGGGTCTCGGAGGGAAGTAGAACTTCTTTGTCGTTTTCGGCCGCAATTTGGGACGCCAGATCGTATGCTCTAGGGGACCTGGTATATTTACTATGTTCCGTACATAGTACCTAACATTAGTCGTGCAGCCCTTTGTGAGGTGTCCTTGCCCTCCGCATTTGAAGCAGCAAGGTTGGGTTAGTCGGACTGCGGTGCACCCCCTGGCCGATTTAACGATGCATAAATAGTCGCTTGCCCGGTTTTTTCTTAATCGTGTGTCCTTTTGCCCAGAGTGAACGTCATTTCCGGTATTCCGTCTTTATTAAGCGCCTTGAGAATGTCTTTTGGCTTAATAGACTTATTTAGGTCTCGGATTATCACGGCTTTGGCCTGTGAGACCGCATCCATAGACGCTTTCCTCTTTCTTTGTTGAAGGAATTTGCCAGTGGCATCGGGGGTAGTACCATGTATAACCAAATGGATTTCGCCTGTAGCTTGGTGGTATTTTAACGTATGCTTCAGCTGTCGCCAGGTCAATGTTGTTCCTGAGGGCACGTAAAGCGTTAGCATATGACGCATAGCCAAATTTTATAAAAACTGCAAAGGTCAGGCTTCTTCCTCTTCTTTATTTAATTCAACTCTATCACCCTCTATATGCTCTAGGGGATCTTGTACTCTTTGCCCCAGCGGTTTTCTTCGACCTCCTTACACAAGTTCTTCCAGTGGTCTATTTTACTATTCTCAATGGCTTTATATAGGGCTCTTTGTGCTTTATATTGGGCTCTATACTCTTCCTATAAATAGGAGAATTCTGGCCGGGGCCTTGCCCTGCAGGTTTTATATATATGGGAGGATATATATATATATATATATATATATATATATATAGGATGATAGAGTTGAATTAAATGACACCTTCACACATATATTACGTATTAACAATGCCACGTGTTCCCTTAGCTCGCACATCTTGCCAAACGACCACGCCACGCGGTCAGCGGGTTACCTCCGAACGAACTACTACAGATGTTGTTGCGCACAACGGTGATTGCAAATGCAGATTTCTTTGCTGCTCGGGTTTATTATTAATAGTTGATGACCTTGTCGTTCATTGGCAACGCACTGCGAAGTGGGACGAAGGGAGGGGGGGGGGGGGGGGGTTTAGTGGTGATTGGGATACCTCAAGCGTGGGGCGAATACCCATTCTATTTCTAGTAGAGGCAAGGCAAAGCTGTTCGTGTTCCGACAGATAATGTAGTACTGGTCGCAGAAGTAGCAATCGTAGTAACAGAAGTGGCGGTAGTATGCATAGTAAGATGATGACAAACTTGCGCATGGCATGGCCGCTGTTGAATGTACAATAAATGACGTAACGTACCGTCGTCGGGCCGAATGTCACCGAAAAGCATGTCTAACTGTGTCGTTGGGGTCGGCCGTCTCTTATTTTGTTATTCGATTTCTGTTTCTGTTCTCCTTCTTTTTCTTCGTAGAATTCTTCTTCGACTTCTTGCGCCCATTCTGATTGCTGTTTGGTGAATTTTGTACGGGAATTAGCCGGCAGCCCGCATCGGAAGGGCACCGAACCGGGCCTATGTCGCAATCACGGGCCACGCACAGCTGCCACAGTGTGTGCACATGCGAAGGCCAGAACAAACAGACGCTCGCATGCCTGGCACGAGCGTGTTGTTTGCAGCGTGTCTTCGTCATAGCATTTATACCGCATGTATGTGTAGGCCAAGAAAGCAGGCGAACAAGTCAACAGGCATTTGGCAGGCAAACATGTGATGCTTGTTCTGCGTAAGTAAGCGCGGCTCGGGAACTCGCGGTTCGGGCTAACCGTCTAACCGCCCCGATTGACTGCGTAGGGAGGTCCCATCTCACCTTCCGACTTCCAGCCCCCGGGGGCCACAAAAATTGCCGCCGTGTGCATTGTAAACACAAGCACGGGTGGTTGTTGTTGTTGCTGTTCTTCCTCTTTTTCTTCATCATTTTCTGTTTTGAATTTTACTGTTTCGACGCGCTAACCACAGCCGCCACTTTGATTATACGATGCTACCACGAACGCTCTGTTTCGAATACTGTTGCACACACTAAACTAAGACGCATTAATGCGTGTACGACCTGTGACAGCCACGCTTCGATGACGACAACCTTCCTCTTCTTTTTCTTGTCTTTCTTGTAGACGGCGAGTTTGCGCCCTTATGGATCATACCAACATATATGCATACTTACATTATATATATATATATATATATATATATATATACAGGCAAGCACTGCCGAGTGTGCAAACGAATTGTAAATGATTAATAAATAATAACAATATTTTCTATATATTTTTATATATATATATACATGCATACATACATACTTACATACAAACTAACTTACAAGACTACATACAAACATGCATGTAGATAGGCGCATTTTAGGTGAGCTCGCTCTAGCTATAGACGGCACGCGCGTGCTGGCAGAACTGCTATGCAGACAGACACGCTATAATCTGACGGCATTATAGCGAGGCAGGCCGTCTACAAGAAAATCGCCTTAACACCGCCCGCGTCTCTGCAGTCTAAATCTAATCTGCAAGTTGCAGGTCATGATCGGGCACACTAGAAGCAATTAGTCACTACGACGAGTCGGAGTCGTCTCACCATGAGAAGCCTTTCTACGACCTTGCTGAATGCATGCAAGGTATTTGATTCAATTTTCGTCCGTTCCGCTGCCGCCGCTGCGACGAGCAACGAGCCATATCGTTTTTTACGCTGCTGGTTGGCAATTGCCAGGCGAAAGGTGTTCTCGTATTTGCTCAGCAGCAATTGCGTTCACGTTCGATGCTAGTTAACCAGTGCGAGTTCAATAACTTGTTGTTAGCACTTACTATCGGTCAGTGTTGTGTATATAGATACTGCATACTTTGGAATAAACCTCCAACCACTAGGAAGCCGTTTATACTCGTATACCCAAAATTTAGTGTTTTGTCCCACTTTAAAAAGAAGAATCTTTGATGTTTGCAGTGTCTAGCACACCGAAGCAATGACGCAACTAGTCTACTAAATGCAATCCAGCCGCTTAGTTGTATATATGTATATATGCCTGGGACTATTTACACCTGTGCACAAGCAAAGGCGTACCCGAATTTTACTTTATAAGCAAATCATCTAACCTAGCAGGAATATGTCAAAACGTGCTTTCGGGCGGACAATTTAAAATAGAAAAAATTGATACGTAAAAGTAGATAGCGAATAAAAGCAATTAAACGTGGTCTTGTCTACAGTAGAAGGCAGTGCTTTTAACCAAATGTATAATAATTTATGACACGCTATACCAATTACCTGACATACGGAACATACTGGCGTGGTCGCACAGCCAATTGAACAAGTTTTCCGATTGAAAGGAGGATCCCCAAATATGATACGAAAATGAACACGTTCATCTGCCATCGATGCCAGATTCACGTTTTATGCCAATACACACAAGCCAAACGAGCGAGTGTCATAGCGTGTCGATTTATAATTGACAAACGATTGCATAGTCTACATTTCATGTTAGCGTGCGCTGCTCGTTCATTGGGTAATCTGTAGAAAACGCAATTACCTAAATTACGTTTTTTTTGTTTTTGTTTTATTTCTTCACGTGGTCTCCTTGAAGCGCTGCATACTTAGCGACGTTTCAACTTTTGGATCCCTTCATAGAAGTAGATGGTCTCAAGGCAAAATACCGCATACATCCACAGCAACGATCACCTCTTCATCGGTCAAACATTTTGTTCCCCGAGCCAGATCTTGAGTTTTGGGAGTAGGAAAAAATTACTAGGGGCTAAATCAGGGATGTACGATAGATGGGGCAACAATTCGAAACCTGATTCGTGCAGTTTTACAACTGCGACTGTGGAGGTATGAGGATTACCATTGTGATCGATGACTTTTGCGCACCATTATTGCATCACCGTCCATTTGCATTCTACACTTCTGAACCGTTAGCTCTTTGTGCAGACGGCCCAGAAGTGTAGAATGGTCACGTAACAGTTTGACCCTTCTGTAAGAAGGTCTCGTTGATGTGTATTTTTGATCGATCGCCATCAATCGGTGACAACCATTGTATACACAACATTTTCATTACTAATCAATCGTGCAGTATAGTATGCACCTCATGTGAGAGACCTACAATATCACCTATCTCCTTGCTCTTTTCCATGACGATACAATAGAGTTCTCTAAGCTTTTAACCCTTTCTTGCGTAGTACCGCCAACTGGATGTCCGGGCGAGCTCCATCTTTGGTTGATGTCCAGCCACATTTAAATTCAATTATAGAAAAAACATACAAAATAGGTCGCCAACGCTGGTGCAGAATCCTCAAGTAAACTCCGTCCAACTCGGTATTGATTTGCGCAGCCGTCGACTTCTTGAAGTAGAGAAAAGAACCACGGAGCAATTTGCGTACCGTCTCGCCCAAATGCTTAACTGCGGTGCCGAATTCGCGTGTCTCCATGTCTAGAACAAGTGCTGGTCTGCGCTTAGTTCAAATGTCTGCCGCCGCACGTAATTTAGGCGCCGTCTTTGCTTTGCATTGAAACTTGATTTGTGTGCAATCTTGATATAGCCTGAAGAGCGTTACTCCTCTCTGCCGTATGCTATGATGATCAATGCGGCGCCCCTTCTGCAAATTCTGTTCACTTAATAATCAAGCGACGTGAAATAGCACTTTGAGGGAAGTTGGCTAAGTAGTCAAGCGGAATAAGAAATATTGTGCGTGTGTAACTCTTGTCACCGCCAGGAACGGGGACCGTTTACATGCACGGTTAGATTTACAAGGCTTTCAGGTGTAGTTATTGTACTAGTACTCGGAAAACTCGTTGCAATAAGATGCTCTGCATCGCTGATGGGACAGACATATCGATTTCGTCGAGGGTAGACTGGTTAAACCAGATATACAGCAAGCACTTACTGCATATTTAATTATCAATGACACCTATAATTAAAGTTATATACATCGAAAAGTGTTTAGTGCCAATGTGAACAGCTACGCAACTAACTACAATTGCATAGCCTATTCCCGGATAATTTCCTTCATCACCGAAAGGTGAATATTATGCCACCTTGAATTCGCTATACTATGCTAACGCGTGCTTAATACCGTGCCATCTTACTTCTCTCTCTCTTTATTTGATCTATAGCTGCAGCTGATTTACACAGAGTTAAACGCAATCGAGCGCACCTCACACCCTCTATGAAGGTAATAATAGACAGGAAACGATCATACCAGGAGTTGCTAATACACGAATAGGTGACTACGTGTAGTACTTTTCGCGTTTACATACTTTCGCTTTTACATACTTTTCGCGCTTGGCCGAACACAGAAAACCAAATGACGTATATATATATATATATATATATATATATATATATATATATATATATATATATATATATATATATATATACTCGTATATGTATATATACGCAGCATCCAGCACATGAATAGGCGATGTAACAGCAATGTAATAATTCGGATTGCTGTTTCTCCACGTATGGCTGTTTTTCCTGACGAGTCAGATGGGCTCGCAAACACGATTCTGTCGTATGTCGCATGTGGTCGTCATGGGGTCAGCGGCCATACTGGCGAGGCTAACTTTAGCTTTGACGCCGGGCGACACACTTCGGCGATTCCACACCCTTCTTTGTCTTCCCCTTCCTTACTTCCTTCCTTCATTGGCTTCGACTCGGACCCGTTGCTTCATCATCTGCTGCCGTCGCGACCCGGCGTCCGGGAAAGCCGGGCAGTGTTGTGGCTATTTTGATTTGAGCTCGGCCAAGATAATGCGCGGGTGGTGGTCAAATGACGTTCGCTTCTGCAGCCTGTATGAGAGCACCAGTGAGGGCTGGTGGTAATAATGATAGAGTACTAAACAGCGGTCGTGATCTATCCAGAGAGGAGCCTAGAGCAACCTCAAGGGTCACTGGGGTGCCGAAGTGGTCCACCGCCGCCGCCGCCTGGCTGTAAGTCCGGGCGGGCGAGATGAAGGCGACTTCTGTTGGCGTTGACGTGGACAAAATGGCCTAGCATCCCACGAGCCAATTGGAGCGCTATTATCGAGGCAGGCAGCAGTAACAACAACAACAGCACGAACAACAACAACAACAGCAACAACAACAACAACAACAACAACAACAACAACAACACGTATGTGTATAACTTAACGAATAGAACCGACCGCTAATGGGTGGATAATAAGATTGAGATATTGAGATGAGTACAGACACCGTCTCTACAGTGTTTACATGGCTGTTAGAATCACACTTGAAAAATCTACTGCGCACTGTTCCTCGTTGTCGGTTGTCACGCTGTTTGTCAACAGTGTGTGGCGTTGAGCTAAGGGATGTTCCGGATACCAAACGTAGCAGATGTCTGGCCGTGTAGCCGAAACACACACATACAGGCCAGAGTATGCGTCGTATGACGGATTGTCGCTTTCTTCGCATTAGAGCATAATCGTTTCCAAATAGCCACAGTATGTCAGAAGTGGGAAGATGTGAACGTGCACGGTGGCTTAGCGAGGCAAAACGGCTAAGTGGCAAAGCCTCCGCCTTGCATTCGGGAGGAGGTCTGGGTTCGAGACCCAGACCGGCCACTCTTAAATTGGTTTGCATGGTTTCCAATTTAACCAAGGTAAATGCCGGAGTGGATTAAAAATTAGCCATGACATAAAAAAAACCGTACACGGGCATTAGTCTTAAGGAAAAATAAAAAGCACCTAACCGGTTATTTATAACAATTTATTCGACCATGCGATTAGTAATTCGTAAATTTATTTTCTCACTGTTTGTGCAGCGGATCGTATGACCTCTACATACGTTCGTAACGACGATCTATCAACGTACGCATAAGGACATGATATTTTCCTAGCTCATGTGCACACTGCTCTCAGCAGTCACATTGTTGTAAGTCTTTTGGACGTACCATTTTGGTCGTAGTGAAAAAAAATTCGATTTTGCACGTAAAAACGTTAACGTAAGACATAACAACATATCGATTTTTCTGACTTTTCTTAATCTGGCTATTTGCTTTTCGCTACGCAAGCCAGCGAAGTGTCCTCCATTGTGTTTTTTCTGCCGAATACGCCGGTATGATCGGTACCTTCAGGCGTTGACTGGTTCTCCCGCAAACGTAGACTTTGCACAACTATGTAGAAGAAAAAGGCAGAATAACTACTTTTATAAATTTCACTCTCTCTCTCCTAAACAAGACGTTTCCGCCCCCTCCTTCCATTGGGAAAAAATATTTTATTACCGAGTTCTACCAAACCTTAAAATGAGTACATATCGTTATCAATGATCCTGTATATATATATATATATAGTCTACATTGTGCGCTTCCACAAAAATTGCGCCCAGCGTCGCAGCAGCATCACATACAATCGTGTTAGACAGACGAGGATAGAGTACCCATGCTGCGATTTTTTATATGGCCTCTCTTACAATTTGCAACTAGCAGCTGGCCATATGGGTAATTGCTAGTCACAAATTTCATGTTTCTTGGCTTCCTAAAGGACTTCTTTCTTCCTCTATACGCTTCCAATGTGTCTACTTTAGAAGGCACGTGCTCTTAGATAGAGAATTTTGTTGCATGTTTCAGTGCAAGTTGGAAAATGCGTTCTTAGACAAGCCTTGTAGCGGAAAGTTTTCGCATAAAACGGCTGAGTTGGCAGATCGATGTTTTGAGGGGATCCGATTGGGTCGACTACGTCACAATGACCGATAGGTAACGCTTGAGCAGTGAAGCAATTCTGATTCTAAACATGTGTATGCCAGTTGTCTGGCATACACATGTCTTCATATATCTTGAAGTTCGCTTAGAGTTTGCTAGTCGTTAATGCATTTTTCTGGACGTCTGCTAAATGAAGTCGCGGTGTAACAGTTTGCCCTGAGTGGTGCATGAAGTGCTGGTGCTGTTCTTATTAGGTTTGCTAGCCTAATTTTATAACGAATAAATGAAAAAGCATTATCTCATGCAAGTGCATTATTTCTCTAAATAACTGGTTGCTTGACATTTCTCGATATACCATTCCTAATCGTAATGAGGTTATAGTTTAATATGTCACGAATAAAATTATAATAGTGTTCCAGTAACAGAAAAATGTTCATGAATAATCAATAAAAGGTGAACTTTGGATATACACGCACACACTCACACAACCACACACTCAGTTAAATGCGGTTCTATTGTTAAGTCATCAAATAAACATATGCTATTTTTTCTCTTTATGCTGTTTACTGATCTGACCTAATTCGTATTTTACGGCCTCTGCTGCTGTGCTGATATTTTTGGATGACAACCGCACTGTTCCGGAGGTAACAGATTCTCTATTACACTCCAAAGGCGCATGTCGCGAGATATCGAAGAATACAAATATAAATTAGTCAAGGGTAGACAGAAGAAGGTCGTCCGTCTGCTCGGGCCGTCACGAGTGAAGCTGACTTGCAAATCAAAGTCGACTCAATTAGACCTACAAGCAAATCTAACATAGAAGGTATTGGCGCAACTGGTCCCAGAGTCGCTAAGACTATTAGCTGCCCGAGAACCTTATATACTAAACCTGTTACGGCTATAGCTTAATAAATGATGTGCAGAAGTTTTCCCTGTCCCCCTACAGAAAATTGGCTGCAATATACTCGGTCTTCTTACTCGTTTGGAATCGTTTCTTTTGTGGAGACAGCTAGTGAAAAAAGCTGTCATAAATGCCATCGTAGCTATACGTTTTTGGATCAACTGTTCATTCAGACAACCACGTCTGGCCGGGTTGTTCTGTTTTTCCGCTTTCCCATGCTTCCGATGCTTTCATTTCTCGACATTCTACTCCTTTTCTTACAAATATTCGAAAATCCCTGTCGGGTTTTCTAGTCGACAAAATCACGTCTTGTCCCACGAGGGGCGTACAGTGTACATCTAGAATTTGTACGACCGCATTCATTTATGCTTGAACTTTACGCGAATTGGCCAACTTGTTGCAATTAGCTATGTTAGGACGCCGTAAACACCCACAATAAACAGAGCAAAATGCTCGTTCATTTTGTTACCATGCCGAATCCAATCTTTTAAACGTAATGACTAAACTAAAGTATCAGTTCGGCCGACACCGAGTTAGAATGCTCAGCAACTGAACAGTGATCACATCGCTGTTTGCATCTGACACAGATGTATCTTTCGTGGGTGCCATGGTATCCCATGTGACATAGGATATGATGACCCCCGGAAAGTTAGTGTGTTTGCTCTTTACGAAGGCATCCCAAACTCGTTAAGTAATGTGATCTGTAAGACGCTTTTAATTTGGCATGCCATACTTAACTCTGGAAAGCAGCTAACAGCAAATGAGTAAATACTCTATTTAGCATTAAATACGAATTTTCTTAAATGCCTACGTCATAATTGCGTTATTTTGCTAGAAATGTATTAAAAAGCATATTATCATAAAATTAAACGATTTTAGTTGTACACGCATTCTCATTTTTGGACACACAGCAGAATCAGCTGGCAACCTTGTTAGTGAACAGAGATGGCGTTTTAGTTTAATAGAAACATAACTTTATTTAGCACAACATTTACCCAATTCTGCACGTCTGAATAAAAAGATCGAACAACTTCTAAACCAAAATTTATAAATTAGTACAGCCATCGTTTTTGCTTAAATTCTATGATCACGATCATGTAGAGAACACGTAACGTTTCAGATATTGTACGCTGTATCGATGTTTAACACGGAGCGTTTACTGACGACTTATCGCGAAGTCGCTTGACGACATCCGAAGGGACTCTTGACTCCTCAGACTGCGGAGACGACATCGTTGCTCTGTCACCGCAGTATCCCGCGCGGTGTCGTCCGCGAGTGCCCTTTTGCTGCCACAGCTGGCGGCTGTGGGGTTCACAACAAACGCGGCTAAATTTAGCGAATTGTAGCACATCTGGACAGTCGCCATCAAGCCATATGCGCGTGTAGAGGAGAGCTGCGCGTCGCCCGGCAGCGTTGGGGCAACAAACCGTTCGCAACAAAGCAGAGTTGCATCAATGTCATTGATACACCGGGTCTCTTTGTTCGATGGCCGTGGTGGTTGCTAACGTCTGGAGAGCAAAGAAGGCAAACAAACGAAACGGGGGGGGGGGGGGGTGGAGAGGAGGCGGTGGGGTCGAACCCCAGGAACGGCGGGGGTGCGGGCTCTTTTATCCAAGTTGGTTTCAGCAGAAAGTAGCGAAAAGCATATAAGTCGAATAAACGACGACGACGACGACGACAATGTATGAATGCGCAATCAAGGCACATAGACATTTTTTAGGCACGACAAAACAACCGCGCGACACCGACCGCCACAATAATCACAACAATAACACCTCAAGACGGCAATTGGATACATACGAGTACGTACACGAAATGAACAGCTTCCGCCATCTGTTTAACTGCCGGGTTGTGTTTATATGTAAGTGTGTGTCTGTGTTTATGCGTGTGCTATTTTGCTTTTGTAGAGTTTTTCTTAGTTTGCTTCGCTGCGTCTGCCAGACATGTATCTGGCTCTGGAAAGGCGTTCGTTGCGATCATTGATCGGGCGCCCCTATGGCCTGCGCTCTGCGACCCCGCGGCGGCAGCGGAAATGACGTTCAGGGTCACCACCAGTAGTCACAACAACAACAACAACAACAATAGCAGCAATTGCGATAACCATAACACAAAGAATAGTAAACAACAACTACAACAACAACAGCAGCAATAACAACAACAACTACAACTACAAGAACAGCAACAACAACAACAAAAAGACAACAACAACGTAACCGGGCATGAGCACCGTCATTCGAATCGCGTCTCATAGCCAGGCGAATGAGTAGGTTAACACGCCACATAATCGTATCTTCTATGACCGCGCAGTCCTGACCTACACAAGCATCGATAATATGGTTGCTGTTCCGCGAAAAAGACCTCTGTTCCTTTACGGTTATTAACTTTGCGGCTTAGGCGGCCGCACCGTCTCCATATGCCTGCAAAACGCGTTCACTTTGCACTCGACGACATTCATAGTTTTTCTCCCATAGGCAAATCATAGTTTTTCTCCCATAGACAAATGATTGTCTTTCAACGAAACGTAAAGTTAGAATTAGTCTCGAAGCGGCTGTGCGTGAGGTTGCTCTCGTTTTTCTATTATTGACTTACGATTATTAAACAATATGTATGCTCACATGTGGTAGACAAACTTTCACACATTATATGTATATGACTCGCTGCAAACCACTGTGCAATACTCCTCTCTGGTGCGACAATCGAAGTGGCTCTATGCTATACTGAATCGTTTATTTGGGTTCCATACCGCTAAACTACCGCTAACCGAGCGGTAGTTTAGCCGTATGCAAGATGGCTTAGTGGCAAAGCATTTGCCTTGCATTCGGGAGGACTCGGAACAAGACCCAGACCGGCCACTCCTAAATTGGTTTGCATTGTTTCCAACTTAGACAAAGTAAAAAAAGTTAAAAAAAAAACTGGCCGTAAGGTTCTTGGGGACGCATTTTGGGACTTGCAGCCGTGAACCTACGCTTCCTCGGACACATACGCCTTGTTTGTGCAAACAACGGTGACGGGCTGCTTTAAACGTTTTATGGTGCAAATTAATGTATTTCGTCTTCTATTTATCGTAATTGCAAATATGCAACGTTCTTGTCATTGAGGTTATCGTTTGACGATAGCCGATTTAAGCCTGCTCGACCTCGGTCGAATCCCGTACACATATGCGCCTATAAGCCTACAAGGCAATTCCAAGCCGCATTTCCCAAGCTAATAAGTTGGAAAGAGATTTTACTTGATGCTGTGTTGCCGGTTCGATCCCTATTGTTGATCAAATGTTCTTGCTCATTGAAAATAGATAATAAACCGTACCGCTGAGAGTCAGCGGCCATGCTGCCACCATGACAGTTGGGAAAACCCGAGATATTTCAACATGTCCGGCCCTCGGTGCCTTAAAAATATGCCTCAGGATGAATTCCAAACCCGTAGGGAGGAGGAGTTTAATTCTCTAGAAAGTTTAATTCTCTCTCTCTTCACTAACAAAGCAGGGCGAGTAAGACACTCAGCTTTATGCTATGTCGGATTTACGCCCGACGGTTTGACATTATTCTGCCGAAATCACATACACTAAATGCACGTTTCCCCTTAAGCTTTGCTCTCTGTCAGCCCGGCTCTTCTTTTCTCGGTACTAGAGATAGAGGCATCACCTTGCCCTCGCAGATGACATGATCTTTCAGGTGGTTCGAGGGTGTGAGTTGTGGTACCTTTCTATATATATATATATATATATATATATATCTTACAAGTATAAATACATCTATATCTTCCTCTACAAGAATATCTAGATTAACCTGCCATGGTGGGCTGTTAAAAGCGTTTCTCACGTCTAGAAACGTAACGCTCTGCAACCTTTCTGTCTTAGTCTCTTGATAGCTATTAAAACGAATCTGTTTTTGAGGAATCCGTATTGTGCATTGAACATTATGCCATTTTATTCGGCGAAAACTCGGAGCTGGGGGCAAAGGGCGGGGAAACCATTGTAATCCTTTCGCTACAATGGCTTCTGCGTCGTTTGTTTACGAGATTATCAGACATATAGACTTATAACCGCCATTTCCTTTAGTCACAAGAACTGCCTCTACTGTTCGCAAGGATGTGGGAATTTGTGCTTCTCTTATAAGCTTACTCGTCGCTTTTGCCACAACCTCAGAGAACTCCTCAAACAACGCTTCACAGCCATTGAAGGAATGCCGTCAGGTCTTGGCTCTTTACCTTGTTTGATTTTCACAACTGTTTGGAGTACTTCTACAACAGAGACCTCAGGTGTAATTATTTTCTGATCCCTCCGCTAGTTGGTTACTCTCCTAAACTTCTCTAGGGAAGTCTCCGTGCTGGGGACACAACCAACCTCATTAGTAGAGCCATCCTCTGAATCTTTCGGAATGGCTTGTAGAATGCAGCATGCCTCAAATAATTTTGTACTATCTTGTAGCTCTCTTTATGGCTCTCATTGCCGATTATTCTTGGGCTTCCTCTGTGTCCCTGTTTCATCGGTGTTTTCCCTGGACCAGCTTACTTTTTTTTGGAAGAGCGTTTTTCTCACTATTCTTAATTGAAAACCGCTGCCTAGGCAAAGGAGGTATTTGTCTGGTGTTTCTTATAATAATATAGTCGATACGGTGATAATCACTCAAATTCTTCTCCCCAGTGAGTACCCTTCAGTCGGTGACTAATACAGCCATCATCTCGCTGCAGATCGTCAGGTCTACGTTTGACTCCTATCCTACTTGGTAAAACGTCGCATCTATCCCTTCATTTAAGACAACTATGTTTTGGTCGCAAATCAGTCCATTAACAATAATCTCTTTTATCTGCACGGGAAGAATTCGGCACCTCTGGCGCTGCATTGAGGTCGCCTGCCAGAAGCACTCCGATGCAGGGGGTTCGCCAATTGATACTGCCAGCTCGTCACGATGTTCCTCGAGAGCCTGCAGTTGAATATTTGGGCTTATGTTGCTATAAAATATCCTGCCTATGTATGCCGCATTTATCGAGGAATAACTACTGCCTGTCTCACGTCGCAATTGCTTTATGCGGTTGCAATTGATTTGTATCAAGTTAAGCTTTCGGTTGAGGTAGCGTGACGAGGCACTGTTACCCCCTCTGTTGGCCATTCGAGGATCCTTTGAGGAGCGTTGTAGTCGCCAAGAGCTTTAGTTTCGTAAGCAACTCTGTCTTTATCTTGGCGGCATCCAGAAACGGCTCTAAGTCACGAAGAACCACCGTGATTAGGGGTGCCGTCGTCTTGCGCACATTATGAGATCTCCGTCCCGTCAAGGGTCTCTTGCTGCTCTCTATAATCTTCTTACGGATATATATATATATATATATATATATGTCAAGAGCACTTACTAAAGCGGGGAGCTAAGATGTGTCAAGAAGACATGAACTTCTATTGGACACAAGCTTTGACGAGCAACTCGTGGAAGGATGCCCAATACGATCCTCGCCATCTTATTATTCGTCATGCAATGGGCGACTTTCATCATGCAGTGTGCACGAAAGTTAACTTCCATGAGGCAGACGGGCAGTGTTATATATATATATATATATATATATATATACATATACAGTAACTAGGCAAAAAACTAACCTAAACCATTGCGGCACCCATGCCATCGATACTGTGGATCGTTAGGAATAACGTCTATAACAAACTGGTGGAGTTCTAAGGTGTCAGTGTAAAAGTGCTGAACTAATTCCTGCTGAGGATTCCCTGTAAAAGCCGAAGTTACACAACTGGCGTTCTGACGTTGAACGGCCAGTTGCCATACATAATATGCCTGCAGGAAAACTAACAACAACTGTGACAATAAAAACAACAACTGTGACAATAAAAACAACAACTATGACTTCTTGTCGAGCCGTCTGGTTGCGTGCGGCTCTACTGAAGCGCATAACGGCGCATTAGGCAAAGTCTACTGACAAAAGCTGGTGAAATTCGTTGTATAACCCAACGGCAAGACACAATGCCTTGCCTAGACTGAACGCCAAAGCTGATCTAAAAACCACAGTCTATCGGTGTTATTGTCCATTGGTACAGCTATTTCTTGGCAAATAGGAAAAAAAATCTTCCGCTCGGCTTATAGGTTGTTGTAATTTTCCCAGTGTTTGATTTGTCAAACATCGGCAGACATCGCCCCCCCCCCCCCCCGGGGAGACGTGTGCATGCCATTACCTCATAATAACAGAGCTCCACCGCATGTTCAGTCGCCGCTTTTTTTGTGTGCTTGAGCCTATTTTTAAAGCACAAAACGTCGCATCTGCTTCGCGTTCGTATTCGTACAAGTTATGCCTCCTCAACCTCAGCTGGTACCTCGCCATCGTGTCTAAATGTCAATTGGGAGGGTGATTGTGCCTGTCAGTAGGTGTGTGTAATCACAAGTGTCCACTGGCATGCGCATTCCACACTATAAGCACGGCAAGCTTGCTTATACGGTTGTTTAGAACATTTCTCTATTCTGTTACATTGTATGTAAATGTCGAAGTCGCCACAACCATTGGCACCAGAACCAGATTGGTTTCCGTTTGTAGCACATTTGATGCGCAAGCTGCGCCAATAGGGTGGACACTGCTTGCTATGATATACTATATATATGATTACGACACAAGGTTATATATATATATATATATATATATATATATATATATGTATATGCGTGTGTATATATATATATATATATATATATATTTACATAGCGGCCAAGGTAATCGGTGTGGCCGCTTGCTTGAAAATGTGTCGAGGAGGAGGAGGGCAGAGCTATGGGAAAGCGCGCTGGAAACGGACGGACGGACGGATGGGCGACCGGGCGGGTTGGCGCGCGCGAGTCCGAGACGCTGACACCGGCAATTTAAGACAGCCAGCGTCGGATCGGTCGGCTGAACGAGCGCTGCACAGGTTGACGAAGCAGTCAACGAAGTCAACACTTCTGCTGCTGTTGCTGCTGCCGGGGCCTAGCCTTGCTTTGGCCAGCTTCAAAGCACACTGCTCGGCTGCAGCCACTGAGCGGGCCGCCACGGGTCGAATCGTGTCAGCGGACCACCCCAGTAAAGCCCCCGGAGTCGAAGTAGCAGTAATAGCAGTTGTAGAAGTCGCCGTAGTGGTCGTCGTCGTCATTGTCGTTGTCGTAGTAGTAATAGTAGTATTGGTGGTGGTGGTGGTGGTGGTGCGTGTAATAGTCACAGTACAGTGAAGCAGTTTTAGTGCCAAACAAGCTTCAAGTTGCGACGAAGAGGAATAAGCAACCGAACGTTGTTAAACCGAGTAGAAGGGACGAACCCAAGACGAGCACTCCTTGCCCCCCCCCCCCCCCTTCCACCCCCGCGTCCCGTACTACGATTGCTATTGCTTCTCCAATACCCCCGACAAGGGGCCAAAGGCCATGTCGTGCCGTGTGTACTGTATACTATAGTGCGTGTCTATCTGTACTGTATATATAGTGCGTGTCTACTGGACGTGTAAGTGCACGCGTGTGTGTGAGTGGCGGGGGTCGTATTGTCACCACCGACGCTGTGGTGACGGAGTGTATGCATCGGGCTGTATCGACAGCGTACGACGACCGTATGTGGTGGCGTTGTGTCGTTTTGCCACTCATGAATTAAGCTAGCCACAAGGCGATAAGCAGCACCAGCAGCAGCGTGGATAAGACCAACAAACAAATCAATCTCGTCAGTCAGATCAGTCAGTCAATCGTCAAAGCCATTCAGTATGGCGACTGCGATCGCCGCCAACGGTGGCGATGTGGGCGGCGGAGGCCGCGTAGATCAGAGTGACATCTACTTTTGGAATTTACTCATCGATCCCCGGGTGAAGCACTACGCGTTCGTCGGCAACGTCTGGTTTCCGATCGTCGTCTGCGGCACCTACCTGTGGCTGGTCTACCGCGCTGGCCCGGCGTTCATGGCCAACCGAAAGCCGTTCACGCTGCGCTGGCCGATTCAGGTGCACAACCTGTTCATGGTCGTGACGAACATGTTCTTCTTCTACAAGTTCCTCACGAACTCGTACCTGGCCAACTACAACCTGTTCTGCCAGAGCATGACCTACGCGACGGACTACCACTCGATGCAGCTCGTCCATTACGGCTACTGGTACCTGATGCTTCGCATACTCGACTTTCTCGACACGCTGTTCTTCGTGCTGCGCAAGAAGAACGATCACGTGACGTTCCAGCACGTCTCGCACCACTTCTGCTGCGTGTTCTCCGGCCACCTGTGGGTGACGCTCGGCATGGACGGCCAGACGCTGGCCGGCCTCTGCATCAACTCGTGCATTCACATCTTCATGTACGCCTACTACTTCTTGGCGGCCTGTGGCCCTCAGTTTAAGAAGTACCTATGGTGGAAGAAGTACCTGACGAAGGCTCAAATCTACCAGCACATCTTTCTCGTGCTGCACGGCCTCGTGCCCCTGTTCTACGACTGCGGATACCCTAAGTTCTTCATCTATCTCGGCGTGCCCCAGGGCCTGCTGGGACTCGCACTCTTTCTCAACTTTTACGTGATGGCCTACTCGAACAAGAAGTCGCCACCGGGCGGCTCGTCGGGCACGAGCAGCGGAACCAGTGGGACTGCCAACAGCATCAAGGAGGCGGTTCAAGACGAGCTGCTGAAACAAATGAAGGCCATTGAGAAAGAGGATGCCCTTAAAAAAGACTTGTAGACGGAGGACAGAAGCTGGGGAACAGCTACAGGAGATTGCGTCTGAAACAGGCGCGCCCTCAAAACACGACCCGCCTAGCTCGGGTCGCGTCGATAATATCATACGCGTGTGGTGCACAACAGCAGCTGCAGCAGCAGCATTGTCTCGTTCCGGCTGTGTTTTCGGGAAAAATGACGCCCGAAACACACGGCATGGTGGCGGCGTCTGTTGGGCGATACGCCTGTCACACTGATCTAGCACCCGTCGGCCGAATCACGTGGACGCCGAACGCAAATGGGGAGCTCAACAATCGTATGCAATCGTAGCGTAGCCGCCGTGTGGCGGCTTAATGAATCGCCGTTGTATAAATAAAACCCACACACACACCACTAGCAACGCAGACCAAAAAGAGATAAAGAATAAATAAATCTATTTATGCAAATTACGCTGGTATCATTGTCATCATCATTCTGTTAATAATCAATTGCAATACACGCTGCGCTAACAGACACATCCAAGTTGGTGAAGTGAATTTTATTATCATTCATTGCTCATCGAATGGACTAAGGATTCCCCACCGATATCACACAGGTGCAGGACTTGTGGGCAGGACAGGGGTGGAACAACATGTCCAACAGCTTTAGGCGTTGTGAGGCTACTCAGAACCAGCATTTCTTTCATATGAAAATCATCTGCCGTAGTTTGGTGATTTTGAAAATTTCGATCAAGAACAGGGATCGGCTCGGCGACACCCCGGCATATGATAGCCATGACTACCGCATTAAATCCTTGACCACGCCGCCACATATATATATGTGGCGGCGTGGTCAAGGGTTTAATGCGGTAGTCATGGCTATCATATATATATATATATATATATAATATATATTATATATATATATATATATATAAAGATCCAAACAGAAGCTCAGGGTCCGCACATTACATCATCGTCGCTTGCTAACGGAATTGCCTAATTCGCTCTGTTATGGGGTGGTCAGCTTGTTTCGTACAATGGCAGATTGAACTTCGGGCTTCGATAGCCAATCCCTTTGTTTGGAATATTGCTTGCGAATCATTGCGGCCTGCGGAATCACATGTCATAAAAGTGTGTCGAAGAAAGAAAAAACAGGAACACGACTGTCATTGCGAGTAGTAGCCACTTACTTTGCTGAGGCGCCCTACTTGAGTGTACTTTTCTGTAGCATCGTCAATCATTGCACCAAAAACATCCATCATTTTACCGCCAAGCTCTATACCAAGCATTATTAGCCAGTATTATATATATATATATATATATATATATATAGTATGCTATTTTAATGTATGAAGTTTTATGTTTCAGAAATCGTCTATATTGGGCTTCTTTTTAGTCGTTTTTATTATACCTACTTATGATTATAAGAAAAAACCAAATGTAAATTAAACGAAATAAGGCAAGTTTACTATATCAGTCTGTCTAAAAAACTGTCTGAATTATAGCAAAAGATGAAAAAACATTACACTCGTCTTACGTTATTGGACACAGGCATTTCACCGGCAACAGTTACTGGTTAACTGAACCGGCATCTTGACGACCCTATAGGTCCACGTTTACATACGCATATAAAATAAAATCCACTTTATAGAATGCGTCCGTTTCCTTAATAGATTCGTTTTTGTTGCCCGTTTATTCGTTTTTATTTAAAACATAGTGGTCTAACATAAACACACTTTTGCTAACATCTAAATGCAAGCAGTATACAGTCTGATCGCAGATTCTATTCTAACAAACAATACACGGCAGGCGCTCGTTTTGTGATGAAATGGCAACAATCGTATTGCCGACGGTCACTATGCTGTGCGTGGCTTACCTTGCGATATGCCGAATCTGCCTAGTAGAAATAATGTTAAATCCTATGATTCGCAAAACACTCTTAAATCTTTTTGGTAACAATAAAAACCAGAAGGTTTAATATACTTTAAATATTATATTTAGTTTTTATTTTTATTTAGATATAATGCCATCGAATGAAATACAATTTCGGTGAGATAAAGATGTTTTAGTTTTTACAAGCTGTATACGGGACACCAATTAGACAATTTTTAGCACCTTTTCACACAAATCAAGCTCAACTGCATTAATACATGCCTTAATGTTGTTTTTTAGTTGACACGGATTATTTGCGTCCACTTTAGTCTTCAAAAAGCCCTACAGGAAGTGTCTAACGTCGTTAAACTGCAAGATCATGGAGACCAGGGAATGTCCTCGTTGCGTGAAAGGACCCATCGGGGACACTTCGTCCTTAGAAGCTCATTGGTTTTGCCTGATGTGTGGCTTGCAGTACTAGCTTGTTTTGACCCGTATGGAAAGTTCGTAGAGGGGTTTTCTCACAAGGCCGGTTATCCAGACCGTAAATAGCTTGAAGTTCTAAAGATTATTCTACTTGTATAATAAACGTTTACAAGCTGTGTCCATTCTTCGGTTGAGTAACGTCCATGTGGGTTTCCGTCAAATGAGACTCAAGAGTACACAAAAGCCAGCATACTAGCGTGTGTATGCAAATATATATATATATATATATATATATATATATATATATATATATATATATATATATATATATACATATATATATATATATATATATATATATATATATATATATATATATATATATATATATATAAATATATATATGAACGGTTACGTAAACGAATTTTATACAGCACTGTCGTAGCAGTGCACAACGTTGGTTTCATGCATCTCGTAGGCCATTACCTAGTTATTAGTACCATGCCGTCCATAATGAACGGCGTACATGCAAACCCGTCACAACTGATCTCTCGGCTTGTCTACGAATAGCTTGCGTCTGCAACCCTGAACCAGTCTCCGGTGGCGAATATCGACACGGTATAGCGTGCCTACGGTTGCTACGCGCAGTTACGAGTGCTATTTAAGTCGCAGTGGTGGCCATGACGGCCACGTCGAACCGTGACCGTGTGTGTGATTGGCATCGACTGCTTCTTCTTCGAATTAAAATTGGTGGGCTGGGGTGGTCCTTGTTTTCGCCGGTCCCATCGAAATGCACCCGCTAAGACTACACCTCCCTTTTCTTCTTCGGACAAACTGCGCGTTCCATGAACCCCCAAGGGGCGTCCGAAGTTTGTCGCTATTAGCGATCAACAAGATGTCGAGCGAGAGAGGGCATAGTCCACCACTATACAGCGTTGTCATGTACATTGCTCATAAATAGTTTGTGTGTGTATACATGTATGTGTGTGTATGTATGTATATATAATATATATATTTATATATATATATATATATATATATATACATTAAGTCTGTGCAGCTGCCAGGTGGTGAAGTGATTCACGAATGACGAGTGGCGCCAATGACTGGTCAACAATAACAACAACGACACAAACGATGGTGCCGCCGTGATGTTGCTGTGTTTTTCTGTTCAGACTAAGGCCCAACAGCCGGAGGGAGTTCGTATCGTACCACAATGAGTAGTATCGTAGAGCGACGCAACATTATCGACGATGAAAGCGATGTAGATAACAATATTCGATCATTCGGCAGCAGCAGCATCGGTAGGACTCGCAGCAGCAGCAGCAACAACAAAAACGAAAACAAGAACAACACGAATGACAACCATAACAACGGCGCTACTGATGGTGACAACAACAGTGGTGATAATAATTGTAACAATTACATCGACAAATATCGCAATAGGAACAACAATAGCTATCACACACCACACCAGCAGTGGTGATTATGGAACGAAGAAAATAACTAAATACAAAGCGGAGAAAAACACAAATCCGATGACGATAAAGCAGACAGAAAGTACAGCACTGACGAGTAGGGCGGCAAAACATTGAATCGCTCGCTGCGCATAGGCTATGTTTACTACTGGGCGCATAGGATGTGTAATAAGGGAGATGTGGGGTAGGGATACGCTATCGCCAGTGCAAACAGCATCAGTAACAGCAGCACGTGTCAGTTACGTGCAGAA